>JAQJVL010000297.1:842500-1143669 GCA_035578905.1 Stictocephala bisonia
AATTGATAAGAGCTTTTTTTTCTCGAAAAGATAAAATTCTAGAATTTATAAAACTTACAGAAAATATTCCTATTAACTAGTTATTAAAATATAAATGCGATAAATTAATGTGTTTTTTAGTAATAACGGTGTAAATTTGATGTACAGAAAATGCATGTATATTTTTGTTCCAACTAGGGTAAAAATTACTAAAACGTGTCATAAAAATTTTAAAATACATATTTTATAACGTTTAATTAAATGAGAAAAACAATAGTGTAATTAGTTTTTCCGTAAGCCTCTCAGTTCCTTAGAAAACAACCTTCAAACTCGGTTGCACGTAGTTTCTGCACCGACAGTAGTTTTGATTTTTAATACGTAAATACAAACGTTTATCACTATTCTTCAAAAATCGCCATAAAAGAAGTGGAATTTTCGAATCACAACAGTCTTCAAGCTGTTACGTGCTCCTCAAGTGGTACTAAACGGAAACAACTGTGACCTCTCAGCTACGTCAGCTAACATTGACTTTTCTCAGAGCCCAACCAATTAAAATAATTTATATTTTGAAAGTATGTAGTTCTAACGAAGAAGATTGTGTAAGACAAATCGTACATGTTTCAGTAAAGAAATGTTATAGATAATATTGTTATCCTTGTACAATAATTGTTTTAAAAAAACAATGACATCCTGCAGAATCTATTATAGAGTTACGATCATAGAGCTTTGCGGATCATCGTATTTCGACGAGCTCTTCTGTTGTATTCCGAGAACAGCATGTATGTATGGATGCTATGGAGGCTCATCAGAAAATTTTCTTTGTAGTATGGATAGTGAGGCTCATAGAGGACAGTTTGTACGAAGACTAGATGGGGAGGCTTATTGGAAAAAACTATCTTTGTAGACAGGATAGTGAGTGTCATAAAGAACAGTATGTATGTTGTAGTGTAATCTGCCGAATTGGATGGTAAGGCTCTTCGAGAAAGGTTTGCAAGTTTAATAGTTGGTAATGCCTATCGAAAACATTGTGAACGTTGAATTAATGGTGAGGCCATTCGATCAAGAACGTATTTACAGTATTTAGACAAAACGAAGGTATGTAGGCTGGATTCTAAGACTCGTCAAGACGGGCGTGCACGTTGTATAGATGCTGTGCACAATCAAAAACAGTATATATGTAGACTGGATAGTACGGCTCATTGAGAACAGTTTGTATGTAGACTGGATAGTAAGGCTCATTGAGAACAGTTTGTATGTAGACTGGATAGTAAGGCACATCGAGAACAGTTTGTATCTAGACTGGATATTAAGGCTCAACGAGAACATTATGTATGTAGACTGGATAGTAAGGATCATCGAGAACAGTTTATATATAGACTGGATAGTAAGGCTTACTAAGAACAGTTTGTATGTAGACTGGATAGTAAGGCTCATCAAGAACAGTTTTTATGTAGACTGGATGGTAAGGCACATCGAGAACAGTTTGTATGTAGACTGGATAGTAAGGCTCATCGAGAACAGTTTGTATGTAGACTGGATAGTAAGGCTAATTGAGAACAATATGTATGTAGACTGAATAGTAAGGCTCATCGAGAACAGTTTATATGTAGACTGGATAGTAAGGCTCATTGAGAACAGTTTGTAAGTAGACTGGATAGTAAGGCTAACTGAGAACAATATGTATGTAGACTGAATAGTAAGGCTCATCGAGAACAGTTTGTATGTAGACTGGATAGTAAGGCTCATTGAGAACAGTATGTATATAGACTGGATATTAAGGCTCATTGAGGACAGTTTATATGTGGACTGAATAGTAAGGCTCATTGAGAACAGTATGTATATAGACAGGATAGTAAGGCTCATTGAGAACAGTTTGTATATAGACTGGATAGTAAGGCTCATTGAGAACAGTTTGTATGTAGACTGGATAGTAGGGCTTATTAAGAACAGTTTGTATGTAGACTAGATAGTAAGGCTCATCGAGAACAGTTTATATGTAGACTGGATAGTAAGGCTCATTGAGAACAGTTTGTAAGTAGACTGCATAGAAAGGCTCATTGAGAACAGTATGTATGTTAGACTGGATAGTAAGGCTCATTGAGAACAGTTTTATGTAGACTGGATAGTAAGGCTCATTGAGAACAGTATGTATGTAGACTGGATATTAAGGCTCATTGAGAACAGTTTATATGTGGACTGAATAGTAAGGCTCATTGAGAACAATTTGTATGTAGACTGGATAATGAGGATCATTGAGAACAGTATGTATGTAGACTGGATAGTAAGGCTCATCGAGAAACGTTTGTATGTAGACTGGATATCAAGGCTCATTGAGCACAGTGTGCACATTAAGTGGACTGTGAGGCTCATCGAGAAAAGTTTGTATGTAGACTGGATATCAAGGCTCATTGAGCACAGTGTGCACATTAAGTGGACTGTGAAGCTCTTAAAGAAAAAAATGAATCGAGAATGTATCGAGACTATAGATGGTGAGTTCACTCAAGGAAAGTGTATATTATGTAGAAATTTAATGGAAAGGTTCATCGAAAACAGTGTCTGATTAGATTGGTTTATAAGATCTATGGCACACAGTGTGTATGTAGATTGAATAGTAAGGTTCATCTAGAATAGTGTGTATGTAGAATGGATGGTAAGGCTCAACGAGAACAGTTTGTTCGTAGATTGATTTATGAGGTCTGTTGAGAACAGTGTGTATGGATAATGAAGAGTAAGATTCATCGAGAACAGTTATTACGTAAATTGGTGTATAAGGTATTTGCAGAACAGTGTGTATGGATAATGATTAGTAAGATTCATCGTGAACAATTAGTACGTAACTTGGTGTATGAGGTCTGTGGAGAACAGTGTGTATGGATAATGAATATTAAGACTCATTGAGAACAGTTAGTACGTAAATTGGTGTATAAGGTCTGTGGAGAACAGTGTGTATGGATAATGAATATTAAGACTCATCGAGAACAGTTAGTACGTAAATTGGTGTATGAGATCTGTGGAGAACAGTGTGTATGGATAATGAATATTAAGACTCATCGAGAACAGTTAGTACGTAAATTGGTGTATGAGATCTGTGGAGAACAGTGTGTATGGATAATGAATATTAAGACTCATCGAGAACAATTAGTACGTAAATTGGTGTATGAGGTCAGTGGAGAACAGTGTGTATGGATAATGAATATTAAGACTCATCGAGAACAATTAGTACGTAAATTGGTGTATGAGGTCTGTGGAGAACAGTGTGTATGGATAATGAATATTAAGACTCATCGAGAACAATTAGTACGTAAATTGGTGTATGAGGTCAGTGGAGAACAGTGTGTATGGATAATGAATATTAAGACTCATCGAGAACAATTAGTACGTAAATTGGTGTATGAGGTCTGTGGAGAACAGTTTTGTCCTGGAACGGGTAGTGAGACTCGTCAAGAAAATGGAAATTAAAATCTAACGTAAATCAAATATAGTACATGCAGAATAAGGAATGGTAAGACTGTTAGAGTGGGTGTATGTAGTGGGTATTCTGTTAAGATATTAGATATTAAAACTAATTGTCTTAACCTCTTAAATTATTCTTTACAGAAGTGTGTATTATGAGTGTTGAACCAACTAATGAATAATGTACGGAGAATTAATAATATGGCCCGGTAAGAACTATAGAGATTCTTTATTAATAATTTATTATAATAATTTAAATTTTGTAACGTATATTTATCTAATTTAATTTTTTATTAATCTGTTTGCCCTAGCTGAGAATCTCTCACGATGGACTCCTTAATGCGGATCTAACGTATATTATTTGTTATTAAATAAATTCATAAAGTAAAATTTAATATCAGATCTTTACTTGTTTATGGTTAATTATATTGAGCTTAATTTTTTAATTTTATTTAAAAATTAGTTTGTAAAAACGTATGACAAACGTTAAAAGTGCACAGAATACTGAGACGTCGTTGAGCAGGGTAGGCATAAGGGGTGAGATGAAAACATGTTTGTCTATTGGCCGGTTACACAATCGGTCGGCAGTTCCTGAGATTAAATGTGTTATTTGAAATACACAGGAGGCAACGAATCTTTTCATTCTTTTATCGAAACTTATGTAAAGATGTGTTTATACATTTAAATTGTTGTGCACTTACTTAAATTATTATTTCTCTGTAATTCTCAATGGTTTATAAACTGAATATTTTTGCCAAGCAGATATTAAAAGCGGAAAAGTTTAAATGTTTTAATTATGAATAAGCAAAAATTACTTTGATGAAACCAGATACTGTGCATAGTATGTGTTTGTTCGCATATTTAAATTACACAGAATAGAACCATAAATAATGCCAAATTAAGGATTCAAACCAATTGCCGCCTCAGTGGTCGAGGCTTCGGTCTGTACAGTCCGGTGTCCACGGTTCAAATCCCCAATTTGAGCTGTCAGTCCCTACTTAATTTGTTGAATAAAGTTCACGCAGAGGCATGTGGTGCGTATTAATTGGTGAGTAATTTTAAAAAATGTTCTCAATTCGGTAAATATTTGGATACAGTTATGTTAGTTAAACAATATTAAACTTGCATGGGTCCCTAAAAACATTATTCGTTAATTGAAATGGTTTTTATCTTTCTTATAATGATAGTATGAAGGGGGGATGGCTTCAAAAGAGAGGTTAAACTATTAACAAATTATTTTCTGGATTAAACTCTTTGTTTAAGTGAATACTCGTTGTAACTTCTGGTTACGAGTTCTTCCTCCGGTGACCTTGGTGCATGGGGGAAGTCCTGCATCTGCATGAAACATGGCAATGTAAGACTACTTCAAACCAAATCTTGACTACACAGGTACATGACGTTGACTGTAAAGAGAATGGGTGGTTATACTGACAGGTTGAATATGCTAAACCACTCAAGATGTATAGAAACTTAAATCAATACCTATGCTGACTGAATATTGTATTTCCTCAAGACAAATCCCTTACTTAAAAAAATATTACACTCAAGCTCAACTCAGGAAGCCTCTTCGTGAATATTCCCTATGAACAACTATCAAACTCCTTGTAAGAGATTTGCAAGTATTTGTTCTAAAGAGACGAATGGAATTAGCATTTGATAAATAGTGTCATTGAAATTAAACATAACTTTATATTAATTTTTATGTTGAATATCAAATTACTTATGACGACCAATATGATTTAGAGTATTTAAACAAGGGGCTAATTGTAAATAAGGACTTATTAGTCATTGTTCACCGTATTTATTTATATTGAACAACTAATCTATTATTACGAAATAAAAAAACTCTGTAGAGTTTCCACAGATTTTTTTAAAAGTGTTGTGATTTAGAATAATACGCTAAGTTAGTTAGAAAATAACAAGTAAGACTACGCATTAATTTTTTTCGTTTTACGTCCAAAAGTATTGCAAAAAATTAAATCGCCAGTGTGACCATAACTATCTTTAAAAAATTAAATAATTTTAGAACTATAAATTAGGAAAAGTAATTCGTTCAGTCAATTACAAACCTATGTTAACTGGAGCATTATTTTTTCCTAACACTATTCCGTCCAACATAAATTCTCATAGGAGCGTTATCAAACTAAATAATTAATGAGTGTTACAGCATGATTGTTCCCTAAGAAAGCTAAATAATCAATTTAATTGCAAAACCATGTCAACTGACATATTATATTCGTCTAATAGTATTTCGACATATTGTAGCACATCAATGCTTGTAATGACATGTAATGAATTCACTCATTATTTCTATATAAATCGATGATCAAATGTTTTATTACTGGACGTTTTGTTATTTTATTTTTGGAATACAAGATAAGTTGTGTTACTTCCTTTTTTAAATTTGTATTATTTAGACAAACCAAACTTCATATAAATTATATTTATCACATCAAAAAGTTTAATTTAAGTAAGTAAAATTGTTCATTTACAAGTCACACGAGTAAAACTTTGCCAAAATATTTTAAAACGTAACTACATAGTTTCCTGTTGTTTTCCTACTCTTCCTATGTTGTTAATATGTAACTCTTTCACATCTTAAAATTACAAAGATAAAATTAAAAGATAAGGCTTACGATACATAAACTGATGAGTTTTATTATTTTTTTTTTTTAAGAAGGTAAGAGAGAAATGGACGATACACACCTTAATTCTGGCCATGATGGAAGTGTCCAACCCTCGTGGTAGACTGTTTGATCAAGGGTGTCTACCTCTCGTTAGCCAGGCTCCTCTCACTCAGGAAAACATTCCGATTACCTTGGAACTAATGGAGGGAAGTTCTTTTAACAGAGGAAGTAGATCCTTTCACCCACATTGTCAGAGAAAAGAAATTTTCTGTCATAATATTTTTATCCATCTTAGCTTTACGAAACACGATATGTATGGGTAATCCGATAAAATGTGTCTCCCATTATGTGAAGATTGACCACTGTTATTGTAGTTACCGTACATAATGACATGCTGTTTATTCCCTACGGGTGTTTTGATAGATAAGTTATTGTACATTTATGTAAAAGGTAACTACAATTTGTTGACTTATTTAATTTCAAATTACATTTTACTAAAAAATAAAGGAATAGTATGAGGTTCTACATTTGTTGCCCACCCGCCCCAAACATTTGTCACCATTAGGAATACCTAACCTAAAAAAGGCTGATGAAATAATTGAATGTTTCGGACAACAAGCTTTACAAAGATGGGCTTGCTGCTCCACCCCACCTGTCTAAAACAATAAACGTTAACATCTACCTACCCTCAGTAGGCAATACTGATAATTGAGCATAAGAAAACTGGTTCTCAAATAGATTAAACACAGTTTTTTCATGAGATACACTGGAAATGTTTTTTTTCTTCCATGGAAATTAAAATGCTGCCAAATAAAATTAGAGGAACCGATTTTACAAATTGTACCATTTTCTTCAGATTTCTGTTATTTAAAATTATTTTTTCAACATCACTTTATAACTGATGTTTACGCTGAATAAGAATTTAAAAACTATTTTGACACAGACAATATTTTTCAAGATATGAAAGAAAAATTATTTTTCACGATCAACCACGTCTACCTGCCTACATTCAACTAATAATCATAAAAGACGCTTTTGCATGTGTATTTAATATTTTTACCATAGGGTCGGCCGGAACTGAATTTAACGCAAATCTCAAATTTGGATATGGAAAGTTCGGCGAGGTTAGATCAGGTTGTGTTCGTGAAAAGTGTTTTTATGGGCCAAAATGATAATTTTACTTTAAAACTAATGAGATATTCGTGTTTAATAAACAACATTTCCCAAAATAAATGTTAAAATGTTGTTAATTTTCCTTTATAACTGAGTTTTCTAATTTATTTTTTTAATGAGTTTTGGCATGAATAAGTTATATCATAGATTATATAAACCTACATAAATAAACCATCTAATAGGAATATTTGTGGCAGTAATTTAGTTAGTTAGTGAGGTCCGCAACCACAGCTGGTTTAAACTGCATTAGATTCACATGGGACTACACTAGCGCTCCACAATGGACCACAAAAACAGCTGATATTTTCAGATTCAAAATTTAACATTGGATGGGAAATCTATTTGTGTATAAAATCAATGGTTATATCCTCTAATAATCAAACCTATTTTTGAACACTTTAAACAGAAATGTTTTTCAATGAGTGAAGTAGAAAGTGCTTAATAACGCAAATGGCAATTATGAACAGCTCAAGCAACATCCCTAAATATTGGGTGATTCCTATCGACCCATCCTATTGACAATTGTATTCATATGCAGAAAGGGTGAGTATCCAGGAATGGAGTGGTTGCAGCAATGTACTAAGACGTTGGCTTCCTACTCAGCCGGCTCAGGTTCGATTCCCCATTAAAAAGCATCTGCTAATTGTTCCGACAGTACATTCGATGATTGTATGTTTGTAGTAATTGAGAAGGGAATAACAATATTCATACAATGAAAAGTTTGTATTTACAAAATGTAGAATAGTTTAGGGTCTGATAAAAATCAAATGCTGGGTGACAACAGCATGTCTTTTCAATAGGGGGGGAGGGGGTTACCGTAACATAAAGATTAATTTACAAAACAAAAAACTCTAAAACTTTCAGTGCCATGAAAACATTCTTTATGTAAACTCAATAACAATTTCAAAAAACCATAGCTATCTGAACGAGAATTGAAAGTAGCATGACGCAAATTTATTAAACAAATAGGGTGGAACCATGATAGAGGCATCTCCAGAAAAATGTTATCGACTTATATTAAGGTCCCCCTCCTCCAAATAAAACAAGTTTCGGGTAAAACTATACTGAAATATACGGGGTGGAGTCCGTTGCCCCCTAACTTGTTTTCACGATTTATAAATTTACTTTTTGAATATGTCATTAAATTTATACTGATCCCACTACATTTAAAGTGCTTTTATGTTATTAGGGATACCTTGGGGCAGAATATCTGGGAGTCACCTTTACAATTTTAAATGGAAATTGGCCATGTGATAAATTTTTTACACGGCCATTTCAAGCTTAAAAGAATAGCTCAATTAAAATTTAAAAAGTTTTTGATATTATTTAGTTATTAATTATATAGATTTTTTATTTAATTTAACATCATCTATGCATTTTCCTAATTAAAACTGATTTGTTATGGCTAAAACAAAATCGGATTATTTGTTTTGTATGGCGTTTTTTTACCCATAACAAATTGGTTTTAATAATTTGGAAAATACAGGAGTAAAGAGCATCATAGAATTTTTAATTCTAATTGCATTGTCTTTTTCATGTTGTAATGGTGGTGTTAAATGACACATCAGACGGCCACGTTCCTGTTACAAAGTTTGCAGTTGACTCCTAGATCTTGGGCCCCAAGTGATCCCAAATAACATTGAAACACTCGTAATGTAGTGTGGGTTAGTATTAAGTTAATGGCATATTCAAAAATCAAATATTTTATAAACTGTGGAAACAAGTTGTTTCCAATATTGCTTTCAGAAATGATGTAATTTGGTTCACAGCATAGTAGAGGAGTGTAACGGTGTAAAAAAAGTGGTTCAATGAAGGCCTTCGGTAAATTAAAATGTCAATTAATAACAAATAAACCTGCTACAATTTGACATGAACAAGGTCTGCTTGAGTGGTGGTTTTTTTATTCCTCTAGAAAACAACTATTTTAGTATTATTGAGAAAGAATGACTCACTATTTCATCAGTCCTAGTGATATTTCGCTCTTCATACTGTGAGATACCATCTAGGCAGTCAATACTGCCAAACTGACAGAACATGACACACTATTCCATCAGGCCCAGTAAACTTTCGCTCTTCATACTGTGAGATACCATCTAGGCAGTCACTATTGCCAAACTGAGAGAGCATGACTCACTATTCCATCAGGCCCAGTAACATTTAGCTCTTCAAACTGTGAGATACCATCTAGGCGATCAATACTGCCAAACTGACAGAACAAGACTCACTATTCCATCAGGCCCAATAACATTTAGCTCTTCATACTGTGAGATACCATCTAGGCAGTCAATATTGCCAAACTGAAAAAGCAAATCAAAACTACTTTCTCACTAACAATGTTCTTTAGCCCTGTTAATACAGCTAGGCTGGACTAATGAAAAATAATTTGAAAACGTCTGAACATTTCCAATCTTAGAGTTCCTTAGTATACTTGATAAGATAATACGTGGTGTACAGCTGACTAAGTTAATAGTTGGTAATACGTATCCTCCTTCTCGGTGTACAGTTCCTTAGTATACCTGGAAAGGTAATACGTGGTGTACATCTGACAAAGTTGATAGTTGGTAATACGTACTCTCATTCTCGGTGTACAGTTCCTTAGTATACCTGGTAAGGTAATACGTGGTGTACAGCTGACTAAGTTGATAGTTGATAATACGTATCCTCCTTCTCGGTGTACAGTTCCTTAGTATACCTGGTAAGGTAATACGTGGTGTACAACTGATTAAGTTGATAGTTGGTAATACGTATCCTCCTTCTCGGTGTACCGTTCCTTAGTATACCTGGTAAGGTAATACGTGATGTACAGCTGACTAAGTTGATAGTTGGAAATACTTATCCTCCTTCTCGGTGTACAGTTCCTTAGTATACCTGGTAAGGTAATACGTGGTGTACAGCTGATTAAGTTGATAGTTGGAAATACTTATCCTCCTTCTCGGTGTACAGTTCCTTAGTATACCTGGTAAGGTAATACGTGGTGTACAGCTGATTAAGTTGAAAGTTGGTAATACGTGTCCTCCTTCTCGGTGTACAGTTCCTTAGTATACCTGGTAAGGTAATACGTGGTGTACAGCTGACTAAGTTGTTAGTTGGTAATACGTACTCTCATTCTCGATGTACAGTTCCTTAGTATACCTGGTAAGGTAATACGTGGTGTACAGCTGACTAAGTTGATAGTTGGTAATACGTATCCTCCTTCTCGGTGTACAGTTCCTTAGTATACCTGGTAAGGTAATACGTGGTGTACAGCTGACTAAGTTGATAGTTGGTAATACGTATCCTCCTTCTCGGTGTACAGTTGCTTAGTATAACTGGTAGGTAATACGTGGTGTACAGCTGACTAAGTTGATAGTTGGAAATACTTATCCTCCTTCTCAGTTTACAGTTCCTTAGTATACCTGGTAAGGTAGTACGTGGTGTACAGCTGACTAAGTTGATAGTTGGTAATACGTATCCTCCTTCTCGGTGTACAGTCCCTTAGTATAACTGCTAAGGTGTACAGTTCCTTAGTTATACCTGGTAAGGTAATACAGTGGTGTACAGCTGACTAAGTTGATAGTTGGTAATACGTATCCTCCTTCTCGGTGTACAGTTCCTTAGTATACCTGGTAGGGTAATACGTGGTTGTACAGGCTGGGACTAAGTTGATATTGGTATTATTTATCCTCCTTCTCGGTGTACAGTTCCTTAGTATACCTGTAATGTATTACGTGGTGTACAACTGACTAAGATGATAGTTGGTAATATTTATCCTCTTCCTCGGGTGTACAGTTCCATAGTTTAACTGGATAGGTAATACGTGGTGTACAGCTGACTAAGTTGATAGTGTGCAATATATATCCTCCTTCTCGGTGTACAGTGACCTTTAGTATAACTGCTAAATGTGTACAGTTCCTTATTATACCTGGTAATGGTATATACGTGGTGTACACTGTTAGTGGTTGGTAATACTTTTTTCTATTCTGGTTTTAATTTTCCTTTAGTTAAAAACCTGAAAAGGTTAGGGTGGTTGTACGCTGACTAAGTTGATAGTTTTAAAATTATTTCTTCTCGTGTCGTTTTTGGGTATAATGGGAATTCGTGGTGTAAGCTGACTAAGTTGTGTTGGTAATACTTATCCTCTTTCGGTTTTACAGCCCCTTGTTTACTGAAAAGGTTTAATAAGGGGTGAAAACTGTTAGTTGATAGTTTGTTAATACTATTTTTTCCCGGGGTGTCATTTCCTTAGTAAAAGGGTTTGGAATACGTGGGGGACACTGACAAGTTGATAGTTGGTAATATTTATCCCCTTCTCGGTGTACATTTCCTTGTATTTGAAAGGTATTCGGGGTGTAAAATGAAAAGGGATGTTTTTTTTTCCCACCGGGGTGTACATTTCCCTTGTTAAATGGTAAGGTTAGTGGTGTACGCTGACTAAGTTGATGTTGTAAAAACTTTCTCATTCTCGATGTCATTTCCCTTAGTATACCTGGTGGAAATAGTGGTGTTCAGCTGATAAGTTGATATTTGGGTAATATTTTATCCCCTTTTGGTTTTACAGTTCCTTGTATCCGGGTAGGTTTAAATAGTGGTGCAAAGAAAAGTTGAATTTGGGTAATATTTATCCTCTTCTGGTGTACGTTCCCTTTATATAACTGGTGGTAATAGTGGTGTACACGATAATTTGGTGGAAATTTTTCCCCTTTTTCATGTACAGTTCTTAGTATCCCTGGTAGGTAATAAAAAAATCGGTGTTAAAAAAACCCCCGGGAACCGAACCCGGTGGAATAGTTGTTGGATAGTTGGTAATATTTTCCCCCTTTCGGTGTAAGTTCTTGTTACTGGTAGGTTTAATGGGGTGTAAAAATGACTAAGTTGTAGTTGGTATTTTATCTCATTTCGGTGTTCAGTTTTTTTTTCCCTGGTAGGTTACGGGGTGAAAAGCGACTAAGTTGATAGTTGGTAATACTTTATCCTCCTTCTCTGGTGTACAGTTCCTTAGTATACCTGGTAGGTAATACGTGGTGTAGCAGACTGACTAAGTTGATAGTTGGTAATACTTATCCGTCCTTCTCGGTGTACAGTTCCTTAGTATAACCTGGTAGGTAATACGTGGTGTACAACTGACTAAGTTGATAGTTGGAAATACTTATCCTCCTTCTCAGTGTACAGTTCCTTAGTATACCTGGTAGGTAATACGTGGTGTACAGCTGACTAAGTTGATAGTTGGTAATACGTACTCTCATTCTCGGTGTACAGTTCCTTAGTATACCTGGTAGGTAATACGTGGTGTACAGCTGACTAAGTTGATAGTTGGTAATATTTATCCTCCTTCTCGGTGTACAGTTCCTTAGTATAACTGGTAAGTAAGTACGTGGTGTACAGCTGACTAAGTTGATAGTTGGTAATACTTATTCTCCTTCTCGGTGTACAGTTCCTTAGTATACCTGGTAGGTAATACGTGGTGTACAGCTGACTAAGTTGATAGTTGGTAATATTTATCCTCCTTCTCGGTGTACAGTTCCTTAGTATACCTGGTAAGGTAATACGTGGTGAACAACTGACTAAGTTGATAGTTGGTAATACTTATCCTCCTTCTCGGTGTACAGTTCCTTAGTATACCTGGTAAGGTAATACGTGGTGTACAGCTGACTAAGTTGATAGTTGGTAATACTTATCCTCCTTCTCGGTGTACAGTTCCTTAGTATAACTGGTAAGTTAGTACGTGGTGTACAGCTGACTAAGTTGATAGTTGGTAATACTTATCCTCGTTCTCGGTGTACAGTTCCTTAGTATACCTGGTAAGGTAATACGTGGTGTACAGCTGACTAAGTTGATAGTTGGTAATACTTATTCCCATTCTCGGTGTACAGTTCTTTGGTATACCTGGTAAGGTAATACGTGGTGTACAGCTGACTAAGTTGATAGTTGGTAATACTTATCCTCCTTCTCGGTGTACAGTTCCTTAGTATACCTGGTAAGGTAATACGTGGTGTACAGCTGACTAAGTTGATAGTTGGTAATACTTATCCTCATTCTCGGTGTACAGTTCCTTAGTATAACTGGTAAGGTAATACGTGGTGTACAGCTGACTAAGTTGATAGTTGGTAATACTTATCCTCCTTCTCGGTGTACAGTTCCTTAGTATACCTGGTAGGTAATACGTGGTGTACAGCTGACTAAGTTGATAGTTGGTAATACTTATCCTCCTTCTCGGTGTACAGTTCCTTAGTATACCTGGTAAGGTAATACGTGGTGTACAGCTGACTGTTGGTAATACTTATCCTCCTTCTCAATGTACAGTTCCTTAGTATACCTGGTAAGGTAATACGTGGTGTACAGCTGACTAAGTTGATAGTTGGTAATACTTATCCTCCTTCTCGGTGTACAGTTCCTTAGTATACCTGGTAAGGTAATACGTGGTGTACAGCTGACTAAGTTGATAGTTGGTAATACTTATTCTCATTCTCGGTGTACAGTTCTTAGATATACCTGGTAAGGTAATACGTGGTGTACAGCTGACTAAGTTGATAGTTGGTAATACTTATTCTCATTCTCGATGTACAGTTCCTTAGTATACCTGGTAGGTAATACGTGGTGTATAGCCGACTAAGTTGATAGTTGGTAATACATATCGTCATTCTCGGTGTACAGTTCCTTAGTATACCTGGTAGGTAATACGTGGTGTACAGCTGACTAAGTTGATAGTTGGTAATATTTATCCTCCTTCTCGGTGTACAGTTCCTTAGTATACCTGGTAAGGTAATACGTGGTGTACAGCTGACTAAGTTGATAGTTGGTAATATTTATCCTCCTTCTCGGTGTACAGTTCCTTAGTATACCTGGTAAGGTAGTACGTGGTGTACAGCTGACTAAGTTGATAGTTAGTAATATTTATCCTCCTTCTCGGTGTACAGTTCCTTAGTATACCTGGTAAGGTAATACGTGGTGTACAGCTGACTAAGTTGATAGTTGGTAATACTTATTCTCATTCTCGATGTACAGTTCCTTAGTATAACTGGTAAGGTAATACGTGGTGTACAGCTGACTAAGTTGATAGTTGGTAATACTTATTCTCATTCTCGATGTACAATTCTTTGGTATAACTAGTAAGGTAGTACGTGGTGTACAGCTGACTAAGTTGATGATAGTTGGTAATACTTATTCTCATTCTCGATGTACAGTTCCTTAGTATAACTGGTAATGTAATACGTGGTGTACAGCTGACTAAGTTGATAGTTGTTAATACTTATTCTCATTCTCGGTGTACAGTTCCTTAGTATAACTGGTAAGGTAATAAGTGGTGTACAGCTGACTTAGTTGATAGTTGTTAATACTTATTCTCGTTCTCGGTGTACAGTTCCTTAGTATAACTGGTAAGGTATTACGTGGAGTACAACTGACTAAGTTGATAGTTGGTAATACTTATTCTCATTCTCGGTGAATGTACAGTCCCTTAGTATAACTGGTAAGGTAGTACTACGTGGTGTACAGCTGACTAAGTTGATAGTTATTAATACTTATTCTCATTCTCGATGTACAGTTCCTTAGTATACCTGGTAGGTAATACGTGGTGTATAGCCGACTAAGTTGATAGTTGGTAATACATATCCTCATTCTCGGTGTACAGTTCCTTAGTATACCTGGTAAGGTAATACGTGGTGTACAACTGACTATGTTGATAGTTGGTAATACATATTCTCATTCTCGGTGTACAGTTCCTTAGTATACCTGGTAAGGTTGTACGTGAAGTATAGCCGACTAAGTTGATAGTAGGTAATACATATCCTCATTCTCGGTGTACAGTTCCTTAGTATACCTGGTTGGTAATACGTGGTGTACAGCTGACTAAGTTGATAGTTGGTAATATTTATCCTCCTTCTCGGTGTACAGTTTCTTAGTATACCTGGTAAGGTAGTACGAGGTGTACATCTGACTAAGTTGATAGTTGGTTATATTTATCCTCCTTCTCGGTGTACAGTTCCTTAGTATACCTGGTAAGGTAATACGTGGTGTACAGCTGACTAAGTGGATAGTTGGTAATACTTATTGTCATTCTCGATGTATAGTTCCTTAATATAACTGGTAATGTAATACGTGGTGTACAGCTGACTAAGTTGATAGTTGGTAATACTTATTCTCATTCTCGATGTACAGTTCTTTGGTATAACTGGTAAGGTAGTACGTGGTGTACAGCTGACTAAGTTGATGATAGTTGGTAATACTTATTCTCATTCTTGGTGTACAGTTCTTTAGTATACCTGGTAAGGCAGTACGTTGTGTACAGCTGACTAAGTTGATAGTTGGTAATATTTATCCTCCTTCTCGGTGTACAGTTCCTTAGTATACCTTGTAAGGTAGTACGTGGTGTACAGCTGACTAAGTTGATAGTTGTTAATACTTATTTTCATTCTCGGTGTACAGTTCCTTAGTATACCTGGTAAGGTAGTACGTGGTGTACAGCTGACTTAGTTGATAGTTGGTAATACTTATTCTCATTCTCGGTGTACAGTTCCTTAGTATACCTTGTAAGGTAGTACGTGGTGTACAGCTGACTAAGTTGATAGTTGTTAATACTTATTCTCATTCTCGATGTACAGTTCCTTAGTATAACTGGTAAAGTAGTACGTGGTGTTCAGCTGACTAAGTTGATAGTTGGTAATACTTATTCTCCTTCTCGGTGTACAGTTTCTTAGTATACCTGGTAGGTAATACGTGGTGTACAGCTGATTAAGTTGATAGCTGGTAATACTTATTCTCATTCTCGATGTACAGTTCCTTAGTATAACTGGTAATGTAATACGTGGTGTACAGCTGACTAAGTTGATAGTTGTTAATACATATTCTCATTCTCGGTGTACAGTTCCTTAGTATAACTGGTAAGGTAGTACGTGGTGTAAAGCTGACTAAGTAATAGTTGGTAATACTTATTCTCATTCTTGGTGTACAGTTCCTTAGTATACCTGGTAAGGCAGTACGTGGTGTACAGCTGACTTAGTTGATAGTTGGTAATATTTATCCTCCTTCTCGGTGTACATTTCCTTAGTATACCTTGTAAGGTAGTACGTGGTGTACAGCTGACGAAGTTGATAGTTGTTAATACTTATTTTCATTCTCGGTGTACAGTTCCTTAGTATACCTGGTAAGGTAGTACGTGGTGTACAGCTGACTTAGTCGATAGTTGGTAATACTTATTCTCATTCTCGGTGTACAGTTCCTTAGTATACCTTGTAAGGTAGTACGTGGTGTACAGCTAAGTTGATAGTTGTTAATACTTATTCTCATTCTCGATGTACAGTTCTTTGGTATAACTGGTAAGATAGTACGTGGTGTACAGCTGACTAAGTTGATAGTTGGTAATACTTATTCTCATTCTCGGTGTACAGTTCTTTGGTATAACTGGTAAGGTAATAAGTGGTGTACAGCTGACTTAGTTGATAGTTGTTAATACTTATTCTCATTCTCGGTGTACAGTTCCTTAGTATAACTGGTAAGGTATTACGTGGAGTACAACTGACTAAGTTGATAGTTGGTAATACTTATTCTCATTCTCGGTGAATGTACAGTCCCTTAGTATAACTGGTAAGTTAGTACTACGTGGTGTACAGCTGACTAAGTTGATAGTTATTAATACTTATTCTCATTCTCGATGTACAGTTCCTTACAATAACTACTAAATTAGTACGGGGCTTTGTATACTGTGAACTGAGTTAGTACTTGGTTACAGTTTTCTGTGTACAGTTCTTTATTATAGCTGCTAAGTATGTACGTGGCTTATTATACAGGTGACCGAGTTGGTACTTAGTTACAGTTACCTTTCTTCTCTGTGTACAGTTCCTTAGTATAGCTACTAAATTAGTTCGTGGCTTAGTATTGTACCGGGTCGTTTGACCGTTACATTTCGTTTTTTTTTCGTTGTGGTCTGCTGGGCTGCCTGAGATTGCTCATGCCCAGCGATTCACTTACTTTGGTGGCCGTTGGCTCGGACTCGGTCGTTCCGTGTTCCAGCCTTTGTCTGTCAGGTTGGCCGTCTTCTAGGTTGTTCTCTGCGGCTGATCGACTAAACATGCACAGCTAGAGGCTCCTCAAACGTAAGTGTTCCTTTTGTAATTTCTGATATCTAATCACCCTTTTGGTGAAAATACTTTGTTTAAATATTATTCTGGTTTATTTGTCATTTTCAGGGCATTGTTAAATTTGTATGTATTTTCTAGATATTGGTTAACCTAGGTTCGAGCCACGTGCTCAATGTTACCGTTTTACCAGTAATTGCTTTATTATATCTGGTTTTATATTTAATAGTAGTTCTGTATAATGTTTTGTTGAGCCTTTTTACAGTTGGCACGCTTTCCAGCTTTGGTGGGGGGGATGGGTCTCAATTGGTAGCAGAGCGTGGTTGCCTAAAAAAAAAAAAAAAAAAAGTAGGTCCTGGTTGGCCGACCTACCGTCAAAGGTGTTTTGGTAATACGTAAAGAAAAAAAGAAACAAATAAATAATTATTTAAAAACAAAAACAATTAGAAAACCAAATAAATAATTTAACTTAAAAAAAAAAAAAAAAAAAAAAAAAAAAAACTAGGCAATCCGCTTGGTTACTTGTTGCATGGGTTTCATGGGTGGATTGGAGTGGTCGGCAGTGGCTCGGTAGGCTGAGGGTTTTAGTTCGTCTTGGACCCTGGAGTTGTCGTTTTTTTGTGTATTGTTGAGATTTGTTGCGTTCGAGATGGCCTATCTGCAAAATGTTGCCCTCCTAGTGAAGGAGGAGTTGATTTTTGAGTTGAGGTCACGTGGGGTGACTCCGGAGGGGGATGTTTTGAATCTCCGGAGGTTGCTGCGGGAGCAGTTGTCCGCGGGTACGGCGGTGGATTGGTCTGATCTACTGGAGGTTGGTGATGAGTTATTGGTTTGTAAACGTAAGGTGGAAGATTGGGAAGGGGTTTTGGAAGATTTGCAGCTGGAACCTCCAGTAGGTCGTGACCGGGCCTGCCGTCTTGCACGTCTGGGGCATCTGCTTGCCCCCTTACGGATGGTCAACCGGGCACCGGGGTTGGAACCGTCGGATAGGGCGTGGATCCTGGAGAGTTTGTCTATGCTTGAAGTGATTTTTCAGGCACTCTCCGGTTCCACGACTCCTACGGGTTTGGGTCAGCGGCCTAATTTCTCGCCGTCGCCTAACGTGTCGAGGCCGCAGGCTGAGACAACGGCTCTCACTGTGCCTGAGGCTCCTTCTGAGCCTGCAGGCGTTTCTGTTGAGGTCGCTTGTGGGTCGGCTCCAGCTGCCGTTCCTTCTGCTTCGGCTCCTTTGTGTTCACCTGCTCTTCTGCAGCTGAGCTACCACAAGTTACCTAACCCTCTCACGCCCATGATCCAGAATCTCCCTGTGATCGATGGGATGGATCCTGAGGAACTTCTGAAGTTTCTAGTTGCCTTTCTCAGACTTAGTGAGATGCCCGGCATGCAGGCTGGGGACTTGCTTCGTCTGATTTTCCCTTTTGTAGAGGTCCTGTTGGGGAGTTGCTGAGTTCTGTCTTGGCCAGTGATGCCTCGGTGGACTCGTTCCATCGAGAGTTACTGTCGTCGTTTCTTCCCATTCGACTCAGGGAGAGGATGGTCATGGACAGATTTTATCGGTCGCAGGGTAGGGGCGAGTCTCTGGCAGCCTATGTTTCATCTATAAAGGAAGCTCGTCAAGCGTTGTGCCTCACACTTTCTGTAGCTGACACCGTTCGTGTCATCCTGGATGGCATTTCTCCTAAAGAACGGTGCAGATTAGTTTTTGCTGGGGTTCCTTCGTCTTTTCGGGAGCTGCATCAGCTGTGCATTGTTTCGCGCAGTGTGCAGTTCTCCGACCAGCAAGGGAGGGATCATGAGAGTCATCGTGCTCTCCCCACCCGTCGACCGGCTATTTCTTTAGGTGTGGGTCGGCCAGTGGAGGGTCGTGGTTCTCGGCCTCCTGTTGTGTGTTTTGCTTGTGGCCAACCTGGTCACATTCGTCGTGACTGTCCACGTGCTCGAGGTCGTGGGGCGGGAAACGCTCAGCGCGGGGGGTTGCCTCCACAGTAGCTCCCCGCGTTGTTGCGAGTGACCGTGGCCATTTGCCTCTGACACGTGCCCATAGCAGGAGTGTCGGGGATTTTTCGGGCCTTGCTGGCATGGCTTCCCTGGGACTTAGTGCGGTCACCTCGGTGTGTCCTGGCGTTTTTGTTTCTTTTGGTGGTACGGTGTGTCGAGCCCTTCTTGATTCTGGTTCGGCATGCAGTATCATCAGCCTTTCTCTTTTTGAGTCCCTTGACGCCTTAGGACTTGTCAGGCACAACGAGCCTTCTTCTGTTACTTGCTGGACGGCATCCCAAACTCCTTTACCTATTCTTCTGAAGGCGTCATTACATTTGAAGATCGAAGGATTTTCCTGGAGGTGGGGTTTTCTTGTTGCCAAGGACCTGGCGGTTTCTTGTATCATAGGGGCAGACTTTATTACTAAAAGTGGTATGGTGCTTGACCTCCAGAAGCGCCAGATGTTTTTCAAGTTCAATCGGCGAGTTTTGGTGCCTCTAGTAGGTGATTCTGACTGCCCTCCTGCAGTCAGAGAGGTGGGTAGTGAGCCCGAACAACCCAAGGTGGATCCAGTTGGTCATCTCCCCCCTGAGCAGGCGGAGGCCATTAGGAGGCTGTGTTTGCGGTTTCCTGATGTGCTTACGCCTGAGCTTGGGGTCACTTCTCTTCTGGAGTATGAGATCCACCTCACTGATTCTCAGCCTGTTAGAAGTCATCCGTACAAACTTGCTCCCCCCCAGATGGAGGTTATGAGGGCTATGATTGAAGATCTTCTGAGCAAGGGTGTGATTGAACCGTCTCGTTCCGCTTATGCCAGTCCAGCTTTTCTTGTGCCCAAGCCTAATGGTAAGTCTAGGCTGGTGATGGATTATCGGAGGCTCAACGCTAAGGTCACTATTGACTCGGTACCCCTGCCTGATTTCCATTCTGCGTTTGATTGGTTCGGTAAGGCTAAGTTTTTCAGTGTTTTTGATTTGAACCAGGCCTACCATCACATTCCATTGAAGAAGGAATCACGGCCTATGACTAGCTTCTGTGTTCCCTGGAATCTCTATCAGTTCACTAGGGTTCCTATGGGTTTTGCTGTGGGTGCCCAGACTCTCACTCGTCTGCTTGATTCCATCTTCCATGATGTGAAATTCAAGTTTGTCTTCAATTACCTGGACGACCTTCTTGTCTACAGTGAGACTTTCGGGGAACACATGCAACATCTGGAGGAAGTTCTTAGTCGCCTTAAATCAGCCGGCCTTACCGTCAATCCAGAGAAAGTCACTTTTGCTCGTCCTGAGATTTCTTTTCTGGGTCATCTTATATCTTCTCGATGCGTCTGCATTGATCCTGGGAGGACCCAGGGCATTCGGGATTTTCCTCCTCCCAGAGATGCCAATGGGATTGCCCGTTTTGTGGGTATGGTGAATTTTTACCGTCGCTTCATCCCTAACGTGGCCGAGCTTGCTGCCCCGTTGAACGAGTTGCGGAAGAAAGGTGTCCCTTTTGTGTGGGGCCAAGCTCAGCAGACTGCCTTTGATGCTCTCAAGGAGGCTATCATGCAACCTCCTGTTCTGCGTATGCCTGATTTCAGCAGAGAATTTATTCTTCAGACTGATGCCTCCTCCTCCGCCATTGCTGCTGTTCTTTCTCAGGAGTTTGATGGGGTCAGGCAGCCCATCGCTTTTGCTTCGAGGACGTTGTCTCACCAGGAAAAGAAAGCTTCTTCCATCTATGAGTTAGAGTGTCTGGCGGTTGTCTTTGGTACGGACAAGTTTCGGCGTTTCTTGGAACACGCTGAGTTCTTGCTGGAGACGGACAATCAGGCACTGTCTTGGCTTCTTGCCCATCCCCGACAGCTTGGGAAAATTGGTCGCTGGGTGGTCAAAATTTCTGCTTTTAAGTTCCGAGTCCAACATCTTAGGGGTACCCAGAATGTCATCGCGGATGCTCTTTCCCGCATGTATCACGAACCCAGTGATCCACCGACTGAGGCTGTTGCTCAGTGTGGTGCTGTTCTTCTGGACTTTCCTCTGGCTTTTGACGACCTACTGTCCCATCAGCAGAAAGATCCTGAGCTGTCAGTCATCTTAGGTGAGCTTCCAGAGGGAGGTGCCCACCCTCCCTATTTTCTGTCCAAAGGGGTACTCTGTTGCCGTCCTCGACAGAGGGGTGAACCCCGTGTAGTACTGCCTAGTCATCTAGTACCGATGGTCTTTCAGTATTATCACTCTTCTCTTGTGGGCGGTCATCTTGACATTCATAAGACCATCGCTAAGATTCGTAGGTATTTCATCTGGAAGGGCATGGACCGGGATGTTGCTGGCAGAGTGCGGGCTTGTCACCTGTGCTCTCTCAGCAAGCCTAGTCAGAATGCTAAGTTAGGGTTGTTATCTTCTGAGGTTGCCGAGCGTCCTTTTGAGAAGGTGTTCATCGACTACGTGGGTCCTTTTCCCCGTAGCAAGTCAGGTAGCTCCTACCTACTTGTTTGTGTGGATGCTTTCTCGAAGTTCGTTTGGCTTTCCCCACTTCGGAGTGCTACGGCTAAGCTCACCATCCGTGCTCTCCAGTCCCAACTCTTCCAGCACTTTGGTGTGCCTTCCACTCTTGTGTCCGACAACGGTAGCCAGTTTACCTCACACGAGTTTCGTAGGTTCTGTTTTGGCAATGGTATCAGGCATGTGACTACCTCTCCTTATTACCCACAGCCTTCTCATGCAGAGCGGTTCAACCGCAATCTTCGGTCTGCCCTTATTACTTTCCATGCTGAGAAGCAGAACACCTGGGATGAGAGTCTCTCTTGGCTCCAGCTTGCTTTTAATTCTTCCAAGCATGAGAGTCACAATGCCACTCCCTTCGAGATTCTACATGGCTACCCTCCTAACAACCCTTTGTCCAACTTGTGGAGGCTAGAGGATCTTCTACCTACGCCAGGTGCCACTGACGTAGTGTCCACGTGGCGGGCTGCTCGGCGCAACCTGCTACGTGCTAGAGAGAGAGTAAGGAGGAGGTATGATAAGGGTCGTACTCCTAACCCTTTTCAGGTTGGAGATCTGGTTCTTTGTCAGGCTCACCCGGTCAGTTCGGCCGCGGAACGAAGAGCTGCAAAGTTGTGCTATCGGTGGTCTGGTCCCCACCGCATCGACAGGTTTTTGTCACCGGTGACTGCTCTGCTGGTTGATCCCCAGTCAGGCAGGATGTTCAGGAAAGCTCATGTGTCCCAGCTTAAGGCTTTCCGGGGAACGGTTGATCCAGGAGTTGGTGTTCCTGGGGGTTTCTTGGGGCAAAGAGATTGATCACCTCTGCACCCTAGGGGGCTGTTCTGAGAGAGTCTCCTTCTCTCTTTTCTTGTCGGGCCCGACAGTCAGGGTAGTTCGCTCCCTGTTCGAGGGGTTTCCCCTCTTAGATTCTCTTTGGCGTCCTTGGAACACCACTCTTCGGAGGTTTCTTCTTCGTCTTCTGTTTGGTTCCCTGAGGAACCGAGTTTTCTCCCCTGCCTGGGTGTGTTGAGGTTTTGCAGAGGGAGGTTGTACCGGGTCGTTTGACCGGTACATTTCGTTTTTTTTCGTCATGGTCTGCCGGGCTGCCTGAGATCGCTCGCGCCCGGCGATTCGCTTACTTTGGTGGCCGTTGGCTCGGACTCGGTCGTTCCGTGTTCCAGCCTTTGTCTGTCAGGTTGGCCGTCTTCTAGATTGTTCTCTGTGGCCGATCGACTAAACATGCACAGCTAGAGGCTCCTCAAACGTAAGTGTTCCTTTTGTAATTTCTGATATCTAATCACCCTTTTGGTGAAAATACTTTGTTTAAATAATATTCTGGTTTATTTGTTATTTTCAGGGCATTGTTAAATTTGTATGTATTTTCTAGATATTGGTTAACCTAGGTTCGAGCCACGTGCTCAATGTTACCGTTTTACCAGTAATTGCTTTATTATATCTGGTTTTATATTTAATAGTAGTTCTGTATAATGTTTTGTTGAGCCTTTTTACAGTTGGCACGCTTTCCAGCTTTGGTAGGGGGGATGGGTCTCAGTATATAGCTGACTGTGTTAGTACTTGGTTACAATTTTACCTTTGCTCTCTTTATACAGTTCCTTAGTTTAGCTGCTATGTTAATACGTGGCTTATACAACTGACTAAGTTGATACTCAGTTATAGTTATTCTCATTCTCCGTGCACAAATTCTTAGAAGTAAGAGAAGCGGGATTGTGAAGGCCCGGCTTGTCGGTCATCATCATTACGCGGGATTGCGAAGGCCCGGCTTGTTGGCCATCATCATTATGCGGGATTGTGAAGGCCCGGCTTGTTGGCCATCATCATTATGTGGGATTGTGAAGGCCCAGCTTGTCGGTCATCATCATTACGTGGGATTGTAAAGGCCCGGCGTGTTGGCCATCATCATCATTATGCGGGATTGTGAAGGCCCGGCTTGTCGGCCATCATCATTACGTGGGATTGTGAAGGCCCGGCTTGTTGGCCATCATCATTACGCGGGATTGTGAAGGCCCGGCTTGTCGGCCATCATCATTACGCGGGATTGTGAAGGCCCGGCTTGTTGGCCATCATCATTATGCGGGATTGTGAAGGCCCGGCTTGTCGGCCATCATCATTACGCGGGATTGTGAAGACCCGGCTTGTTGGCCATCATCATTACGCGGGATTGTGAAGGCCCGGCTTGTCGGCCATCATCAGTACGCGGGATTGTGAAGGCCCGGCTTGTTGGCCATCATCATTATGTGGGATTGTGAAGGCCCGGCTTGTTGGCCATCATCATTATGTGGGATTGTGAAGGCCCAGCTTGTCGGTCCTCATCATTACGTGGGATTGTAAAGGCCCGGCGTGTTGGCCATCATCATTATGCGGGATTGTGAAGGCCCGGCTTGTCGGCCATCATCATTACGTGGGATTGTGAAGGCCCGGCTTGTCGGCCATCATCATTACGCGGGATTGTGAAGGCCCGGCTTGTTGGCCATCATCATTATGCGGGATTGTGAAGGCCCGGCTTGTCGGCCATCATCATTACGTGGGATTGTGAAGGCCCGGCTTGTCGGCCATCATCATTACGCGGTATTGTGAAGACCCAAAGCTCAGCTCGTGCCGGCCGTTCCGGACTCAATGTCGACATACGAGCTGGGCTCGTACCCACCCATTCACCACTCTACGTGTATGGGTGGGCGGGTGGGTCATTACAACAGTGCGTGTAGGGGTGGGCGGGCGGGTCATTAACACTGTACGTGAATGGGTGGGTGAGCGGGTCATCACCACTGTACGAGTATGGGCGAGCAAGCGGGAGCAACGCTATTGCTCACGTAGTTCTTTAAAAATCCAACAGATAGCGTTTGAATGCTCTCGTGTAAGTATTTGGGAATACAAATATACAGCTGAATTTTGATTTCCGTGTTGGCTAAACTCAGTGTCAGTTTTCGATTTATTGTTTGTTTACGTTAGTGTGCTGTCTTAGCTGTCTGCCATTGACCTAGTATTGTTGTCATGTGTTTATGTTTGATTTATTTGATTTAAATTTACGTTTATTATTTGAATTATGGATCGTACAAAAGAATTAAATGATGATGAAGTGGAAATTTTATTAGATAGTGATTATAGCTGTAGTAATGAGTCAACTGTAAGTGACAGAAGTGAAGACGATGTAATTGTGTTCAGTGCTAAGAGAGCAAATTCTAGTTTACAAATTGAAGTAGGCATTGACTACGAAAGTGATATTGGAAATAATAATATTGTAAGTGTTTTTGACAACATCTGTTCAGATGATGATTTTGTTGCTCCTTCAGATGACGAAATAGGTAAGTCTAGTTATACATTTGTTCAGCCTAGCACAAGTAGGCCTAACCTACAAACAGAAGATCTGTAAGTAACATTATATAATTTTTTTGGCATGTTATTATATTATCAATGTGTATGAAATTAGTTTTATATGTAAAAAACATTATAAGGTTTCAGAAAATAGTGATTAAATAAGATTTCAATAGTAAAAAAAAAAATAAAATGGTTTTTTTTAAGTTTTATACATTATTTATTTATTTTTTTATAAATAAACACTAATTGCAAAATAAATTTATATGAAAATCAGTTAGTCATTTATGTAGTTTAAAGCCAATTTGTTTTTATATAAAAAGGTAAAGATTTCATAATTCTATCTATTATATTGTATTTTTTACAAATTTTTAACTGAAACCTTGCATTATTAATGATTTTAAATGCTGCCAGTAGTGCTGTGAAGGCTAGAATACCTACTACCTCAATGGGTTAAAATGAGCAATTTTCAAAGGTGGAGTGTAGCACTTTGAATTTTGACGCAACCGATTCGCCTTACGAAATTAAATATATAGATTATAACAAAAACTGATATTTCAAATACCACATTCAGGCAGACAATGTCTAATTGAACATTTGGTCAGAGGATGGCAGGAATAATCAACCTACCTAGTCAACTAAATGAGAACTAACTCATTAAAGAAAAATAAAACAAATTTGGGAACAAATAAAAACTCATAAAAATTGAGTTGAATGTATTTCACATAATCTGATTTGGCCATACATGATAATTTTATACGTAAATAAAAAAATAATATTCATCTATTTATAATATATATTAGTTATGAATACAAAATGTGCCATTGTATTTATATCAGTCAAAATACA
Source organism: Stictocephala bisonia (assembly GCA_035578905.1). Classification (NCBI taxonomy): domain Eukaryota; kingdom Metazoa; phylum Arthropoda; class Insecta; order Hemiptera; family Membracidae; genus Stictocephala; species Stictocephala bisonia. Next base: position 868,409 of record JAQJVL010000297.1, read on the forward strand.
ATAATTTTCATATGTTGTTTATCATATCGTTATAAAAATTAGTCAGTCATGCAACATTTAATCTCAATGGAAATTTGACGGAAATGATTTAATACCGTGATAAAATTATATGAATGTATTTAATTACAATTTAATATAATAGTATTTGAATAATATCCAAAAATGTAATTCGAAAGTGGAGCTCATTTAATTAATTAAAGTAGCTAATCATAACTTCAATTCAAAATTTAAAATATTACTGTAAGAATGAGTTTATACAATCCAAATTAATTAAATATTATCTTGATTTATATTCAAACAATATTATTATAAATTAGGTGTAGCGTGCGTATAGTTTTTTATACTTTTTAAAACAACATATTAAACAGTAGTAGACAAAAAAAGATAATTTTTGTTAATTTTCATTACATCTTCATGTAAAAAACTCTTTTTTTAAATTATCATATTAAAGACCTACTGTATGTATATTTAACAAATAGCTTGTAACTATAAATACCCGTTACATTAATACTTAATGTTTCATCGCTCGTCTAAAAGGGTTTCTTGGTGCAGGTAAAGGTTGGCTGTTAACTATTGGTGTGGGAGGAGAAAGCAGAGCTCCATCTGGGGGGTTGAACTCTCCGGGGGCTGGAGGTGAGAGTGCAGCACCTTCCGGTAAAGGTGACTTGCCCTCGGGAAATGCAGGAACAAATACGTAGCTCTTTTCAACATCGTCTGCACTAACTTCGATTGGATCCACCTTGAAGGGGTTTGCCATACGTATCTCTGGAAGCCCATACTCAGAATGAGGGATGCGAATGGTCAGCACCGAAGAATCTCCACCTTCACTGTTTGTTGTTGGTAAGCCATAATTAGATGAAGGTGGGAGAGGAGGGGCAGCTGCTCCAGCTTGAGCTTGTGCACCAGCGAAGTTCCCTGCTTCTTCAGTTGGAGGCCCGTAAGCATGAGTTGGTGGGGCAGGAGGGGGAGCATTTTCTCCAGCCTGTGCTTGTGCTCCAGCAAAGTTTCCTCCTTCTTCAGTTGGAGGCCCGTAAGCAGGAGTTGGGGGTGAAGGTGGAGGAGCTTTTTCGCCTGCTTGAGCTTGCCCTCCTGCTTCAGAGTGTCCTAAGATATTTCCTGATTCCTCTATCGAAGTTAAGGAAGGAAGATGAGCTACCGGAGCAGTTTGCCCTTCTGCTCCGGAAAAGCCACTAGGTGGACTAGGAGGAGCAAATGCAGTAGCCGCCTGAGATAATGCACTGGATATACTTCCTAATTCTTCTGCAGGAGGGGGGAAATTCTCTGCAGGTGCAGGAGGTGCAGCAGAAATAACATGGGCACCTGCATAGTTACCTGCGTGTTGGGAGCTGAAAGAAGGTGGTGGAGGAGCAAAGGAAATAGCAGCTTGTGATAATCCACTAGTAGGAGTATAAATCACGAATGGTTCATTATTTACAGGAGTGACCTGAACATGAGACGGGGTGAAGCCCCTCGCTGTTTGGGCAGGTAGAAAATAAGACGTGTGGGAAGTATCGATTGTTCGTCTTCCATCTCTTCCAAAAAACACAGGAGCTATACTTTGGGAAATACCAGCTGGAGCGGAATACGATGGTGCTGGAGCCGAATATAATGGAGTGGGTGCTCGCTGAAGTCCTGGAGGAAGTCTTTTCTGGATAATCTGCTGAGTAGCATCATTCCTCGGTAGTTGTCGAGCCTGGCGAAGCTTTTGCTGGAAAAATTAAAAATTATATACCAGTATATGTCAAAAAATTTGTTTAGTACATTTAGGAATTATTTTTTTTATTTACTTATAGAGTATGATACATTATATAAAAAACATAATTGAATTCAAAATGGTAAAATTTGCTTAAAATTTAGTAACTAACTATGACATCAAAAATAGTTCAATGTGTATTAGAAAATTGGTAAATAATTTAGAATTACGATGAGGATACAATAAAAAAAACCTGTTCGAATCAGTAGTTCATTGTTTCCTATGATATTCAGTTTAAAACATTCACCATTGACATATATTAAACTTATTAACTAAATACAGTAGATACTTAAATTAAAGTTTTCGAAACGTTACATTTTTAGTTAGTTTTACTAAATTTTTAACACTATAATATTTAAAACGCTTAAAACTTGGAAAGGTTTGGCAACTGGAAAAGGTACGAAAATATATGTATGTTTATCTTAGACTACTTGTAGACAATTTTTATTTACAACCAGATAATAATAATAAATGGCTTTATTGTAGAATATTGTTAATAATGGTGAACATATTACACAAAGGTTATTCATTACAATTAACATTTAAATAGAGGAAATCAAGCGTCACAATTCAAAATCAATTAAAAAATAAATAATTTTAATAATGCTTAGATACTATTTAATTTACTTAGAATATCGAGTTGCTGAAAAAGTTTCTCATCGATTCACTCGTTCAACCTCAGTCCAGACCTCTATCCCCAGCCACCTATCGACGCCAAGTGCTCCAGAAAAAAATATTTTAAGTGACTCTGAGAACCAATTTTTCAAAGATTTTTAACTTGGAGATAATGGAACATATTAACTGACCAACTTTAAGGCCCACTAGGGTCACTAAACTCGGCAAAAGTGACAATACTAAACGAACTTAACAACCCCTCCTACTTTAACGCCCACTAGGATAACTAAACGTGGCAAAAGTGACAATACTAAACGAACCTATGAACCCATCCTACTTTAAGGCCCACTAGGGTCACTAAACTCGGCAAAAGTGACAATACTGAACGAACGTAACAACCCATCCTACTTTAATGCCCACTAGGGTCACTAAACTCGGCAAAAGTGATAATACTCAACGAACCTACCAACCCATCCTACTTTAAGGCCCACTAGGGTCACGAAACTCGGCAAAAGTGACAATACTAAACGAACTTAACAACCCCTCCTACTTTAACGCCCACTAGGATAACTAAACGTGGCAAAAGTGACAATACTAAACGAACCTATGAACCCATCCTACTTTAAGGCCCACTAGGGTCACTAAACTCGGCAAAAGTGACAATACTGAACGAACCTAACAACCTATCCTACTTTAATGCCCACTAGGGTCACTAAACTCAGCAAAAGTGATAATACTCAACGAACCTACCAACCCATCCTACTTTAAGGCCCACTAGGGTCACTAAACTCGGCAAAAGTGATAATACTCAACGAACCTACCAACCCATCCTACTTTAAGGCCCACTAGGGTCACTAAACTCGGCAAAAGTGACAATACTGAACGAACCTAACAACCTATCCTACTTTAAGGCCCACTAGGGTCACTAAACTTGGCAAAAGTGACAATACGGAACGAGCCTACCAACCATTTATACTTCAAGTACTTTATTCATAAATTGGATGGGCAATTCACCATTACCCATGCGTGCTGACTATTATAGCCAAACGTGATCATTTATTTGGTGTTGGATAGGCAGTATGGTTTAGCCAAGTGGACTAATAATAGAATGTTGGATCGTATTTTGTAAACATTATTTTACAAATGTATTTCAGTTGTACTTTCTTTATTTTTAAGATCTTCTGTATTAGCAGTTCTTCAGTTGTGATAATTGGCTTAAATAAAGAAATCTTCATATAATAAGCATCTAAGTTGTTACAAAATATTGAGAATCTGTCTTGCTTACAACACAACAGAAGTTTGATTTTACAAGATATCACTTGTTACTAACAACAACTTACTGATTCTGATTACTATGGAATATATACATGTATAATGGATACATTGATGAGCTAAATGTTTAGGAAATTTCATCAGCATGCCCTAAAATCTTATTTTTTTTATTTTTTTTTTTTTTTAATTATTACAAATAATTTGATACTCGTTTTTCCGATAAGTAATTAATTAAGAACAATTTTTTAAGTTGGATATCATGAGCTTCTCATTGTTTCAAATACTTCCAAACAATTAGTTTTAAAGGTAACTTGAAGTACGGAATGTAGTAAGTATTTAGAGGGGGTGTGATATGATCTACATACCGCTCGATAAAAACTCAATTTAGACTAACTGCCTGCTTAATTTAAAGATTAAAAGTAACTAACCATTTAAATTTAATGTTTATGTGGATGTGAGGAAAGTGATATTTGCATGTTACAGTAGATCTTTGAGGTTTTAGAACTATTCTTGCTACTAGAAGTCACAACCGTAACATTACTTATGGTCTTCACTCACCTTTCATAAGTTACTAATGGATATATAACGTTACTTGTCTACTGACCGTGTGGTAGGGGTACTGGTAGTAGTATGGCGAGGCTGGCGAAGAGGCTGTAGCCACGGCTTGAGCATTGCCCGTGGACGAGGAGTAAGTGAAGGGGGCGTAGCCCGGGGTTGACACGGAGACTGACGACGAGCTGGACTGTGCCGATGCCCATCCTTGCAGGACCACGACCAGGCACAATACCTAGACAGGACAGACCACTCAAGGTTATATCAGTAAACGGTTGCCAAAGTTATGTTTATAAACAACTAATTTTTCTATTTCATTGTAGTAAAATTGAGAGCGAACGTAAATGCTCAATGTTTAACTTTTGTCCTAATCAGAGTTCAGTCTTTACAGTACTGATGCCTGTGTCAGATTCTTAGGGAATATTATAATTTCAACAATTGCCAATGTAGGAATTAAAATATTTAAAGGAACTGTCGTCAATTCTTTATTTACTTACATTTTTATTCTTAATGTCTAGCATGGTTATTATAAAGGTAATTTCTAAAAAGTGAAACTTAAAAACACACAAAATGACTTCAATTAATTATCACAATAATTTTTCTTAAAATTTGCGTAAATAAGTCGATTGAGACTTAGTGGAAAATTGTTTTGTGTTTTCTTTTATTTACTATTCATTGAGTATCATCTATAAATAAATAAACAAATTGGACTAAACAAAAACGTAGTACTTTTCAAATAGGGTATTTTCTTACTTTTTACACAATTTCCATGAACATTGAGGCAATTTTTCCGAGGTAAATTAATGACTTCTTCCGACTAATAAAAAAGGCATTGCTGTTGTTGTTTTAGGCCATTTTAGTGGGACAAATCGAAGTTTAAAGGATCTCCAAGTTTTCTTTATTGTGTCTCGTACTGCTGCTATAAAACACGAGGGGCCTATCTTGGAAGCTATTAATCAATTGTTTCAATCATTTTAATTAATGTGAGTTGGCATTATTTTACACCCCTCAAGTTGACGACTGCGTAAGAGTCAAATGTATAACACCAATAAAACAACTTTGTTTTTGAAATTTGTTAATGATGGAGTATCAGATGAGGGAGACAAAGGTAGTTGGACATTTGCCATCATTACGTAAAAGATTACCAAACGACGTTTCGATTTGGTAAAACCCAAACCTTTTTCAAGTGCTAAAAACTAAATTACACCTACACAAACATGTTATAAGACTACGTTCTTAAACTAATAACTTATCTACCTTAATAATTATCTACATTTTTACCTAGATCCTAGAATGGGGTACAACAAAATCAACTTATACTAAATATAAAATATTAACAGGGTTAAATTAATATAACCAATTAGGCGCTGTCAAGGTCACGATATCAACGAAAAAATGTTAAAACACAATTATAATTAAAAATCAAATCAGACTGAAATAAGATTACACTAACCAATCATAAATATATGGTACCTGAAAAACACTATTAATTTAAAATAACATTCAACATGCACAAAAATGATATATATGACTCGGAAGGGCTGAGACTACTATTACAATTACATTTTACTATTAGAACAATTACATTTTAACCTGAAAAGACAACAATTATTAGGAATAAAACAATACAATAATCAAATATTACAAAAATGATGAAGTCTTACGACCCGTAGTGACGATGGCGTCTAGACGTCCCAGGCACGAAGTGAGGATGATACAATCCAAATGCAGTGTCTAAGAAGTTCCCTCCAAGGTGATAAAACACGGGGATAAGATAAACATACACACTACACTTTACAACAACCATACACAGACTGACGAGGTCAGGGACGTACGCTCCGAGAACGCCAAAAATGCGATGACTCAGGTACGGGGACGGGGGCGGGCACGTAAACTCATGGGATGTTTAATTGTTGTAGGTGCAGGTGGTGTAGGATTCTGGTTAGATGATGTCATGAGTGTATTGCACTTTTTATCAAGTGTGTTTTTAAGTAAAGGAACCCACATGCGTCACGCAAACAAACACCCACTGACACAGAAAAGCCTAAAGCATTCATGTCCATTCCATATACGCCTAACCTTTCAGAAAAAATCAGACGCATAGCTAGGAAATACAAAATCAGAACATCATTCAACACAGAAAACACATTAAGACAGTCTTTAACTAAAACTAAAACAAAGAATGAGGAGCAATCCTCCAAAAATGTAGTATATTGCATTACTTGTGAATGCAATGAAAAATACATAGGGGAAACAAAGAGACCACTGGAAGTTAGGCTAAAAGAACACAAAAATAACAATAAAAAAGGAGACACTACACATTCTAAATTAGCTGAACATGCCTGGGACAATGAACACAGATTTAACTGGGATAAGACTAAAATACTTCACAGGGAACCACATTTTTTTAAACGTAAATTCATCGAAGGTGCATTCATGAAACTAAATAATGAACAAGTAATCAGTCAAAGTAGCATAGAAGTTAGACCCATGTGGGTTCCTATACTTAAAAACACACTTGATAAAAAGTGCAATACAGTCATGACATCATCTAACCAGAATCCTACACCACCTGCACCTACAACAATTAAACACCCCATGAGTCTACGTCCCCGCCCTCGTCCCCGTACCTGAGTCATCGCATTTTTGGCGATCTCGGAGCGTACGTCCCTGACCTCGTCAGTCTGTGTATGGTTGTTGTGAAATGTAGTGTGTATGTTTATCTTGTCCCCGTGTTTTATCACCTTGGAGGGAACTTCGTAGACACTGCATTTGGATTGTATCATCCTCACTTCGTGCCTGGGACGTCTAGACGCCATCGTCACTGCGGGTCGTAAGACTTCATCATTTTTGTAATATTTGATTATTGTATTGTTTTATTCCTAATAATTGTTGTCTTTTCAGGTTAAAATGTAATTGTCCTAATAGTAAAATGTAATTGTAATAGTAGTCTCAGCCCTTCCGAGTCATATATATCATTTTTGTGCATGTTGAATGTTATTTTAAATTAATAGTGTTTTTCAGGTACCATATATTTATGATTGGTTAATGTAATCTTATTTCAGTCTGATTTGAATATTAATTCTATATGTGTTTTAACATTTTTTCGTTGATATCGTGACCTTGACAGCGCCTAATTGGTTATATTAATTTAACCCTGTTAATATTTTATATTTAGTATAAGTTGATTTTGTTGTACCCTATTCTAGGATCTAGGTAAAAATGTAGATAATTATTAAGGTAGATAAGTTATTAGTTTAAGAACGTAGTTTTATAACTGTGTAGATGTAATTTAGTTTTTAGCACTTAAAAAAGGTTTGGGTTTTACCAAATCGAAACGTCGTGATTTGGTAATTTTCACGTAATGATGGCAAATGTCCAACTACCTTTGTCTCCCTCAACCAATAAAACAGTGAGGTTATAGCTATTAATTTGTTATTCAATCTAAAAGTTGTTATTATTTTATTGTTTTCTAACTCATGGACATCTACAATTTTTTATTTTAGGAAACTCTTTGATCACTTAGTTAATTTAAAATATTCGTTTTATTATATCAAGGAAGCCCTGAAATAAAATTAAAATACCACTAAAATTCAGTAAAGAGAACATAAACATTTTTTGGGCTTACCATTCTTCAGCTTCTCACACAGTTTTACTTCAAGTAACAATAATGTATTCAAAACCAAGGATACAACGTGCTAAAATTATTTTATTTTTTCTATTTAAATATATATTCTTTTTACACTTTTTTTCCAAATTATCCTGGGAATAGCATTAGATCTGTTTCAAAACGACTGCTAGATTAGAACCTTTTATCATGAATTATTTGACGTAAACTTGAACGTATAAAATGTTTTACTTCAGTGGCTTTTGAACATAGATATAGGTTTTTAATATGTGTTTGATATTTTTTTAAAGTGTGCCACCATCAAAACAAAACGCATGTGCTTTTATTATATTCATGTATGTTTTATGGTTTTAGTATAATGCCAAATATGTTTATGAATTATATTAGTTATACAGAAGTAACTACGAATAGTTAGTAAAATAGAAAAACAGTCAAAAGAAAAAAATCCAAGTATGTTTACCTAGAAAAATAAAGTTACGTTTAAATGGTAGTATAATTATTTTTGTCAAATATACACAAATAAATAGCATTGAAATGAGGTTAATTATCTTTGGATTCGTTTCTTGATTCAATAAAATATGAAATGTAAAGTATTCTTAATCCCTAGTAAGTATCTTAAGTTGTTTTAATTTCTTTAGGCAAGTATTTTAGTCCAGTTTGTGAAATATATGAGGAGTATGCTCAATCCTTTCCCATCGTGATTCCTTGAAGGATGTCTGTTTAAAGGTCAATCAATGTTCCAGATTGGACCGTGTCATTTATATACTCCACTTCCTCAGAGTTCCGACGTTTCGAACTATTTGCAACTGTCGTCTTAGATATAAAACTCATCAATATTCCTATTTCTCTTTAAAGATAAATTAGTATAATTAATATTAAATAGGATCGATAGTAATGCATTTGAGTAAAAAGTTTCAGTATTTTGTACATATTATGTTTCCCAAACCATACATGGAGCCTGTATATTAATTTATATGTGCATTAAAAATACAATTAATTCTCTCTTATACAGGGTGTTCAGCTTCGACTGGCACATATAGGATTGTTTGTTAGGTTTATACAATCAAATTCAATTAAGTTCAAATATATTTATTACTTGCGAAAAAATATAATTTATACGTGTAGTTTATATTTGTCTCTAGCTCAAGTCTAATTGAGAGAAAAACTATAATATTTTATTTACAATTATGAATGTTACAATTATATGTGAAACATAGGTATACTGTAGTATTTTTTTTTTTTTTTTTTTTTAACTTCCTTAAATAAAAAATAATATAACAATAAATCAGATAATAATAATTATAAAAATGTTAAATAAATAACACATCAAACAGGGGGATAAATATAACATTAGACTCTTATATATACAACAAAATAACTTAATAACATCTTTATAATCAACAAAAAACAACAAGAAACCAATTTAAAATCCTAAAATTTACCAATACAATTATACTAAAAAAATTAGTAAGTACGTGAAATAATTCAATAAAAATCATACAAATATTTGTCTCGCCTATCGTTCAAAGACAAAACAAAAACAAAATCTTAAACTACAGGTTAATTTTAAAAAAGTTTGGTATCTTACTTATAGGATGTGTTCTGTCTATTCTCGATTCGTTTTCTGTCTTTCTGTCTATATGTTCTTTACTACAATTTTAATATTTAAAAACAGTTCGACATACATTGCTGAATTTTTGTATGAAAATTGATCTTAGAAAAACGCTTTTCATTTATTTAAAAAGGCTGTATGTCTAAGATTATCAGTTTCAAAATGGTGGCTGTCTAAAAAAGTCAAAAATAAAAACTAAAAATTTTACCCAAAAATGTTAAAATTTGTAGAATAAATGTAGTCTACAAAGCCAAATGCCAAATTCAACGATATGTCAATTTAAAAGATCGTGTGATAAATAACCGAGAAATTTATTTTTTGTGACAGAAAGGATTATCATCTGAGTACTCTTTAACGATCGTATGTATTAACCATATGCATTATTTTCTTGTATTGACCAGACAAACAATCCTCTAATGTATTTGACAGTCAAAGCTGGACACCCAAATATGGTATGTAGTTTTATTTGCCAACTTCTTACAATTAAAACTACAAGTAACTCTGAGCATTCATAACAGACTTAAGTAATTCCCAATGTTATGTAATTAACAAATGTGCGATAGTTGTTGTAATTAAAATTGAATTAGCCACCGCAAGTCGTGATGTGAGTTCAGCCCAAAAAGGAAGCGCGTCTGTGGTAACGAGCTCAACCATGAGGAACGGAATTAGGTCAAATAAAGATCGTGCTCACGCTAACACGGACTTAATGGTTTTAAAACTGACATTTATTCGTGTTTGGCAAGAGGCGTCGTACTTGAAGGGTCCAATAATGTGATTGGCTGGAACCAGAAATATCTTTATTGACTTCAGCCAATTGGTTTAAGGCAGGTGGTTTGGAATTGAGATTATTAGCAACTCCTAATTTCTAAGGGAAATTAAAATTAGTTGGTAACAAAGACTATATAGCTCTCTATCACTCAGATCAATTGTTCATATTTAGATTTTATATAACTTGTAGGTTTATAAATAATCAAAGGCTGAATTAAAAAAATTACTTTTTTGTTTCATCACACTATTTTCTTGTGAATGTAACTCTACATAATTATTAACTATCTACTTCTGAGTAGTACTCTAGTATTGTACTTTACCGTTTCATAATTATTTGGTTATTATGCACTTTCAACTCATTTTGAAAACAAGATTTCTTGTTAAAAAAATTGGGGAAATGAGTTTTTTTTAGGAGAGGTTGTTTTTAACCGAGAAAAACTAATGCATTACAGAAAAATCAGGAAATTCATTTTTAACCAACAATGAAAATTCAAGTTTTTCTCAAATCGTTATTTTTTATCAATTTCTTATTTTTACGTATTGTTATGCTGCACTCAAATATAAAACTGGTTTCTAAATACAATTATTTCTTGGCCCCAAAAGCACGTATTGTACTTACCAAACCTATCCTAAACCTAATTCTACCAAAACCTCGTAATTTGCATTAAAATTTGGTGTCTGGCCTTAGCCGACAATTTTACAAATACTGTCCCTCCAGTGGAAATACATGCAAATTTGTTTTTGAGATCTGTCCTTGCTCTTATTATCATCGTGTACAGTATATGACCCCATTGGTGCAATAACAATAGTTTTCCGCGAAACAAACTTTCTAGATATGTGAAGTGTTTAGAACGTGAATCAGTCTTCTTACATTACTAAACCTAAGTATGAATACAAGAATACTGATTGAGTTTGTATAACTATGCATAACGCATGCCACATATCACAAGTTATAATGTAAGTACAAGATACTGCAGTAAGCCACGTTTCCAATCCTCAGAACAAAGAATATAGTTGACTATTTTTCATATTTATCTATATTTTAATTTTTAACTACTCATTATATTCTCAACAAGAAATAATGTAATTATAAGTTACATATATAACTACTTTATTCTGATGTTATAAAAATTAACTCACGTGATTAAAAAACAAATGTGCAGTTTTTTGACCCATGCAGTTTTACTTGTCATTTGAAAAATATCAGTTTTTATTAAGTATATATTCTTCTTTTTCTTTTATTATTTTTATTATTATTAGATCTGAATAGCCAGCCATCCAAATATTTTATTATGATAATAATTATAAAAATTATACGTAAAATTAAAACCCGTTTTTAAAATATTCATTATTCATTATTTATCATCCATCTCTAAGACACCGATCGTAGAGATATGGGCGAATATGAGGAGTGAATGAGTGTAGGTGAACGAGTGTAGTCATTGTTACTATCTGAGTTCGACTATTTAAATATATAAAATAGTCCTTTCTGAGACTACTAGCTCAGAAAGGACTATTTATTAAAAGCCCAATAGCCAGGGCAACTATGGGGCCTACAGCTTTACGTGGAATCCGAACCACGTAGTGTTGATCTGATTTTCAGCTAACTGATAAGTCTGACATTCAGTTCTCTTCCCTACACAATATCCGAACCTTGACTACCATTCAACACGGACACTCCAGACTTCCCTAGTAGTGTCTACGTTGGTGACAACCATTGAGCGGACGCCGTGCCGATATTAAGAGAACCGAGCATGCAACCTATCGCCTACAATCTCCCAAACACTTTGTCCCCAAGTAGCTGGGTTACAGCACTGCGCCACCAGTGCCGACCCAGTAAGTATTAAGTACTTATTTAATTCTCATGCAATAAATAACTACTTTACTGTATGAGAATTAAAGAAAGAAGCATAAACGAATTATCATAGTCTTTGTTTGAATAGGGTTTAAATGGCCGATAGTTAACATAGGGTGTGAAGTTAAACTTGATTTAAAAAACTGTTCAAAAAAGCATAATCCTTACCAGAAAGTAGAACATGTTGCCAGGGAGAACTGTGACAGACAACACCCACCCCCAACACTGACGGTCCAGCAAAAACTACACCATCAAAGGAAGAGGTAAACAAGTTTAAGGATTTCCAACATCATTACGAGTCACGTTCAACGACTCTATCACCTTGCTCATAAATAGCCCTAAAACATCTGTCTGACTCAGAGGCCATATTGATAGATTAATGAGGCACTTCAGGGAAACTATGTTGATCAAATATTTGAATGCACTAACATAGTAGTTAAATAAACATGTTCTCCTCAAGTAAGAGGTTCACCTTAAACTAACTAATGTTTCAGTGCAGTTTTGCAAACATATTTAGTGCAAGTTACGCATTTTTTTTTCTTTATTTTGTAAACCACTTTTATGACAATATAAACCTATGTTTTTGTATTTATGATATTAGTAGGTTGGAAAATGATGTTTCTAGGCAAAGACATAGTTCATTTAGTATTTAAGCCGATAAAATGATTTAAGAGATACTGTATATTGCATTTGAGTTTTCATGTAGATCCCCAATATTTTTTGGTGTTCGTTTTATTGCATTTCAAATGTTCCTTATTTCTATAAGAATTTTAAATTGTTTAAATTAAATATATATTTTGTTTGACAACCATAGCTATTTATAGAAAAAAATCCAATATTAATCGCAATAAGAACTAAAAATATTTTTTTAATCTACCACAACAATGTATAATTTTGTGTGGTGTATAACTTTCCTCACAAAAACATAAGTTAGTGTTTGGTGAGGAAAGTTGCTTGAAATGTTTTTATTGAACTACACGTTACTTATGAGAGTTCAACACAGTATTACGTATTTACTTACACATGAGTATCCAACAATGTGAGTATTACCATTGTTTAACTCGCCACACTTTAGATTGCACCTTTGGATTGTGAACCACGTCTCACATTTAGAGAATGTAAGACGTGAGGAATGTACATCTCAACAAAGACGAGGGAAAGAAGCTTTTAAATAAAAGCTTGGATTATATAGTTTGGATCCTAAAAATAATTGCCTAGTATGAATAGCACAATGTAAAATGCAGACCTTAAGAGTACTATGTGTTAAGGTCTCATTCCTATTTAGTGCTCAGGAAATCAGAAGCTGTACAATTTTGAATTATTGCTAAAATATATTTCAAACTAATTATTCTAGTTTGTCTAGTAAGATGTGTCGTTTTTGTTAAGTAAAAATATGTTACAGTCAAAATTTATATTATAATATTGAATAACAACCCTGAAAAACAAGAATTGCTGTTTTTAATGTTCACACAATGTTTTGTTATTATGTAATACTGTTGACCGTTTATAACTAAATGATAATTTACTACATGGATCACAATAAATTGGTGAAACAATTCAGTGAAGTCGGAAGGGATTTCTGAATTTTGTAAATATCCGACAAGATGTACTGTTAACTTTTATGAACCTATGGATGATCCTACAAAAAGTAATTCCAATCAGACTATAGCATTAATAGTTTTTATGGAACTGTCCGTTAAATGCCAAACTGTGATCAAAGAAAGATAATCTGGAGTGTTGATCCAAATAGCTGACAGTATTTGACATCTCATGTATTCTGTGAAATAGCATCGTTGTTGAAATTATGTCTCCCGTCATCTGATTAGACTCAAATACACAACACAAGGAATCAATCTCGGTTAATGATTTGTGTCGTTGAAATGAGGGCTGCTAACATCCTATTATAGTGACGGGCACGAATGATGTCCGTTGAGTTAATATTTGCAAAATAAGAAAACCCCTATTTCAAATCAATAGGAGTGCATTCTATTCCATATCAATAGTTTCATTTTAATATATTTTAGCTATTTTAATTCACGTTTCAACAGTTTCTTAAGTGTCGTATTTCTAAACAATATTTTGGACATTATCAAAATGTTATCTCAAGGGACTTCATTCGTGCCCGTCTCTTTAGGTAACCAATATAATGATGGTTGTTTCCCATCTCTCTTTTTATTATATATATTATAATGGGCTACTTCTTAAATTTACAATTAAATTAATTTTCATTTAATCTACTAAAGTTTGAATCCGTGTTTCAGTAATTTCTGAAATTATGTACTTTATACTGCTTCATACTATATGTTTTTATTTTTTTATTTTTTTGTCTAAAAGAAAGTGGTAGAATATGAGCTTATTCTTATTAAGGAGGTTGATTTCAACCATGGAAAACTTTATTTTATGAAAAAGAAAAAAAGCAAAACTCTACTCTTCTCTAGGTGAGGTGTTCGATTTCGTTATGACACGTTACCATCCTCAGACCTCGCAGACTATTAAGGAAACATTTTACTGACAGCAACGACCAACTCTAATGGTTTCGATCCTGACGAATATTAGGTATAAAAGTAGCTAGAGTTTAAGGCCAGTTCCATTCCTTTCTGAATACCTCTGGTCTGAGGATGGTAAACGTGGTGTACTGGTACTGTTAGCCAAAGCATTTTAAACTGTTGTACTTGTATTGTACAGTATGTAAGTGTACTGTATCTACGTTCTATGACTTTCAGTTGTATGTTATGTTTACCGACAAGGGACATTCTAACTAAACAATTGTTAATACTTTTACCTATATAAACTACATTACATCTTTTGTTGTGTCTTAAACGGTCAGGACTAGAGATGATGTAATATTTTTAACATGTTTAAAAATGGAAAATATTTTAAATTTCGCAAAAAGTTTAATGTATGTTTCTTCCTTTCATGTTACATATGCGGAACTGAATTTGACTTATAATAATTGTTAACCTTTGCAAATGCTTTACGCTTACTATCATTCTTAACTTCCACTATTGAACTTAAACAAAGGTTCAAGTTATTCCTTCTAACACAGAGGTTTAAAATGTATGGACTGAAAGGGTTTTCATGAAGAGACTTTGCAATAATACTAACAGATGTAATAAATTATAATAATATAAAAAAGTTAGTAGTAAAATAATAACAGACTAAACATTATAAAAGGATTAACTGAAGCAATTAAACAGAGCTACATAACAATGATGGCAACACTTATATGATGAAAAAATGGGCTTAGCATTAAAACTGTTTTCTACCAAAACGTTAATTAATAGCAGTTATAGCTGTAATTAAAAGAATATATAGTAGAACAATAATATCAATAACAACAATACAGCTATAATAACAATAAGAAATAAACGTATCAATACGATACCCTGACAAATAAAACAATTTTATCGAAGGCCTTTTATTTGCCTTGAAAGTTGTGTCAAAAAGGAATATTAAATGCTCAATAATTAATTAATAACAGGATCTTGTTTGAGTTGTAACCAAGTTAAGTATTTCTAGCGACCGTTGTTTGCGCCATGAGGCAGATCACAATATCGTGTACAACACATATCCAGCGTGTTACAGTTGATTGTTTGTGATCGTTGTTGATATTTTGGAAACATTGCCCGGATACATTGTTGTGGAAAGTTACGTGTCGTATTGCCCAACGGTTCCAGGAACTAGACTGTGCCAGTCTACATAGCAGACACCCCTCATTAGCTAATGTGTTTGGCTCCAAATATTGGGGCAAGAATAATTCAAAATGGGGGACCTAATGGTTTAACGCATACGTACTTAGTCTAATGGCTGTTTCACTAGATTTATTCCAGGTTTAGACTCAATTTTAATTTGAGTTAACTCGTTAAAACCCGTAGGTTTGAAAGACAGTTCTGAAAAGTTCAAATATAAACTTAATAGATGTCAAATTGGAACTTTCAAAGTTATATTTATTTAGGTTTCCATTTTTTTCCCCTTTACCTTATTCTCTTAAAGTTGTGGACTATCAATTCATTATGCTAACACAATGTTTTGTCTGTTACCTAGGTACTGTTGTGTGTGTACAAATATACAGTATATTGATATTTTTATTTTATTAGTTCTTTTTATTCATTTTTTACATTATTATTATTTTTTTCTGTTCTTTGTTTTTTTGGTAGCTATATAACGATGCCTGTTATGTACAGTCTGAAATGTTTTAAGTTGATTATTTTTATTCATATAAGTACCTGGATATTCTAATCTCCTTTTTTGTTATTTCAAATGTTTTTTTTATAATATATAGCTAATATATGGTACTGTTGTTTTATTTTGATTGACTCTTCGTTGATTTTTATCAACCTTTTTTAATTCCATTTACAAACCTAATTTATATATTAATTTGTTTCATGTATAAATGTTTTTGTCATGAATAAAATAAAATTTAAATTAATTTAGTATGGTTGGACTTTTTTATTGCATTCGTATTAAGTAATGTAATTGGGTATGTTTTAAAAACATATAAATACCTTGAAAAACTGGCTGCCAGTTCATCAACTTATAGGCAATGATAAATGCCGACGTACACACCTTAGATGTCACAAGGTAATAAATGATTAAACTGTTGACGTTCGACTATAAGGCAGTGTTCGAATGTAGAATAAATCTGAGTTAAACCTCGACAATTGTACCCACTATAGTCCAACATTTTATAAACTCCTAATTTTATATGCATTAGGTTTTCTTTTTTATTATTTGATTCATTGATTTTATGTAGGATTTGCATGTATGTTAAACTTATGTATATTTTGTCATTACCTCAAATATCATTTATATTTTATTTTAACAGGTACTTAATTAAATCTTATTTGGCCTTGATTTGGATCTGGACTTTTGCTTTCCTAAAAATTACTTTTGTTTTTGTTTCCTATTATAAGTTTATAAACTGTATCCGAAATGTCTTACCAATATATTACGGTGCTGATTTTCATTGCTACCTTCCCATTATAACGGTGTTATTTCTGTACATATTTTTGTTTATTATTAACGTATAAAAACTATAAAAGTAACAGAGAGAGAGCGCAACATTTTGTTTGTCATTGGAAATGGTGTAGCCTGATTTAGTATTGTACCTGTAATTGTGTTTACACAATTACATATCAATTAGAATATCAAATTACATATCAATTAGAATATCTATTAGATATCAACTTCAATTAGAATGCTAAGAAAATATGAAAATGATGACTTTGGCATTGGGGTTCTTATTACACCGTAAGAATTTTTTCCCCTTCGGTAAATATTTCTGGATTATTTTACAACAATACCATTATGCTATTAAATGCTGTAATGTCTTTTAAAATGATATAACATTCACTCACAAGTATTGCTTGTGTCAATGTATGTAGTTTCAATACATAATCAAACATTTCAACATGAAATCAGTGATTATTTACATGTTAGGACATGTACATCAACCATGTTCCTTGAATATGTTAAATATTTTGCTGGTGGGAAAAATTTAAATAGAATGATAAATATTTAGTGAGTTACTTTGGTGGTTTCAAAAAATAAAAGAAATTTTTTCTTTAGGGATGAGAGATTTTCTAAATTTGTTTGGGAATGAGGAATGAATCACAAAATTTATGTTACATTCTTTTATGATGACTTTTTCATTTTATGATTTTGATAACATTATACGAAAGAAGACCATAAATGATTTTAATCGCTCCTTCTTCAAAATCATCTCAATAATAGTTTATGGTGGTATGACACTTAAAACGTGCTAGATTTCAAAAGGTAAACGTTACACATATTAATTGATATATTTAAATAAATAAAATAAATTATTTATATATTTATTTTTATTTCCTTAGAAGTCACAACTTAAGTTGTTTATATTCAAGGATTGGTCTTTAGACTTCACATAGATTACCAAATAAGCCGGATATACCCACTAACCTTGACTGTTTTGTAATGAACTGCCTTCGGTTACTAAAAGACCTTCAAGAGGGAAGCAGTATAGATCCTGGAACATACGGACAGGTCATTGACCTGACTGTTATTGACATAAACCGGTTTTAGGAAACACAATACATTACAGCTCACACGCAGTTGACGTTAATTATCCCACAGTTAAATGACGAAATCCAGCAGTTTGTAGGGAAAGTGCCAAATGAACTGGCAACCAAGGTTAACTAGGTACTGACCCTCCAGCATATGTAATACTATACATGTGTTGTGTACTAAGTAGGCTGAGTAGATGTGTAATATAGGGCGTCTCAAGGTAGATGAACCATGGCAGTTAACTAGGAACTGACCCTCCAGCATATGTAATACTATACATGTGTTGTGTACTAAGTAGGCTGAGTAGATGTATAATATAGGGCGTCTCAAGGTAGATGAACCATGGCAGTTATTTCTGAACAACAATTGGCCCATGTAAAATGTTTCCAAGGATGGGATTTCCCATAGAAATCCTTTCCTTCCAAAATGTAGAGAGTCACTGTAATTATTTCACTGGATCGCACTTGTAATTTCTTATGGGGGAATATGGATCGTAATTGTAATTTCTGATATAGTATAAATGGATCGTAGTTGTCATTTCTAATGGAGGATAGATGGATCGTAGTTGTCATTTCTAATGGAGGATAGATAGATCGTAGTTGTAATATCTGAGAGAGGATACGTGTAGTTTTAACCACTAGGAGGGATATAGTGGTCATAGTTACAATTACTAATGGAGTATATAATTAGTTATAATTAGGATAAGATGAGATAAGAGGATCGCAGTTATAATCACTAATGGAGGAGAGGTTGATCACAGTTATAATTACCAATTGAGGATTGGTTGTCGTATGGATGATAGGTGGGTCGTAGTTGTAATTAGTAGAAAAATAGTTCTATAGTAACCATTTCTGATGTAGGGTAGATCGGACATAGTAATTATTGCAAGGGAGGGTAGGTGGACCATAGGTGTCATTTCTGATGGAAGATATGTGGGTCAGGGTAGTAGTGATAGTAATTATTTTTATGGAGGATTAGGGAATTAAAGTAATGTTTACTTGACCATCACAATCCATTAAAGAAGGATACGCTACATCTTTTAATAGATTATTCCATTATATGATATTTTTCCATTAGTCCTTTGATAATTACTAAAATAGAATTCATCTTGATTAGAATTCTAGAAATTCTAAAACGTAGAAATTTTAATTTATTTTATATTAATGATAAATAACTATATTGAAATATTCCATAATTTACCACCAAATTTACTAATGCAATATACAATATTTTATTATATGAAAAACATAGGATGTACATAAACTCTTAACACAATAAAAGTATTTGCATGATTTATTTATTTACATTTATTTTGTTCAAAAGATTGATTTATTTTAGGCAGTAAATAAATTATCAATTTAATGTGAAAATCAACAGCTGAATACATTAAATGTTTTTATAAAATGTTGTACAATTATTCGGTATTTGATATGTTTTCTATTTTATTTAATTTATCTTTTTTAACTAGTATTATCTTAAAAATAGGAAGAGTGTGGTTGTAATCGAGTCCCAATCAGACACAGCATAATATATTACTAGAATCTATATTATCTGGTGACAACCAGTCTCAGACATACCACTGAGGATGCCACATCACAGCATGGGCGAAACGTCTGGTTATAATGTAGATAGCACCTTGACGCGGTTGTTACCGGGAAACATAGATTCTAGTTATGACACCGGCCGCTAAAAGCCTATGTTCTACAGCATAAAATATATTTCGATAAATCAACTCCTAATGAGCTTCCATTATTAAGTCCATGAATGAAATGAAAATCCATAATGAAGTTTCAGAAAATACAACAAGTCTTTTTGGACGAAAATGCAAGTTCGTACACTTTTACAGGCATGATAATTCTGTGGAAAAAAGATAACCTTGTGTCTATAGATAATATGAGAGCTTTGGTATAATATGAGAGACATTATAAGAGAACATTTTTGGTATTCAAGAATAATACTGAAGGTATATCACTGACATTTTTTTTCTTATACTAAAATCTAAACTTCGTTTTTTTATAGAATCACCCTAAGCTTATTTTGTTCTAACAAGGCCAATAAACTGTTCCTCTTTGTAAATATCCGTAATTTTATTTCTGGCTTACTCTTACTTGCTATAGAAGTTGAAGTACCATCTTCATAAAGACGAACTACAGCCTTATTGACCAGCGTGTCCAAGCCCCTCTGTCTTTGCAGATCACTAGCCTTTTGTAACTGGTTTCTTCAGAAATCTACTGTAAGTCCAACATTTTTATCTTCTATAATATTTACATATAAAAATACCTTTTCCAGAGATGGTATTGTGAACATAATACACTTTAAATGTCATTTCAGCGTATTTGATTTTGTATTTTTTGTTTTTTAATTTTTTTTCTTGCAGCTTGCATTTACCAATAATGGATAAAAATCAACTAATTCTTCTTCACTTTAAATTTTATATTTAAATAAACTAGTATCCCATTCAAGGGCTTAATCATTATCTTTTTATGATTTCATTTCTAAGAAAACTAAAACCTTAAAAGATAAAAACAAAAAATATATTTAAAATTACATATTTGTTTTGGAAATTGAACAAGTTATTTCATATTAAAAGACTAATGTGGCTGATATTTTAAACGAAATTCCGTAACGACTTTATTAATTTTATTGAAATTTAATCTTTTTGTGTATGGGTTATAAACAAAGTTTCAACCCAGATGAGTCATTATATAGGTATAAATTATTTAATAAGAACAAAAATAAAATAGTGGATATCTATTAAGAGAGGCATTTTAGGACGTTCTTTAATGGGAATATTTTTCTTTAATTTGGCCCATACACTTAGTTCCTGAAATACATTAACGCATTACAAACAAACCCTGTATATATTTGTTGTTAAAGATCCAGTTTGTTAGAATAATAAATTAATCTACAACAAACTTAAAAAATCAAAGCAAAGTTCAATTCTACTTAATCTGAAGTCTCATTTTTTAAACGGCTGTTACTGTTTTGTGTGTTTTTCAATGGATGGGATATAAGATTCTGACATTTTTTTTACTTGTATTAGAATTTAACCGAGTTCCTCTTCAGAGTAAGTTGCACTTTCATAAACTTCACTTTCACAACCAGTATGGACTAGTTTTATCCGTGAATACTGATGGGAAAAGTATGATTTATGTTAACAAATTCTCTGTTTCTGGAACTATTATTATGTTTTTACAAAATAATCCGTATTTTGTAACCACATATACCAAATCCTTAAAGATAGAAAATGTAGTCACAATGCAAGTAAAGGGTACATGTCGTCAGATCACTTTAATTGATCAATTATCATTAATTTCCAGTCTTTAACTCACGATTTTGATCTTATTTTTTCTCCTGTTGATTTTATACTAATTGTTTATCTCAATTCAATTAATTAACTATAACTTAGATCAAAACGTAGGTCACGAGGTCACAACCACTTCAATTGTTTTTATTTATTTACAGACATCAACAAAGTATTATGTACAAAGTTAATATAGTACAACATTTACAATTAATTGTACAATTAACACATGATATGTTGAGATGATTAGATTTTTAATATAATATTTCTCGTGAAAATATATGACACGTTTTCAAAAGTAGTTTTTGTAATGTATTAATAAAATATTAAAATATACTTTAAATTGATTTCTTGATTATTGTCACTTGACCTTAAACTTACGAAAAAGTGTAGCGTGAAATGCACTGATAGTTATTCTTTCTTGTAAAATATGTTTTATGTAAAATTCAATGGACATGTACTTGATTTTTACTTGTACTTGATTTTTAAAAGACTCTTTGGGTACTTGAGTCTGCTTGTCTCTATTACGTAGTTTCAAATGTCAGCTGTCATAGACTTCTATAATGTTCTATAGTCAATCAACTACAATGTACTTTTTTTATTGTTTAGTATTTTATATGTTTTATCTGTGCTTGTACTTTGTGCTTAAATTAATTTAGTTCCAAATTTATTTAAATTTGCTTATTAATATTTGTCATTTATTTTCCTTGTGATTGCAATTTGATTAATAAGACTCTATTTGCATTTATTAATTCTAGATATTCAGCTAGGAGGATATATATTTTTAATAATGTAGAAATATTTTTACTTGAAATGTTTATTTCAGTAATTTTTTTATTTCAAGTTACATTTTATGAACTTATTTAATCCTTTAGTCATCTCAGTTTTCCTCCATCAACATATAAAATAGGCTCCAAATTAAAGTGTTTTCGTTTACTATAGTATAATATTCACTTATATGTACTAACTTTATGGCTTAAATAATACTACTAACAATAACAATTAGTTTTAGTACCACATTTACCTTCATACCTTCACTCATGAAACGAGGGTTTGTTTAAAAATATATTGAGATAATCTTAGCTACATTGATTGATTTATACCCATCAAGAACAAGTCAAAATAGAATTAAAACCTCAATAGAGAAGCGAAAATATAATAACCAAACAAACATCACATGAAAGACAGCAAACAGTGATACTTGAAAATTCATAATATAGTTTATAGAAAGTGAATATTATTATTTTGTTTTGATGTACTTTACAAGGTGATAAAAATGGGAAATTTATTAAACGTTTATTTTAATAGCTAGAACATAATAAATTACTATATTACAAATTGTTTTTACCATAGTAAAAATATGATAAAAAAACTTATGAAATTATCAAACAAATAATATATAAAATAATCCTCAAAGCATTCTAACATACAATGATCGTTATAATACATCGTAATCGTTAAGTAAGAGATGTACACTAATGCAATATGGTGTATGTCCTTCAAAGTCTATATTAGAGCTATCCATGTTTTTATTATATTATATAGTATGAATTAATTTTAAAAAATGTAAACAAATAACGTGAAAAGCAAAATGTTATATTTTTTGTTTTCAAGCTAGAAGGTTTGGTGGTGGAGTAGTGTTGAGGAGTTGAGATGTTGGGAATCTGAAGCCAGCTCCTGCTTCAACTCTTGGGTATTTGGTTCCGACTACGTGCTGCAGGGGTGGAAGAAGTTCCAAAGTATTTCCGTGAAGGAAGGGGTGATTTTCAATTCCACTTCTTAAGGGAGGTCTGTTAAACAGATTAGTTTGGGGAATGGGGTTGGATACTTGGGATTGTGAAAAGTCGTTGAGGAAAGTACTGGTTTGGAAATGTTGATTTATAGGCTGGTTCCTCTGAAAAGCGGGGTTGGTTTGGAAATTGGGGTTGATCGTCTGGGTGTTTTGCAAAGTTGGGTTGAATAAGCTAGACTGGAAGGTGGGGTTGGTGAACTGATTTCTTGGGAACGTCTGGAAGATGTTGTTATTTTGGAAGTTATTCCTGAACTGTCCAGTTTGAGAAGTGAAGTCGCTGAGGACAGTAGGGTTAGAAGATGATTGTAACACAAAAGTCTGCTTGGAGAAAGAGGAGGATGGCGGTCCTGGTAGAGGAAGGCCGTAGGTCTGAGGAGATGCTATCCCCCCACCAACCACGCCAGCGATCAGGCAGAGAACTCTAAACATCTGTAAAAATAAGAAAAATACCTTTTATTAAACTGGTGCATCATTTCATCAATGGATTGAACCTGTTATATTGTTTTCTTTACCTTGATCAACATTTTTAAACTCAACTCAAATATACCTTTCTTAAAAATTAACAACTTTTAGCTTTCTAAATTTTATAACTGGTAAAACATAATTACGTTTCCAAAGTAAACAGTCATGGAGTTAGAAACTTACTTCCTAGCATACCTACGTAGGTTAGTTGGGTATTTATACTATGGGAATAACTTATGGGGTTATCTAATAAATGAAAATAGTTCTAATACAGCTTTTTATTTCAGCTGTTTATATGAATTGTTTACTTTAAGGAAATAAGTTATTCATTATAAATTATTACAATGTGTAATTATAAGTAATAAATGTTACCTTATGTTTTTCGATAAGAAGATCATCATACAGCATTATAATTTGAGAACTTTTATCACGTGTGACAAATACTTAAAAGTTCGTTAAAATATCAGATATTATGTTCAGAAAACCAAAGTAATTTGTATTTTCAACTGTAATTTATTTTTAAAAAAAATCGTTGAGCTCTACCTATTAATTTTTATAATTGAATAAATTAACATATAACGTGATTCTGTATTCTTTTTATATCCATTTATCAACCATTTGTTTAATTGTTTAAGAGTTACACGTCTCTGATGATCACTGATATAAGAATAATTAAAAATGTATATTCCTTTAAATGTATTTTACATAATTCAGGATGAATTGCACGTTTGATTCTAATGTTACAAAAAATAAACTTTTTAAACCGATTATTTTCTTAAATGCATTACACTTAATCCAGTTATAAGGGCGCGTGGCGTAGATTTCAGGTAGCATAGTTTACTTTGTTCTCATTTCTCGGGCCGGAATCCACTTTGTGGTTATATCTGCATAGACAGTACGGGAGAAGTCTATGATCCGTGATGGGTTGTGGCCAGGGAAGTTTCGGAGAGTTTTCCAAAGCAAAAAGGTGCATATCAGGCTTTGGATTTGAGTCAGTTAGTTGAGGATCAGTTCCATAATAAGGTGAAAGTATCTTGCCCATATGATTCGCGTATTCATGGTTGGATCTTATAAGGATCAGTTGAACATTTTATTAAGGAATACTATATTTTTCAATGTAATCAATACACTCTTGCTCATCTATATCCTAACGACTGGTGTATAAAGACTAATAAATAAATGTTATTAACGCTGAAATTGGCGTTTTCTAAATAAATTTATTAGTACGAAGTGGAAACATAAGTGTGGAATGATTCTTTTGTGGGAATATTGGCAATTTAATTCACTGATAAGTGTGAATTTAATATCCCATTCCCATTTTCAACTAGTTAGTGTAATTGTTCACTGGTGATTTATTCGGTAAAAATTACTATTAAAAGCTAATTAAAGTGAACAGATCAGTTTCAGAAACTGACCTTGCTAACCAAATGTTTCTCCAAAAAAATGGTCATTAGATTTGTTTAATCTAAATTATTGTAGTGTTATTTAATATATTTTTTAGATAAATTATGAACACACATAACTCAAACATTATTTATAGTTTAATACATTTTTTAGATCAATTATGATCACACATAACTCAAACATTATTTATAGTTTAATACATTTTTTAGATCAATTGTGAACACACATAACTCAAATAATATTTATAGTTTAATACTTTTTTAGATCAATTATGATCACACATAACTCAAATATTATTTATAGTTTAATACATTAAAATACTACAATTATTGTATTGTTGTATTGTAGTATATTTGTGCATTTTGTACTTGTATTGTAATATATTTGTGCATTTTGTACTTGTATTGTAGTATATTTGTGCATTTTGTACTTGTATTGTAGTATATTTGTGCATTTTGTACTTGTATTGTAGTATATTTGTGCATTTTGTACTTGTATTGTAGTATATTTCTGCATTTTGTACTTGTATTGTAGTATATTTCTGCATTTTGTACTTGTATTGTAGTATATTTCTGCATTTTGTACTTGTATTGTGGTATATTTGTGCATTTTGTACTTGTATTGAGGTATATTTGTGCATTTTGTACTTGTATTGTAGTATATTTGTGCATTTTGTACTTGTATTGTAGTATATTTGTGCATTTTGTACTTGTATTGTAGTATATTTGTGCATTTTGTGCTTATATTTATTAACATAATATAAGAAGTTAACTAAGATTAATGTACTTTAACAACTATTATGTAATTGTACAACTGTACCTGTTCTTTTACAGCCATAATGTAATACTGAACGTTATGTACAAATACATTATGTCTATGTCTCAACGGTCTATTTGTGAACCTTTGCTACTTATATTTACGTGGCTGATCTTATGTCATCATGCAGATGACACTTCTGGCGTAGTGTCCGCAGAACTCCACAACGTCTGTCCGCCAATGTAACGGAATACAATGGTTTGGCACCTACGATCTAAAGTAAAATTTTACAAAAACGCATATCATAAACGTTTCAAAACATTATTTTTTGTTGCCTCCATCTTAATCCTTGGTACTACAAGGTTTTACTAAATTGCTGGGAATTTTTAAAGATTCAGAACTAAATTACAAAATGCATATCAATTATTCTGCTAAAAGGCTTAATTCTGTTTGTTTTCCTCTAAATATTTTCTCAAATTGCGCTTCTGATAATGTTATAAAAACAGTTTATTTTCAAATTTCCTGAGTTTAATTATATCTGAATCAGTTGTCTGGGGCAGCTTGGGGGTACACAATTTTAACCGTATTTTCAAAATTCAAAAACAAACGTTCGGAAAACTATTCAAGAAGCCACTCAGTTCCCATTGCAGACAGTATTTTATTTCGAGTAAAATTTTAACGCTTTCAAGTCAATATATCTTTGAAACGTGTAAATATTTTTTCAATAATAATAGTACATTTAAAAATATGTACAATGAAAACTAAACACGAGGCAGAACGTTGTACCATATAAACCTCACAGAACCAGTAAATTTGAACGTCAACCTACTACAGTACATAGCATGTAAAATAATAAATGTTGTAATAATAAATTTGACATTGTGTTTTAAGGAAGGTCAGGAGACTTTTGAGAGATAGTGCTACTTAGACAATAGAAGAATGCCTTAATGCTGAGTTAAGTTAATTATTCAAACTTAAAGTTATGTCTTTCACTCTAACTTACCATAATACTTAGGAAATTACTACTTTCTAATAATTTTTATTTTTATTTATTTTGTTCTTATAATTATTTCATTTGTTTATATTGACACTTCTAATGTACAAAACGTATCTTGATGAAAATAAAGGTATTATATGGGTAGGCTTGGGGTAAACACCACTGGGTTTGTATGGGTTAGCGTGTATGCAATCAAACCCTAGGTTTAACTGGCCTACCCCACACAAATTGAGTGGCCCACCTGTGGCTCAGACTTTTTGGGGTTTGAAGGTGTTTACTTAGTTTAAAATATGTCGATTAAAATAGTGGGGAAGCTCTGATTTAATATTTACAGTTATAAATTAGAAAAGTATAAACTGTTACCTTTTTGTATTTTTTTAAAATGTATAAACCTCCTAAAATAATAAAAGCAAAGTGTAAGTATTGTTTGGTCATGTTTATGAATATCAAACGGTATTGCAAGTGTAATAAACACATTGCTTCAAACAGAGAGATAACTCGTGAAAACAATCGCCTGCATTCCTTGAACTTTATGACGTTCATGTGTTAAGTACGGCCATGAATATTCCAATTTCGAAAGTTCAGTATATTTTAGATTGTTTGATTTAGCTTACAACCTTGAGTCGTGCAGAGCATTTGGTTTGGTAACATGATGTTTGGTGAAAACATTTCATAACCTCTTCACAAAGGTGAATAGTGTTTCCTTATATGTTGGTTCTCGAGTAGGGGAAAGTGTTCGACTGACTTCCTGAGTTTGGAAGGAAAGAGTGAACCGCGAAGATGATAAGGGCTGGTGTTTTATTTCTGTACTTTGATTTGTATATTGGGCAATAAGTTGCAAGGAGAGTAGATAAGCCACAATGTGAGTGATTCCCCAACAATTTTATGTTTTCAGATACGGACTACCATTGTGATTC
The DNA here is from genome assembly GCA_035578905.1 of Stictocephala bisonia. Classification (NCBI taxonomy): domain Eukaryota; kingdom Metazoa; phylum Arthropoda; class Insecta; order Hemiptera; family Membracidae; genus Stictocephala; species Stictocephala bisonia. Next base: position 896,138 of record JAQJVL010000297.1, read on the forward strand.
ATTTATGTAAGATGGTTAGTTGAACTTCTTAAATGTATTCTCTCAAGGAATTGGCATCAAGTTAGTATGAGTTTTGTTCTTGCATTTTCATTTGTCTACTTGCATTAATGAATGACATTATTTATAAAAAATAGTTATTTATAAAATATATTGGCACCGCATACATTAACTGTAGAGTTATTTGGTTATTGTAAATAGTCAATATTGAAAATCGTACTGTTTATAATAAGTAAAGGTAACATGTTATATACATATAATTTATTGGAATTTGGACTTTATAGGCATAATAGATATGAATTGTGTCAAAAATCACTTACTATCCAATGAATGTTTATCTATTCTTTGCTCAATTAATACTATATTTTATAAGTGATTAGGAAATCGTAATTTAAACATTAAGTATTTTGTACTTAATGTTTTTTTTTATTTAGACGTTTTTAGTGATTTGTTATAAAGTTCGTCTTGGTCTGGTGGCTGTCTTTAAAAACTATATAGCCAGGGAACTAAGGAACCTACAGCTTTACGTGGGATTCGACCCATGTAGTATTTGCCTGATTTTCAGCTATTTGACAAGCTTTATTCTCACATCTCCTCCCTACACAACATCTGAACCCTGACCCCGACCCATACACATACAGTGGTATTGACCCTCCCAACCATACACATACACTGGTATTGACCCACCCATTCACGAAAATTTAGCACGTTTATGACGTTCTTGTGTTGAACTAACATGACTTGTTCAGTGTTGGGGGTAGATTCTCAAGTAAATATGTGAAAACGGTAGTATCATTGTTGTATTAAAGGAGCCTTTTCGCTTCACAAAAACATAGGGTTTCATTCCAAAAATGAAAAGGGTTTATCTAGCCGATGTATAAGGCAAATTTATAACGTGAACTTATCATCTCGGGGTGGAGGGGAGACACTTAAACACCGATTGTACCATCTCGGGGTGGAGGGGAGACACTTAAACACCGATTGTACCATCTCGGGGTGGAGGGGAGACACTTAAACACCGATTGTACTATCTCGGGGTGGAGGGGAGACACTTAAACACCGATTGTACCATCTCGGGGTGGAGGGGAGACACTTAAACACCGATTGTACTATCTCGGGGTGGAGGGGAGACACTTAAACACCGATTGTACCATCTCGGGGTGGAGGGGAGACACTTAAACACCGATTGTACCATCTCGGGGTGGAGGGGAGACACTTAAACACCGATTGTACCATCTCGGGGTGGAGGGGAGACACTTAAACACCGATTGTACCATCTCGGGGTGGAGGGGAGACACTTAAACACCGATTGTACCATCTCGGGGTGGAGGGGAGACACTTAAACACCGATTGTACCATCTCGGGGTGGAGGGGAGACACTTAAACACCGATTGTACTATCTCGGGGTGGAGGGGAGACACTTAAACACCGATTGTACCATCTCGGGGTGGAGGGGAGACACTTAAACACCGATTTTACCATCTCGGGATGGAGGGTAGACACTTAAACACCGATTGTACCATCTCGGGGTGGAGGGGAGACACTTAAACACCGATTGTACCATCTCGGGGTGGAGGGGAGACACTTAAACACCGATTGTACCATCTCGGGGTGGAGGGGAGACACTTAAACACCGATTGTACTATCTCGGGGTGGAGGGGAGACACTTAAACACCGATTGTACCATCTCGGGGTGGAGGGGAGACACTTAAACACCGATTGTACCATCTCGGGGTGGAGGGGAGACACTTAAACACCGATTGTACCATCTCGGGGTGGAGGGGAGACACTTAAACACCGATTATACCATCTCGGGGTGGAGGGGAGACACTTAAACACCGATTGTACCATCTCGGGGTGGAGGGGAGACACTTAAACACCGATTGTACCATCTCGGGGTGGAGGGGAGACACTCAAACACCGATTGTACCATCTCGGGGTGGAGGGGAGACACTTAAACACCGATTGTACCATCTCGGGGTGGAGGGGAGACACTTAAACACCGATTGTACCATCCCGGGGTGGAGGGGAGACACTTAAACACCGATTGTACCATCTCGGGGTGGAGGGGAGACACTTAAACACCGATTGTACCATCCCGGGGTGGAGGGGAGACACTTAAACACCGATTGTACCATCCCAATTTTTTCTTGATAAAAGGTGGAAACCCTTATTACGTATATCAATAAAAAGACCATAAGTTGATATTATTGATTTTTTATACTATATGGTACATTATACGTTTGTTAGATGTTTTCATCGATATTACTTTATATCCTGATACATATATTAACTTTCAAAAAACAATTTAAGGCATCTCAATTTAAAAACAGCCTTTCTGAAAGGGTTTTCTCGGAATTAACCAAATGTCTTTGTTTTTTTTGGGTTTTTGAGAGTAAACTTAGACACAATAATATTAGGAAATGCCGGGAAACCTACTGAAACTTTAAATAGATATTAGCATCAACTGTTGTGTATAATAATTTATGTCAATACATCAATGTCAATACTTCATTAAGTGTTAGGACACGTCACACACGTTTGTGCTGTGTATTGCAATTAAATTATCGTTATTCTTAAAATAAATAATTATTATTTGACGTGATAGAGAGGAAATAAGCCTAGTTAATCTGACACAGCCCAGCTAATGTCTCACCGGTACTAGCCCATTGAAAACCAATCAAAGGAAAATTAACAGAGGTAAACATGGGTTTCCCTAATCGCTGATGATTTTAGTTTTTTGTCTCACTTTATAAATGCTTGGTAAAGGCTTATATCCAATTCCAACTCGAGTTTGTCTTATTTTGCTATTTTATCCCCGTTAAAATCGTACGTGTCTTCAAGATTTTTATAGATCGAGAAAACAGTCTCATGTGTTAAAAATTTAACTTTTTATGGTCGTGTTTTAAAGTGCACAAATTCAGCCCATATTGTTTTTAACTAACCTATATCGATTAATTAACTAACTAAATAACTAAGTCGTCTTCTTGGTTCTGTTAAATATTACTAGTTAACAATACGGAAACTGTGTGTTTTTTTTTTGTTTTTTTTTTATGAATTATTTTACCACGTAGATAATTTACAGAACCAATTTAAATTGTTTGCACTGCAAATTGTTAAATAAATATTAAAGTAAAGTCTCTGAATTTCCTCTTTATTTACACCCTTCCTTTTGGTGATGGGAATTATGTTATGCAGTTTTTAATTATATTTTAACCAAGTTCTTCATCCAAGTAAATTAAAATAAGTTATATATTTACAATCAAAATCGTATTATTTCATATATAGTCAATAATCTTATTGAATATATATAAAATAATATGAATACCATCTGATACCACTGATTTTTGGGAATACAGACATCGAATATTCTACATTCACTCATCTACACTCATCACACTTATTCTAAATCCAAATGTTCCCATATCTTGACGATTGGAAAATAATAAAAATAAATAAGTAGACGTTTATTTTGCAAATGTGGTGGAATTCTTTTGAAATAACCGTTTCTTTGACAACATTAAAGTGGTGGTTCTCATTCAGTTATAACGAATACATAATTAATCAAGGTTCTATACAATGTAGAAACATCAACTGATCTTATGTAAGGTTCACCCTTAGAACAACATATTGACAACTCCATTTGAAAATACTCTATTTGTAAAACAGTAGGTTCAATATGTAGTTAAAAATTTCCATCATCAGCAGGTATGGTGGCATTGGACGACACGAGGGTGTATCCTACGGGACACGAGGGGGTATCCTACGGGACACGAGGGAATAACCTACGGGACACGAGGGGGTATCCTACGGAACACGAGGGAATATCCTATGGAACACGAGGGGGTATCCTACGGGACACGAGGGAATATCCTACGGGACACGAGGGAATATTCTACGGAACACGAGGGGGTATCCTACGGAACACGAGGGGGTATCCTACGGGACACGAGGGAATATCCTACGGGACACGAGGGAATATCCTACGGGACACGAGGGGGTATCCTACGGGACACGAGAGAATATCCTACGGGACACGAGAGAATATCCTACGGGACACGAGAGAATATCCTACGGGACACGAGGGAATATTCTACGGAACACGAGGGAGTATCCTACGGGACACGAGAGAATATCCTATGGGACACGAGGGAATATTCTACGGAACATGAGGGGGTATCCTACGGGACGAGAGAGAATATCCTACGAGACACGAGGGAATATTCTACGGAACACGAGGGGGTATCCTACGGAACACGAGGGGGTATCCTACGGGACACGAGGGAATATCCTACGGGACACGAGAGTGTATCCAACAGGATACGAGGGGGTATCCTATGGGACACGACGGGGTATCCTACGGGACACTGTATGGTATCCTACCGGACACGAGGGGGTTTCCTACGGGACACGAGGGGGTATCCAACGTAACACTATAGGGTATCCTACGGGTAACGAGAGGGTATCCAATGTGACACTGTGTGGCATCCTACGGAACACGAGGGGGTATCCAACGTGACACTGTATGGTATCCTACCGGACACGAGGGGGTTTCCTACGGGACACGAGGGGGTATCCAACGTAACACTGTAGGGTATCCTACGGGTAATGAGAGGGTATCCAACGTGACACTGTGGGGTATCCTACCGGACACGAGGGGGTATCCTACTGGACACGAGGGAATATCCTATGGGACACGAGGGGGTATCCAACGTAACACTGTAGGGTATCCTACGGGTAACGAGATGGTATCCAATGTGACACTGTGTGGCATCCTACCGGACACGAGGGGGTATCCTACGGGACACGAGGGAATATCCTATGGGACACGAGGGAGTATCCTACGAGATACGAGGGGTTATCCAACGTAACACTGTAGGGTATCCTACGGGTAACGAGAGGATATCCAACGTGACTGTGGGGTATCCTTACGGGACACGAAGGGTATCCTACGAGACACGAGGGGGTATCCTACGGGACACGAGGAGTTATCCTACGTGACACGAGGGGATATCCTACGTGACACTGTGGGGTATCCAATGTGACACTGTATGGTATCCAACGGGACACTGTGGAGTATCCTACGGGAATCTCAGCCACTCTGATATTTACTAAATCGTTAAATCAATAATACATCTAGTTAGATAATCCAGATGGGGAGAGCAACCTCAGCTATTTAATATAGCATGAATGCCAACGGCAAAACACCTGCTCCTGTTTTGTCAGTTAGAAAGACTATTTCCAGCTTGATTTGTCACCAGTAGTACAAGTAAACAATTCCAGTTACAATCACATCTAACACATAGATCTGGAATTACTAAACACCATTGTTGATCAATAGAGCGAGGTCACATTCGATAGGGGTGTGATGTTGCAACCCCCCGCTGTCTCTAAATGTATGTTGTTTGGTACATTTCTAATGATAAATTAGGCTTCTCGATTTACCAATATCACAAATAAATGCCTCTATAAATAACCTCTAGACACTGTATACTGTCTGTCTATACGTACAGTAGAGGACCTTCTGAAAAAATGTAATTCCTCATTTCAAGAAAAATTAACTACGATTTTCTGACTATAATACTTTGTTTTCTGGTGCACCATAGCCTTGATTAAATAAATGATCATATTTATATCTGCTTATTGTCAACAATATTTTAATTATTACTTAAAATTTGGTTTTTTATATGTATTTTGTCTCATTCTTTACAATTTATTTTCATACAAATAACTACTTCCCTTTTTTTTCATTTTAAGTGAACAACTTAATATCAAGTACTCTTTAATATGGGGCAAGTAAGGGAATCTTGTTAGTAATTATTGACGAGGCGTGGATCATTTTATTTTATTTTTTATGGTTGTTCACTCATTCTTAGAAAAACAAAAATAGATGTTTAATAATCTTTATACAAATTTAGACTGTTAATGCTATTTAGGCCACCATTTAAGCTTAATTTTACTATATATTTTTAGCATAATTTGAAGAATCCGTAAGCCACGTTCTACCATTTTTGCGCCTTCCCTATTAAAATGTTTACTTTTTTTTAACAAAGACATCCCAAACAATCTTTATTCATATTTGATTTTAATATCTAATCCACCTAAACGGTTTTAAGCCATAAATGTATCTATAAAAACTATCATGGTCGCCATCCAACCCTTACACGTTTGACTCTCAAACAGTTATTCCATCACCTTTTCCAAATATGCTAAACGGTGTCTCAACCTAAGTTGAGGCAAGCTACCTGACCGGAGGGGTAGACCAGAATAATGGCCGGGCCAGCCCGGCGAGTAAATCCCATTAGTCACGCGTCGCCGAATGCACCACCTAAACACGGAAATGTAAGGGATAAATTTGAAAATGTGATAAATGTGTTATCTTATAAAAAGCGTTATACTGTATTTTTATTCATCAAAAAACAAACAATTGTGTGTTTGTCCCATGTTAATCGGCCGACTTTCAGTGTTAAAGCTAATGATATATTTTTTCAATATATCATCGTTAAAAATAACGTTTTATTTTTAAAATTTAAATTTGGCTAATTTAAAATGTATATAAATGTACTGTATATAAATAAAATATAATAAATACAACAAATATATATTATAATATAATAAATATAAATGTATAATAATGTATATAAATAAACTGTAGAAATTAAACTGTATATTTAACTGTAGGCTATATTTAAATTGTTGGTCTATTATATCTTCGTCGCCTATTTTTTATCCCATTGTTTCTTCTCAAATATTTAAAGTTTTCCATTATAGTTTTACACATGTACAATGGTTAAATTTATAACAGTTAATATGTAATTGATGAATGCAGTTGCATTAAATATTTATAACGCTACATAAGTTGTCTGAATCTTCCACCATGATTTCCTCTTCTTCCAGCGGAAACGCCGATAATTTAGGAAACGGCGTTGTTGCAGGGTATTCGATGATTCATATTTTCGCAGAAGCGAATTTGTTGGAGATTTCCGACTTCCGTCCAAGTAAACAGGAAGAAGCCATTACCTGTACAATGAATCAAGGCTTTAAATACCACGACAAGTTACTGTATCATTGCTAGTCATGGCAGCTGAGAAGACACCCGAGAGGATTCTACTAGTGCAGAAGTATATCACCATACATGGACGAGTGAGTATACTTAGTAGTGGCGAGAGGAAGATTATATTAACAGTGTTTTGAAATCTGTTAGCTGAGTCGACATCTTCACTTCGAGAAGTAGCACAGCGGACAGCGGTTTTAACAGGGACAGGCAGAGGACTGTGGAGCGTATAAGAAAGGAAGCTAATGAAGGAAAACTCACAACGCCTGGTAAAAACGACCTAGAGTGACATGAGCTCTGGCTTTAACACTGAAAGTCGGCCGATTAACATGGGACAAACACATAATTGTGTGTTTTTTATGACTAAAAATACAGTATAACGCTTTTTATAAGATAACGCATTTATTACATTTTCAAATGTATCCCTTACATTTCCGTGTTTAGGTGGTGCATTCGGCGACGCGTGACTAATGGGATTTACTCGCCGGGCTGGCCCGGCCATTATCCTGGTCTACCCCTCCGGTCAGGTAGCTTGCCTCAACTTAGGTTGAGACCAATGACTACAAATACACTAAGACGAAAAGTTCTTATGGGAATTTTTCAGACAAGCGGGAGGGAAGCTTACGCAAACAGCCGCTACGAGCGCTGCTCCGAAAGACAGGGAGCAGGCGGGCGAGCGCTCATGCCTCCTAGTGGCCGTTTGCGTAAAGTCGAGTTTCTACCTGGACGACTGGTCTGAAATTTTAACATGGCTACTTTTCGTCTTAGTGTATTTGTAGTCATTGGTTGAGACACCCTTTATATTTTATGGATAGCCCAATATATTTAAACAATTTAAACTTATGGTTATCCCCACCTCTCTGGTTTTTCCAGCCCACCTAATATTTGTCCATGATCATATTACAAGAACAAATAGTAAGTACTTCTACAGAGATGACACAAACAGAGGTCGCATCCAATAATTCGCTAAATATGTGTCGAGTTACGGTGTAGAGCAGTTATTTCACCAGTTTGCCATGCAATGGCAGGGCCAACGCCTTGTCATTCCCTCCCTTTCTGAAAGTGGTATCTGCTTCATTCTGATTAAGCCTATACATGTGACACCCCCTCCCTCATCATCAGAAAAGGCAGGGCCACCCATTCACCCTACATGCATTGTTCATTAGTCTTACCTCTTAGCGTAGAAAAAACGATGAAGGAAAGGCAGTAATGTAAAGCTACTACATGCGAAATGAAAGTTAAGACCAGTAGGTCCAGTCTAACACCTAACCTCAAAGTTATTTCGAAAAAAATAATGTTGTTTATTATTATTTACATATTTTTATTTATATATGTATTGGTGCATTTATAATAATTATTTTGCAAACTATAAATCCTTGTTCAATTTAGAATAAATCATTTAATCCAGAAAACCTTAACACATAATAAGTTATTACATTCAAAACAAACACAAAAATATCTATCAAATAGTATGCTGTAAAATGTTATCGCATATTGGTTGAGCCTCATCCACGTGGCGACTCAGTGGTTGAGGCTCCGGAATGTGCTATCCAGGCTTCGAAACCCCAACTGAGCTGACGTTCCACATACAGGCCTGCGGCCCATGGGAACTGGGAGGAAAAAGAAAAAAATAGTTCTAAACTAATGAACATAATTAATCATTATAAGTAAGCGAAATCCGATCATGCTTTTAATTAAAATTGTTGCGAAATGTGTACTTACCGTAAGTATGGAGGAGCCGGCAATGTGACAATTGCGGCTGTGAGAGATATGACTCGACCAGCTGTCGTCAGCGAACTGGTTCGTCCATGTTGGAACTTTACAAACAGTAAACAACTTACTTCACAACACGGCAGGAAATGAAAGTGTCCATAGCCGCAGGCATACCTTAATACCTTGCTGATGGGAGGAGATATGGGGCATGCTGACAATGTATCGTCTGATAGGAGATTTGCCTCTGAATGTGAAAACAAATCCTTTGTTTTCTCTTGAAGCTTAGATAGTTCTCTATGTCTTTTTTGTGTATATTTTCTATATTTATAAATTAACTAATTGACTGATCGTGCTTCCCTTCGAGAAATAAAATAAAAAGAAATTTTTAAAGAATATAACTGACATCAGTTATTAGTTTTCAGGTTTTTTACTTTCTCCCATGTGCATAAGGAAAGGAAGTACTTTCTTTATTAGTAAAATAAAATCATGTTATGTAGGCCTAAGTTTATTTACGGTGCTTTCCTACGTGACAATGCAATGTTTTTAAATGTGATTGTAGTCCTTTAGATTTAGGTAACCGTTCAACCACCACCTAGTTATGCGTGGTAGCTAAGTGTCCGAGAGTCGAATTCCCAACTGAGATAATGGTCGGTACATCACTTATATTCAAGCACATCTTGCAGGCCCCATACAACTGTCGAGTGATGTTAAAAAACTTATTATTTTGATTTTATTTGTTATTAAATTTAGATTGTATACAAACAATTTACTTTCTATGAGACGTGTCGTCCTAAAATTTCCGAGTCTTAACATTTTCGTGAATAAATAAATCAACAAACCGTCTCAAAATTTCGTAATTAACATATAACCCTAATAACTTAGATATTGAGTTAAATATTTCCGACCGGTTTTGGGGTGAGTGGGGTTATGGGAGTTGTTCGGCACCTGGGGTTGCGAGCCGACGGTGGAATCCGCTGTTACTACCGAGAAAATTATACTGTTGTGGCAACATTCAAATTTAATTATGCTACATCTATCACTATTATAAATAAAAAATAAATATAATATCATGTCAAGCAACTAAATATAAATGTTACCTTATTTTTTCACACAGGTGAAAGGGTCAACCATGAGGTGCGATATCACACGGAATATAAGTTCATTCTTAAAAATCGTGATATATTATGGAATGAACATAATCGAATACACGAAATACAAAGGTCTTGAATTGTAATGTTACTTGTACATTTTGATGTCTTACGAGTGTAAAGGGAACTATTAGTTTTCGACCACTTTAAAGTTAATACGCATATATTTTTCTAAGAAGATTATTTTTATGTGTATAAACACATTAATATTTGTCTAAAAATGTATGTATTTTTCATCTTATGCATGATTTTACATAAATAAAGAGTTCGTTTAGAGAACATATAACAAGTATATATATTATTAATAAGACTATTTATTATTTAAAATCCCTTAGTAATACTGCATATACAAATAAAACTAATTGGTGGAGAAAAGCGTAAAAGTGTTCCAATGTATGCTGGCACTATCTTGAGTTTGTTCTCCCATATGAAACAATGTTAGTCTTTGTTAAACTGCATACTATATTTATCCGTTATATTTTTAAATAAAATGTTTCATTATACTAAATTTAAAAACTTATTAAACAATGCTTTCAAAGGGCTACATTTATTAGAATATAAAATAACACTGTTATAGTTATTATTACCATGGCCAAAATAACACTGTTATAGTTATTATTACCATGGCCAAAATAACACTGTTATAGTTATTATTACCATGGCCAAAATAAGATGTGTTGGATCACGTTTTAAAAATGATTATGAATAAAATTGACTCCTAGGGTCTGAACTCTTACTTTTTCTAGTTGAGAGTCTGTATTCCAAAAATCAACTCTCCAGTGTTATCAGGAAGTTGGACATTATAAGATATCTGAGTGAGGGCTTTGACTTTTATACATTAAGATACTCTTTATTTGATGTTTCTTAGCTGTAAATTAGCTGTAAAGTTATTATACCGGCCATCATTATTATTTCATGGTTCATGGGGTTCCAATCAGGCTACGCTATAACGAACAGGATGAACGAGTTTTTTTCACTGTTTGGTATGTTGTGATACCATAGCTTTTTACCATATGTCTATTTCTTCTGTGAAATTTCATTCCAACGTTTATTTAATTTTTTTTTCCATCCTTTATAAGTTATTTTGTAAAATTGGATCGGTGGACTTCATGCACACGCACACTTTACGTTTCATGTGGATGGTTTATTTCAAAATTATAAATATACTGGATAGCATTTATTGTATATATGAAAATAAACAACAACTTTTTTTTAAAAAAAATTGTACTGGAGAAAATAAACAGTTTTTTTTTTAATTTGTGTCGCTAAACAATCCTTAGTTACAGTTTTTTTTAAATTTCTAGCTCCTGCTAGATTATGTTGTAGACCTGAAGGAATGATAAGTTACTTGGGCCTTTTCATAAACACTTTAAGTTGTGGTTTTGAGTTTTTTGCTGATACGTAGTATTTTCTTGTTGATCTAAATCTAAAATTTAATACCAATTGTATTGCAAATCTATCAAACCACTAGACACAAGCCAACAAATTACTGGCTCTCCCGCCCTTACTTTAACCCAGGGTTTGTTAACCATATTACTCTGTATTTCATACTCACCATACTATGAACATCATACTCCTAGGTCCTAAGATCCTAAGTTTTAGTAAAATCAAATGGGTTGTTGATTTCATAGGGTATTACAGATAGACAAGTTATACTGTAGTACATTTCTTTTAAAATTAAAAAATTGTCTCCATAAACATAATGATCAATTTATTGAAATAGGAAACTGTAAAATTAATTGTATCTTGTTCAAAAATAAAATAGCTTCAGTAGTAAAATATACTCAAAAGGGTTGTAATAAACTATAATAGCTTTTTCATTGCCTTACAAATTACGTAACGCTGAAATACATATTTAAATCATATATATTTTATCACGATCATAGCAATTAGTGATTAAAACATATTTATAGAACTAAATACACCAAATGTCAGATAAAGAAAAGTGCTATTTACTCAATAAAATGGCATCCAACATTGCAACTCCAATGTTTAAGATTGTATTGCCAAACGTATTGCTAATACTTGTAAATATTGCTAATTCGACTAAAATACTAAAACCATACAGCTATATAAATGCTGGAGAAAATGATACAACTGTTTTATAATACGATAGTTAAAAATAACACGATTTTTTGTTGACAAATGTTTTGTATCAGAACACTAACGTATTTGATTGTTTTCAAATAACACGATGACAGTGAAAAATAACATTAGTAGTTTTAGTGATATGACTGTTACAAAAATAACTAATATAAAACCTTAAACGCTATAAAAATTCATCATAACTTGACTGTTTTACAGGTTATTAGTTATAAACATAAATATAAAGTACTTGCCAACGAAAACCAATGATTTACGAGAGCACAATTGAAATATTTAATAGGAAAACTTCTTGTGAGATATGTACGAATGTGAATATTGAAATTAGTATAAATACGCAGAATATTGTAAATTACGTAAAATATAATACTATTTGGGTTGGTTTGATTACCAACCAACTTTTCTAACCATAAAGGCTTAGGTGAAAAATATTTATTAATTTATGAGTAAAAAGTGTGAAATTAAAAAAACCTGTTGTTATAAAAGTTAAATCCGAACTACTCCATTAAAATATATTTTCTTCCATTATGTTTAGAGCGTAATATTTCTGAAGCAAAAATTATAATAGAATAATTACTTATTTTCTTGAATTGATACAATAGTTCACAATATTTTTACAAAAGTTTATTTAAAAATACAGGTCGCTGTCTTCCCATTCATTTCAACGTATTAAAATCAAACAAACCCTCAATCTTAACACTACCACAAATAATTAGTCCACAACAATAAAATAAACTAGTTTTTGACAACTTTGGCTACATTAACTATAGTAAAAGCTATACTAAATGCGGCCTCCAAATTAAAGCCAGATAAGAGGTTCTAAATATTTAAATTTATTTAAATAGTTTAATGTGAAAAACAAAATGAATGTTACTATTATAATATAAACAGACAAAAAATATAAGCTTTGTATTTATACTAACAAAATTATATAAATAGTTCCCTAAACAAGTTAATAATTTATTATATCTATCAAAGCTCTAAAACATATATTAAAATTAATAATTTAAACTAAGAAGAATATATACAGTAACTAAAGGAGACAGTTAAACCATGTTTGCAGTCACAATATTCCTGGCCGGTGCCGGGTGACTTTTCCAGGTACTACTAATTGGAAAAACAAGTATTGCAATTTCTTAAACATAGTTTACAGTTTCTATAAACAAAACTAAAAATAGCTTCATAAATATATAATAAATCCTACAATCCCAGAGCCAATTTATTATTAAATTTATCCTCCCTTGGAAAATATAAAGTGAAATTAGTTGCTTTTTACTTTCTCTGTAAGAATGACATATAAAACTATCTACTATCTAATACGTTGTTATATTTCTATTTATTCTGTGACATTTCATTGCAACGTTTATTTAATTTGTTTTTTTATTTGCATCCTGTATAAGTTATTTTGTAAAATTGGATCGGTGGACTTCCTGCACACGCACACTTTACGTTTCATGTGGATGATTTATTTCAAAATTATAAATATACTGGATAGCATTTATTGTATATATGAAAAAATTATACTGGAGAAAATAAACAGTTTTATTTTTAATTTGTGTCGTTAAACAATCCTTAGTAAATAGTTTTTTATAATAATTATTATTATTATTAAACCTGTTAAAAACCTTATGGAAGAGAATTTTTCATTTTTTAGATGTAACAATGCTTCATGATTCAGTATAGAATGGCTCTCAGTTCTATAGCATATTTATCAGTTTTCCGTGTAATTATACTTTCTTAAATTACAATTATCTTAACTCCTGATTGGAGTTTTCATGTTCATATAACATTTACGTATTACTTATATGAAATACATCTCTTATTTCAAAACGTCAAATCCCTCAGTTTTATATTGTTATTTTTTTAATTTTAAAATGTCATGTTCCCAAACAAAATAATTTCGAAAAATTAAGTAGACTCTGCCAATATGAAGAATAAAAGTGATGTTTTACCTATTTCAAAGAAATTTTACAGTTGAAAATACTGAGTTTAAGATGCATTATTGCAGTTTATTTCTTTTTTTACTTTTTTAAGTTGATAAAACAATGTTATTTCCATAAACGTATTTTTAATCGGATCCTTCTATCACGCATTCATAAAAATTACATTTAAACAAAAATATTTTAAATAAATTTACCATAATCTATAGTCATTAAAAAGTACAGTTAATTATATTTAATCAACAACACAATAGACATTGCAAAATTCATTAGAGAGTTTAATTTGGAAACGCCTAACCTTGGGTCATTGCCTTGGTGGTTTCTCTCCCCCAAGCAGCAGACATATTGAGGAACTTTCTCCTCTACTGGGAAGCCCTCTATTTTGGCAATCGTTTGGACATTGCTAGCAATCATATCCCAGGATTTCACACCGGTATTAGGGTTGTTGTTTACTTTTCTATTTATGATAACTTTTACATTGAAAAAGAAAAATATTTAAGGATAAAGTTGGTAAAGTTCCGTTAACTTTTTAAAATTCCAAAACAAAAATATATATGCTGCTAAAGTAAATAGAACCTTTTTGCTTTTAAGTTTTTTGCCTTTTTCGCTTTGACTAATTTTTTGCTTTTAGATTTGTAACGAAAAAATAAATTTCTCTTGCCAGAATATTATAGGTTAGCTTTAAAATTGAATAATTTCCAAACAAAAATTATGGAATAAATAACTGAAACAATAAATGGACTTGATGTTAAGTTACTTAAATTGATCATTCAGCTCCATTTTACTATTCCACAAGTTGATGGTCATTAAGTTATATTAATAAGAATGGCTGTTATTTTAAAACATTTTCTTCGAATCACGTTAGCTAGCAAAGAAACCATTTTCTCGTTCATCTACCGGTCAGATTTAATAATAAGTCTTCAAGTTAGCTAGCAAAGAAACCATTTTCTCGTTCATCTACCGGTCAGATTTAATAATAAATCTTCAAGTTCTCGTTCATCTACCGGTCAGATTTAATAATAAATCTTCAAGTTAGCTAGCAAAGAAACCATTTTCTCGTTCATCTACCGGTCAGATTTAATAATAAATCTTCAAGTTAGCTAGCAAAGAAACCATTTTCTCGTTCATCTACCGGTCAGATTTAATAATAAATCTTCAAGTTAGCTAGCAAAGAAACCATTTTCTCGTTCATCTACCGGTCAGATTTAATAATAAATCTTCAAGTTAGCTAGCAAAGAAACCATTTTCTCGTTCATCTACCGGTCAGATTTAATAATAAATCTTCAAGTTAGCTAGCAAAGAAACCATTTTCTCGTTCATCTACCGGTCAGATTTAATAATAAATCTTCAAGTTAGCTAGCAAAGACACCATTTTCTCGTTCATCTACCGGTCAGATTTAGTAATAAATCTTCAAGTTAGCTAGCAAAGAAACCATTTTCTCGATCATCTACCAGTCAGATTTAATAATAAATCTTCAAGTTAGCTAGCAAAAAAACCATTTTTTCGATCATCTACCGGTCAGATTTAATAATAAATCTTCAAGTTAGCTAGCAAAGAAACCATTTTCTCGTTCATCTACCGGTCAGATTTAATAATAAATCTTCAAGTTAGCTAGCAAAGAAACCATTTTCTCGTTCATCTACCGGTCAGATTTAATAATAAATCTTCAAGTTAGCTAGCAAAGAAACCATTTTCTCGTTCATCTACCGGTGAGATTTAATAATAAATCTTCAAGTTAGCTAGCAAAGACACCATTTTCTCGTTCATCTACCGGTCAGATTTAGTAATAAATCTTCAAGTTAGCTAGCAAAGAAACCATTTTCTCGATCATCTACCAGTCAGATTTAATAATAAATCTTCAAGTTAGCTAGCAAAAAAACCATTTTTTCGATCATCTACCGGTCAGATTTAATAATAAATCTTCAAGTTAGCTAGCAAAGAAACCATTTTCTCGTTCATCTACCAGTCAGATTTAATAATAAGTCTTCAAGTTCTCTTTGTTTAACTTACATTAAGTTCCTGTTCTATTGTGCAAAGCAGTTTCAGGGTTATGGTTCATCAGAACTATTAATAAAGCAGGTGATCAACAAACTGCTTTATCTTGCCAAACGTTTTATATGTGAACTAAACTTTTATTTTAAAGGGACGACACTTTTTAATTACTAAAACTAATCCTCTAGTTAATTACTTTAATACATAAAACTCATTTACAGGCTAACCTTGCCTTTGGCCAATATGTTCAAACCGACAAACTAATTGACATTCAAGCAAACTACTTAAATAATAAAACTTAGTGTTGCCAATCATAATTTTATAATCCAACACCACTGTACGTGTATGGGTGGGTGGGTAGGCCAATACCACTGTACGTGTATGGGGGGGTTGGTATGTCAATACCACTGTACGTGTATGGGGGGGGGTTGGTATGTCAATACCAGTGTACGTGTATGGGGGGGGGGTTGATATGTCAATACAAGTGTACGTGTATGGGTGGGTGGGTATGCCAACACCACTGTACGTGTATGGGGGGTTGATATGTCAATACAAGTGTACGTGTATGGGTGTGTTGATATGTCAATACCACTGTACGTGTATGGGGGGTTGATATGTCAATACCACTGTACGTGTATGGGGGGTTTATATGTCAATACAAGTGTACGTGTATGGGTGGGTGGGTATGCCAACACCACTGTACGTGTATGGGGGGGTTGATATGTCAATACAAGTGTACGTGTATGGGTGGGTGGATATTCCAACACCACTGTAAGTGTATGGTTGGGTGGGTAGGCCAATACCACTGTACGTGTATGGGGGGGTTGATATGTCAATACCACTGTACGTGTATGGGGGGGTTGATATGTCAATACCACTGTACGTGTATGGGGGGTTGATATGTCAATACAAGTGTACGTGTATGGGTGGGTGGGTATGCCAACACCACTGTACGTGTATGGGGGGGTTGGTATGTCAATACCACTGTACGTGTATGGGGGGTTGATATGTCAATACAAGTGTACGTGTATGGGTGGTAACACATAATAGTAGTATTGTTACAACACTAAAAGAACTTTTAAAAAAGCCTTACAGCTGATTGATAATATACGAGCGTTAACCATTTTATGTAAAAACACATGTTTTAGAAATATTTATAAACTCTACAGAATTTCAAATTGATTAAGAATACAGCTTATTCTTTTTGTTTATTTATTTTTTATATATTTATTTTTAATACGTCTATGGTGAAATATGTGAGCGTATAGACGTCTTATATAGAAGTGTGGTGATTGTAGATAAGCGAATGTAGCCATTATCATAAATTAAGACTGAATGTTTTATAGTAAGTGTCCCCAATGACACATGAACCAGTGTTGCCATCAGCTCATCCCTTTCAGAATTTGGTACGACTGATTAGGATCAAACTGTCTGAAAGACATATAAATAAAAGGAACTAACTGCAAAAATGAACACTATATTTTCATTCCATTGATAAAATATTGTTCTGGATAGTTAGAAATTTCAATTTTATATACATAAATAACACATTCAATTAAATATAACGTTATTTAAGAGTAAATACTTCATTTAACTATCAACATATATCAAACACTGAATAGCTCATACTAGTATTCCGGCAATAGTAAAATTAATTTTAATATCGACTCCTAAAAACAATTAAAACATTGTTTAGAATAGTCGTTTTTACTACAAAATTATTTTAATGTATTCTCCGTGAAAAGTATATTTCAAAATGTTGTTTTAAATAATATAGCATACACTTAAGCAATGCTGTCCTATTGCATAAGTAATGAGTATGAAGGATAATCATACTTGAAATAAGTGAACAAAGACTTGGTTTATTACATTTTTATTCAAACTTAACTGACTAGAAATATAAATAACATTCATTTTTAACATAGAATCAACAATAACATTATGTACAAACAAGAAGGTTTAGCTGTCATAATTTGAGGTTCAAATGTCATTATCTCTGGAAATCGGTTCGTCTCTATAGAATCCCCCACCGTATCCTCCAGGATAATGACGGTAACCTCCTCCATAGTAGCCAGGAGGGAAACCAGGACCATAGCCTCCTGGATTGACGGGATGTCCTCCTATGAAGGGGCTCCCTCCAAACCCACCGCCATACCCGTACCTGTTACGAAAGATGTTATTAAAATATAATTTATAACAGGATCGTTACAAGTGTTTCTTTTATTTAATAACATTAAAAACAAATAACACGCTAAAAATATGCAATGCTTGGATCTTCAAAGTGGTTGTATAATACTGATGAAATTTGCTCAATTTTTTATAAGTTTTTGATCTTTTATATCTATCATGATAAGTATTTTGATATCTAAAAAAAGTCAAATTTAAGAAATCAACTCAATTTTTATTTTTATAATCTAACTATTATTATAGTACGACAGTTACCATTGTGATATTTAAACAAATACAACTTTCACTGTAATTATATTGTAACAAATGTAGTGGCTGTATCAATTACAGACAAACAGCCGTTTCTCAAAAAAGCATAGTAATGATAGAATAAATACAACTTGAAGAGTGATCAAATTAAATGCGCTTTTTTGTTAAGCATACCAACTTCAAACACTTCCAAATATCAATCAAAGAAATTTATTCAGTAAAATTGAAAAGCCAAATACTGATTTATAAGCATCCATTTTTTTGTTTTAGAAAGTTCTTAATTTTTTAATTAGCCTATTATTATAAATTACATTTTATTGTTTCGTATTAAATTGCTCTTTTTATTAACTTCGCTGTTTTCTTTTTTATTTGTGTAGGTATTTATGGTACGTAAATAAAGTGTTTTTTTTTTAGGAATTTATCGTGTTTCAATGAACTAACAAAATATAAATAATTTAGCTTTCTTGCAGCCGTTAGTCAAAATGTATTCATAGGATTGTTAAATTGTTTCTACAGCCTAATAATTCAATATGAGTCACAGATTTAACTCCAGTAAGCATCAAGTCATTGTATTTATACTAATTCGTTATGTTTTTACATTAAATTATAAAACCCGTTTAATTGCTCACTCTGAAATGAAACGAAATTTGAAAGACCTATTGGATAGTCCATAAAAAATATGATTAGTTAAAATACTTGACGGGAAATTGATTCCAAATTTAATCTGAACTTAATGATATTTCAGCTTTCTTCTCATTAAACAGTCAAACCGTAAATTAAAACAAGGTTTAATAAATTCTGGAACTTTTAAAAACCTCCGCTGACTATTTACTGGTGCCTGGAGTACGTTGCCCTGACAATGACTTTGTAACCGAGCCGAAACTTTTATAACATCTGCGTTTGGTGCACAGGATTCTCATGTCCCGAACACCATGAATTTCTATACAATGGTAGGCTATCCAGTATTGTTTTAAGAGGCTTCTTGAATATCGTAATTGCACTAAAATAAAAAATATAGTTTAAACTTTCTACAAATCTGTTTTGTCACATTATTACTTTCATCAACACTTTCCAACATGCTAATAATAAATTATTAACAATCAAACAATAGTTAATTTGGATCTTTACGATATGTTCTGCAACCTTCATAATTTACTTAGGTTAGGTTTTACTTATACTTATCTTAAACATGTCCTTTAATATATTTTAATCATTCTTAACGTATCTTAACGTATCTGAACAAAATAAGAATAACCATTTCATCTTCGTGCTAACTTTCTAAAGAAATGTGTTTGATGATTGCTGTGTGTAGTCGAAAAGATCCATTTGTTCGAGCAATTTATTTGGACTATTTCCCTCCCCATTATATCCTGTTGTACAACTAACCACTTTCACAACTCCCGTAATTCCGACCTTAATTCGTTTAATTTAATTAGCTATGTAACCCTTCACAATACTTCATCCACGTGAGCAGAACAGAGGTTTCTACTTGTCATAGGCTAATGGGAAATATCTCGCAGTTTATCAATGACGCCATAAGACCTAATTGTGCTAACCAAAGGAAGGCGTTAATTGGGACTGGGTATTCTCACCTCACTGGTCGGTTACAAGGCTTGGAATAACTCATACTAAGAGCTATATTTAGACTTAAGTTTCAATTTTTATTATAGTGTATAAGTGATTTTTTAAAGTAATAGTGTTATTTAAATAAAATTATTTCAATATAACTTTGAAACTTATAGACTATATGTCATGTGGAAATATAATCATACTCAGACGTACATATTAACGAGATAAAACTAAGACTACACCAAGAGATAGTAAACTGCTAGGTTGACGAAGATAATTTTAGAATGTTATGAAAAAAATTTAGTTAGTAGTAGTGTCAACAGTCCGTCACCCTGATGATGGAAGCTGTATCGAAGCCGAAACGTTGGCTACGTCTATCACTTACATGATCATCTTCCGAAGGCACGAATTTGTACATAGGAGTATTGAACGTGTACAATCAGGAGAATTAAATGTAAATAATCAAACAAACTAATTAAATCCAAGTTTAATGCTGAGACATTTCAATTACAAAGTAATTAATTTAAAACACTCACACCGACTTGTATTCGAATGACTTACGATTACCCTTCTATTTTAAAACACTCACACCGACTTGTATTCGAATGACTTACGATTACCCTTCTATTTTAAAACACTCACACCGACTTGTATTCGAATGACTTACGATTACCTTTCTATTTTAAAACACTCACACCTACTTGTATTCGAATGACCTACGATTACCCTTCTATTTTACTGGATTGTTTGATTATTTATATTGATTTAAAATGATAATTCCAATAACGAACTCTTCAGGAATCGTGGATCAATTCTGTATTGTTTTAATGTCATTTTAATTAGACTAAAAACATTTTTTTACATGTTAAGTGATTTTGTTTATTTATTTATTTTTTATTTTAATGTTTATTAGGTTCAGTGTTCATAATTTTTCTTACATTTGGTTATTAAGATTGTTTCTTGGCATATTTATTGTAAGATGATATATTTTAGCCAAAAATTGTTAGTTAAAAACTATGTATGCCCAATACCATGAACGATAACTTACCCTTGGCCGTAGTAGGGATTTCCTCCGAAGAGTTGACCAAAGATGCCGCCAATGCTACTCAACAACCCCCCTCCGCCACCAAAGTACGGGGGGCTGTACTTGTGGCCCCGAGGCTTAAACAGCCCCAAGGTCCTCTCGTCTCCTTCGGCTAATCCCTCTTGAGCTCGACCCTGTCCCCAGACGACGGCAAGGACTACAGCCACAGCTAATAATCTCACCTAGTGAATAACAAGGCCAAAGTTTTACTGTTTTGTAAAAATAGTTTGTTACTTAAGCCTCAATTAGAAACTGTTACCTCAAAAATATTTCTGTTGCCTAAATTGGCGTCTAACGTGTACAGTTTTCTGTGTATTTCTTATTTATTTAATAAACAATTAAGTTGATTTTTAAAATCAATTTCAACGTTTATCTTTCTTACAGAAAATTGTTGTACGAGTATATCAGTTTCATTTCAGTAACTCTTGATTTATTATTTATTTATTTATTGGCCGGCAGTAAACGGCTGTCCTCCCTGTATAGTTAGTTATTGGCCGGCAGTAAACGGCTGTCCTCCCTGTATAGTTAGTTATTGGCCGGCAGTAAACGGCTGTCCTCCCTGTATAGTTAGCTATAAATAACTAATTAAACCTTTTCTTTGTACATTATTCCACGATGATTCTGCATAGTAAGTTACAATCACCAATATTCAATCAATACTTCACAGAACTTATCTGGTACCTTGACCAATATCACTATACCTTATCATTTTTATGTCACTATAATTCCTATCTGGTACGTAAAATAATATGTTTTAATACTGCCACCTTTTACTTTCAAGTTGTTATAACTGGATTTTCTGTTCTTTAAAAATACGTGTGTGAATTAAATAAATAATGTTATCTTTATTACTAATAATTATTTTCATGTAACAATTCAAATTATTAAAATTTAATTGAATACTTGATTTTTAACTAGTAATTTAATTAACACCAGTTCACTTCAAAAGACAAGAACTGTAGCAAACCCTATAAGTAATCTAAACATATGATAAAATTCTAAGACAGTGACTAGGTAGTCAACGAGACATGCGTACTATATACATTGTTTATTTTTACCTGTTTAATCAGTTCCTGAAGTTTTACCCCACACTTTTCAAACACCCTGTATAAACTAAGTCACTGCACTTATTTCTACATTTTTTAATGTTCGTTCGAAACTAATTGTATCAAATAATATTAAACTGTCTACAGCTTTGCCGAACTTTGGTTTGATTATTTAACATTATTTTCCCATTGTTAAGCGGGTATTCACTCAAAAAAATTAACAATCTCTTGAGGTAGAAAAAATGTTTTAAACTAAGATATTTTTACTAATGCGTGTTATCGAAATTAATTTTAAAATGTTTATAAAAGTCTTCAAAAATCATATCAATGCAATAAATTATTTTATTAAGAATAATTGCGAGTTAAAGTTTAACTTCTACTAAAGAACTTTTTTTACTCACGTGCTGTCCCGTCATCTTTGAGGTAAGTGAAGAATGAATGTTGTGTACATTTGACACTGCTGGTCTTTATACTGTACCTTGGATGACTAAACCGACGCCGGTAATACCGCTTCGAGTGACAACATAGGTCTTTGTTAACACTAGGGTCCTAACACGGATGGCCTTCGGTCACGGCGACCTTCCACTTCCGGTAAACATTGAGGGCCTTGGATCGCCTCAGTCCTTGAAGCCAAAGGATGGGCTAACGCAATGAAATTGTTTAGTGAGTTTTATCCGTTTTGTGAATTATTTCATTATTTTTTATATTTTATTATCAAGGAGTACTAATTGGGAAGACGAGGGTTGTTGGACTGTCACATCATAACGTGAGGAAACCCTACAGGACGTCTCAACTTGGCACAACCCAAGTCTTTTTTAATTACTATACTTAATTTAACTTATGATATTGTTAGGTAAAAAACACCTAAAAAACAAATAAATAAATAACGCGTGAAATTTAAAATACTTACAAAATCGTAGCTTACATCATAATCTAAAACTCAACCAGCCTGGGTAATCAGATTAAGATGTAGGCTACAATTTATTGTTCAAGTAAGACTATTAGTACTAACATCATAGGTTAATGTAGGTCTAATACTTCAAAAACACTTGGGTAACTGCGTGTACGGTTTCTTCACGAAATTATGAAAACTATTCAAGAATCCTTTATTAATAATGTTATTTTTTTTTTTTTTAATTTTGTTGTGGTTGATATTTGAAGTAGATCACTATTTTGAGATTATGAAACTTAAGGGATTATGATAAGGGTTTTTACAATTTATTCGACCATATGTAAAAGACACTAATCTCATGGCTGAAGTTGAACACCTGCAAGTTGGTCCTTTTTTACTCTAACTTAGCCAGTAAATTTGAGACAAACAATGCGAAATATCCTACAATTCACCATAGAAACTTTAGCCAATTTCCAGCAGTCTGTTACATCATCAAGTCAAGAAAAATGGCCTTACCACATAAATATGTTTTGAAAACACTGAAAATAGTTGAATTCTTGTATAGAATAAGTGGGTAAGTAATTTTTTTCTGTAAACAATGTTAATTTTAGTCTAAATAGACAAATACTTATATTGTAAACTAAAAAGTAGTAAACAACAAATATTAATGATTAGCTATTATAATATTACAATATTCTTTGACTTGTTTCATGTTTGGGTAGGAAACGAATGCAGCGTCATTTTGTGTATTATAATACAAACATATTTATGTGTTTCAATTCATATTTTCAGTGAATTTATTGATTTGGGCCAAAGATAGTAGATTAAATCACTGAAACCATGCTCTCATGAGGTCTCAAGGTTGTCCTCACCCATCCCATGAGGTCTTAAGGTTGTCCTCACCCATCCCATGAAGCCGTGGGGTTGTTTTACCAACATTGAATTTATTCCACTATTCAGATTGCAAAAGAAGATTGTCAAAGTAATTTATTTATTAATCAAAGAGTCAAAAACTGCAAATGTTGACCCTCTATAAATGTCTACTATTGCATTAAGTACATTCCACTCGTGGCACCGACAATAGCAGAGGAGCACAATACGAGCATTTCCTATTTATCACAATGGGCAGAAACAAGAATGTTCTTCTACTTAGGTAAAATAGTACGCTGTAACTTGGTTATTGGGACTTAGAAGTGGGCTTTAAAATTGTGGTTATCTTTTTGAGTTAAATACTGTACTCCTAGTGCGTAACCTTACTTAAATTGTAAATTTTGTTATAAGGCTTCATATTTGGATTTAACTGAAATGAGATTCCAAGATAAACAAGTATGAACGTTTTCATTTCTTTATTTATTCGTTTTAAAACATAAAAATAATAAACAACTATAAAACCATTTTACGTCAAATATAACAATTCTGTAGGAATATGATTTTAAAAAATAAGTGAATTTTGTTTAAACTCAATAATAAAAATCATTACGATACTAGTATTAGTTATATACGTTGCTTTAGTGGGTGGAGTGAAGACAGTCAGCTTTAAAAGTAATGTTTTCTAGTTTGATTTCGAAATATATCGACTTACCTAAAACTAAGTCGTAAAACCAGCGTGGAAAATATGTTAAGTAAATTTACAACGTATTGTTGAGAATGCCATATTTTCAATGAAAGTGTTACAACTCTACCATAAAACGGTCATTAGCAAACCTGCCACTGAGGTCAAACCGTCAATTATCGGCCATTAACGATATAAGCAACTTAACTTTTCTTAGCTAGTCATATCCTTGCAGCTTCTAGGCTAGGGCGTCATGATTTCTGTAAGTTTGTAATTTGTATTAATTTGAAAAATTTATTTCAAAATATCAACATTCTAATTATGAATAGAAGCATTCATTAATTAATTAATTTAATTCTACTTGTTGTTCTATTTTTTATTTAGTTTGCTTTTTATTGTTTATTCTACTTTTATTTACTTATGACTGTTAATTTTTTACTTATTTTTGTTACTATTATATGTATTTTGTCAGTGTATACCAGAACATCTGCAAGGCTTCATTTGAAAACTGTCAAAAGGCAATGATCTTAAATTATTGAGAAAACAAAATTGAAAGCTAATTTTTGTGAAATATTGGTAATCCACGCCATATCAATTTCGGTAACTCTGAAATATATTAGATATATTGTCAACATGATTTTAGTGTAAAAATTAGAAATAATGACATCTTAGCGTATAAAACAAAACACATAGAATAATCTTTTAATCATATTTCCAAACACACAAATTAAAAAGACAACGCCTACGCCTTATCGTCACAAATGTTTTAGAGGCACATATTTCTTATATGGGGTGATTTGGCAAAAGTGATTTCATGTTTTTTTCTCGTGATTAATTTTATTTTTTATGAGTCATTTCATGTTTTTCATAAGCTGTTAATTGTTATTCTTGACGTAGGTTTTACATATATCCTAAATCAATTTAGAAATTGGTATTACAGGTTACCAAGTCCATTTCATCGAAATATTCAAGCACCACTTACATTTACGTTACAAGGTTATAAATTCAATCAAATTTCGTCAAAATCGACCGTTTTACTTTATACATTGACATTATAAACATGCTTTACTGAAGGTTTGCCAATAAACACATTTTAATGAAGTAGTAGTGAAAATAACAAATAAACATTTCACGATAGATTAGCTTATCATTTTACAGATAACCCAATAATCATTAACTAATATATTTAAGTTTCTATAATAAATCCATTTATTTACTTAATTACTAATTGTTCAAAGAGACTAGTTTACAGATATGATACATTGATTAGTATGTCTTTTTTCTATTTATTTATTTCATTAATATTATTTTTCAGCTAAAAAATAACAGTTTTATAGAATTGGTATATAATTAACCATACATTTGTAATGGTTATATTTTAATCTGCTATAGTTAATTGTAGATTTTGGAATTTTAATTCCAATTCCAAAATACTAAAATTCTTTATAATTATTTTTCATCTTTTGGATAGTAAGTAAACTTCGCCAGTTTTTCCTCTTTTCCACAGATATTTTATGATTTAGTTTTATATTCAGGTTTTCGTTTTAGAGCCAACAGAGGTTGGCACTCCTTCTGGTGGGTCTAGTGTTACGGGTGTCCTGCCAGCCTCGCCCAGGCGTGGATCACCCCCTTGGACCAGCTGAGATTGAGGAATCACGGGCACTAAGGACATCTCGGGAACACCATCATGAATACAAGTACTCTAAGGGGATTATCATCAAACAGCTGCTCAACTTTTTGTTCTCTGCTTTCATGAATGGAATTATCTCTGTCATGTTCAATTGTAAGTTTAACTTGTTATCAGGATTATAATAGGTTAGAGTAGGTTAAGTTAGGTTAGGTTAGGATAAGTTTGGTTGGGTTAGGAGCTAGGGTAGGAAATGTTAGGTTAAAAGGGTACCGAAGGTTGGGTTGGGTTAGGACGGTAGGGTAGGTTAGGTTGGGTTAAAAGAGTAGGGTATGTTGGATTAGATTATGAGGATTGAGTAGGTTGTATTGGGTTAAGAGGGTAGGGAAGGTTAAGTTAGGTTAGAACGGTACGATACGGTAGGTGGGGTGGGTTATGAGGGAAGGGTAGGTTGGGTTAGGTTAGGAGGGTAGAGTAGGTAGGGTTGGTTAGGAGGGTATGGCAGGTTGGTTCAGGCTAGGAGGTTAGAGTAGGTTAGGTTAGGTTAGGACGATACGATACGGTAGGTGGGGTGGGTTATGAGGGAAGGGTAGGTTGGGTTAGGTTAGGAGGGTAGAGTAGGTAGGGTGGGTTAGGAGGGTATGGTAGGTTGGTTCGGGCTAGGAGGTTAGAGTAGGTTGGGTTAGTTTATGAAGTTACGGTACGTTATGTTGGGTTAGGAGGGTAGGGTAGGTTGGTTTAGGTTAGGAGGGTACGATACGGTAGGTGGGGTGGGTTATGAGGGAAGGGTAGGTTGGGTTAGGTTAGGAGGGTAGAGTAGGTAGGGTGGGTTAGGAGGGTATGGTAGGTTGGTTCGGGCTAGGAGGTTAGAGTAGGTTGGGTTAGGTTATGAAGTTACGGTACGTTATGTTGGGTTAGGAGGGTAGGGTAGGTTGGTTTAGGTTAGGAGGGTACGATACGGTAGGTGGGGTGGGTTATGAGGGAAGGGTAGGTTGGGTTAGGTTAGGAGGGTAGAGTAGGTAGAGTGGGTTAGGAGGGTATGGTAGGTTGGTTCGGGCTAGGAGGTTAGAGTAGGTTGGGTTAGGTTATGAAGTTACGGTACGTTATGTTGGGTTAGGAGGGTAGGGTAGGTTGGGTTAGGTTAGGAGGGTAGAGTAAGTAGGGTGTGTTAGGAGGGTAGAGTAGGTAGGGTGGGTTAGGAGGGTATGGTAGGTTGGTTCGGGCTAGGAGGTTAGAGTAGGTTGGGTTAGGTTATGAAGTTACGGTACGTTATGTTGGAATAGGAGGGTAGGGTAGGTTGGGTTAGGTTAGGAGGGTAGAGTAAGTAGGGTGTGTTAGGAGGGTAGAGTAGGTAGGGTGGGTTAGGAGGGTATGGTAGGTTGGTTCGGGCTAGGAGGTTAGAGTAGGTTAAGTTAGGTTATGAAGTTACGGTACGTTATGTTGGGTTAGGAGGGTAGAGTAAGTAGGGTGTGTTAGGAGGGTAGAGTAGGTAGGGTGGGTTAGGAGGGTATGGTAGGTTGGTTCGGGCTAGGAGGTTAGAGTAGGTTGGGTTAGGTTATGAAGTTACGGTACGTTATGTTGGATTAGGAGGGTAGGGTAGGTTGGTTTAGGTAAGTGTAGGTAATGTTTTGTAAGGTTAGGTTAGATTAGGTAATATTGGATCAGACTAGGTTAGGTTAGTATCAAACTGAAACGTGTGCTAAACAATCAAACTCAATAATATATCCTTTGTATAAACATAGTGGGTCTTTTATAGAAGAAGGTCCCTACTTTTGGAAAATGTTCTATAGGAATAGCCCCACGAATGGGAATAAAACAAAACATTAATTCAGTAAATGTTATAATAAAGATAAGGAAACATTTTAACCTAACATATAAAGAGTGTGAGTCTTCTTCTAAAAAGGATCCAACAAAGTAATGGGAAATACAATAAAAACACACATTGAGCCTAATTCAAATTCTTTATAAAATACAAGACAAGATTACAATAGTTAACTGCAATAGAAAATATTATAGGTATGTTTTTAACAGCATGATAGTAATTTTAGTTAGGAGAGGTCAATCTCCATTTTTAACCTTTCCAAGGTAATTTTTTTGATTGCATCAAAAAAGGTATTTTATCAAAATGTATGTTGCTGTCATAAATCATTCTATATGTCTAGGAACAATAAATTTCGATCTTATATTAAGTTTCTGCTTACGCAAGATTTACAGATTTTAGTTCTTAAAATGTTTGTTGTAATGTGTTACTGTTTATTTTATTGTAATGTACCTAATCACTGATATTTTATAATACTAATTGAGGAACTTAACCACTGGAATTGGTACACTATTTTAGTAGGCTATAGAGGAACACAATAAACCTAAGGTTGATATACATATAAGGGGGGAGATGTTCTTAGAGCTCCCTCTCCTCTGTAAAACTAAAAGCTAGTGGACTCTAAACGTAGAGTAATAGTAGAATTATTCATTAGTATTATTAAAATATTGATATTTTATGTGTTTTTGGATGAGTTAACTTTAGTTGTGGTTCTTATGTTATACTGAAAGTAATATAACTCAATTTACTAAGTTTATCTATTACAATTATTGGAAGAGTATGCTTTTATACGAGTTGATTGATAATATTACTTTACCATAGTGTGGGGTAAAAATAACCACTAGTATACAGTGGTATATAGTGGGGCTTTTGGAATCCAGTAACAAAGGAATTAAAATCTTCCAATCTGGTAATTTGTTTTACTACTTAAATCTTAATCAAGGCTATTGTAATTCTTTTATTTTACAGAAAACATCTTACATTGTTCATACTTGAACACTCAATTGATTTACTTCAAGTATCTTCCCACCAGAGCCCTTCACATGTTTCTAAAAAAAGTCCCATTTCGTTTATAAGCTATTATAAAACCCATTAAATAATTTATTTATACTTCAAGGATCTTTTTTGTTTATTAACAGGGTTCTTCCCATGGAAAGTCATCCCACCCATTCCAGGGAGACTTGGACTAGGTCAGCTCTTCGGCGGCTTCCTCCCCAAGCACACACCGTACTACGGCTACCTTCCTCCTCCCCCTCCCCCTCCTCCATACCGTGGCTTCGGGTGATACTCCTCATTTCCCAAAATATCGATTCAAAACTAGTCAACTAAATTATTACTAAGTGAACTAAAATAAGTTTTATGTATTTATTGTGATGTAAAGTATTTATTAAAGCAAATCTGTGACTTTTTGAATAGCTCGAGTTTACTACCCTTAAATCGTTCTTTCACTATGACCCCTTCACATTGTTTAGAGTTATGTCGTTACCATTTCGGAGTTTAGATTTATTAGTTTGGATGTTCTAGGGAAAACATATGGGCTTCAACTTGCTGAAGCAATGTCACGCCCCCTTGTAACGTTACTCGCTTTCATTCTGCATTTTCTGTTATTTGTTGGTTTTGCTTTTATTCATTTGCTGTATATTCATGATATTGTTTTTAAATAGTTTTTAATTAGCTTAATACGTGTTGGTAGATATACAGTACAAGTAAACGTCACACAACACAAATATATTTTAATATAAGCACAAAATGCACAAATATATTACAATATGCACAAATATTATGGTGATATGAATAATATTATAAATAAATATCATTCTTTTGTTAATCCCTCTGGTCTAAGGAAGGTGAGCATGGTTCACCGAAATCGATCACCATAATATTTGTGCATTTTGTACTTGTACTGTAATATATTTGTGTTGTTTACTTGTACTGTATATTGTTTTTAAAATATGTCTCATAGCCAAAACTAATCTGGCTTTCTTTGCTTGTTATTCATTAAATAATTTATTTCTCTTTACTTTCTAATATAATTCATGTTTTATACTAATTGCTGTTTTGTTTTACTGTTATTTTTTATACGCACTACTTTAACCATAAATACCACACTATTTACAAATGTGTGTTATACATGAGTTAATCACTTTAATGTGAAATATTGCCAAAGGAATACATTGAAACTGCTATTTAATCTTCACTAAGAAATAGTTAATGAATTAAATTTTTTATTGATTGTTCAATATAAATTACCATTTTAATCAAGTGTATTCATATACTTTTGGGATAAATGCAATATACCCACACCCATTACAAATCTTCCACAGGAATGTCTAGAACAACTTCGTACTGATGGGGAGAAGTCTCCTGTTTGCCATGATTCAACTTTAAAAATTAGCAGTTTCATAATTATTATTGTATTACCAACATTAAACAATTATAAACAGGGTGTCTTTTTTAATGGACCTCAATTGTGACCTTGGAAACCTTAATTGTGAATAAAAACTTTAAACGGGAAACGTTACCTTAATTTTAGAGACAGTTGAAAATATATATTTCAAATTTTGAAAAACTGTATTTTTCTTATAAGTCACCCTGCATTTTATGTTTTTTTTTTTTTCTTTATAAAATTAGTAATTTTAAAACTTGTTATTCTTGGCAATTTTTTGATATTTGGCTTGATAACGTAGATATGAGAACTAACAATTTTCAGATTCCTTATGGAGGTTACCATTGATATAGCAACTTTTTTAATATACATTCAACAAAAAAATCTAATCTGCAAACATTACAACATATATTTGGCAAATGCATTTTTAGCTATATTTATATTTTTATTACTTCTTTTTGACGATTTTACAGAATAGTGTATTAAATTATAACACACAGAAATTGAAACTTATATCTTACTATTTTGTCACAGATAAATAAATGCTGTTGGCAGCACTGTTACCATTATCAACTGTTTGTCAACTTCTAACACAGCTGTCAGTCTGTTTAATATACTAAACTGTTAAATCGTGAAAAAAAATAGTTTAGCATACACTTTCCAAATGTATGTTTGTATGTATGTAATGTTTGCAGATTAGATATTTTTTTGAATGTATATTTTTAAAAAGGTGTTTTCTCAATGGTAAGCTCCATAAGAAATTTGAAAATGTTTAGCTCTCACATCTACTTTATTAAGCAAAATATCGAAAACTGCCAATAATAAGAAGGTTTTAAAATCACTTATTTTTATTTATAACAATCATAAAATACAGGACGTTCTATAAAAAAAAAACTAAGTCGACCGCCATATTGAAAAATGGTGGCTGTTTTTCAAAATTTGAAACATGTATTTTTAATTATCTCTAAAATCAAGGTAATGTTCCAGACTTATGGTTTTCAAGATCACAATGGTGGCCATTTAAAAAAGACACCCTGTATATATTTGCATAAGTGAATTATTTTGCTCCCCACAAGAGATTGTCATGCCATATTTATTCGGGAAGCAATTATAATTTAAATGTTAATCTAATTAACAAAAAATAACCTATGTAATATGTCAAATATATGGATTTTCACCTTGGGGGAAGTATAGTCCAGATATCTATTGCACCCTGTTAATGTTTTTCATATAGATTTTTTACACATGGTAGTTTAAGTGATTTAATTCTTGTTTTTGAGTTGGAGGATAACTATATGTATTTTTTTTAATTAATTACTATAATATAAGTTTTTATTATACAAAAAATGTTTAAAATCCCAAATTTTAGAAACCTTCTCCAACTGATCTAGGAGACAGAAATAAATGAACTCAGATTTTTGTTCACCAACGTTAAAAAAATCTGGAATTCTTTTTCAAAATAGATAGTGATATTTTTATCTATCTTAATAATACTAATGGAACAGTTCTACTTATGGACAAAATGTTGAGGAGATTGTAGGTGAGAGGCTCTATAGGCCCTCTCAATACTGACATAGCGTCCGCTCAATGGTTCCCATTGACGTGGATACTATTAGAGAAGTCTGGGGTGTCAATGTTGGATGGTTGTCAAGGTTCAGATGTTGTGTAGAAAAGATAACGGAGTGTAAGCCTTGTCTGTTTGCTGAAAATCAGACCAACACTATGTGGTTCAGATTCCACGTAAAGCTGTAGGTTCCTTGATTGCACTGGCTGTTGGGCTCTCTCTGAAGAACAGTTGACCTTAGTTAGTAACAATGGTTCCGCTCGTTCATCTAGACTCATTACACTCATTCGCCCCTCATATTCGCCCATATATCGACGATCGGTGTCTTACTGATAATGAATACTCTCATAAACTAAATTTCTATTCAAGTGACTAGTAAAATAGCATACGTTTATTTACGTTATAAATAAGCATATCCAATACAAAGGGCTTATTTGTCACGTAAATAAACTAATAATATGTGACGCTTCACTTTTATAGATCATTTACTTTTTGATGACTAAGAAATGTAACCTGTTTGTCTGGAGTTTACCATTCTGAGATGAAAGTAGTTTACATAGCAAAGGGTAGTACTTGGTGTAAATCTCCCAACAAGTAAATTTGCAAACCCCCTTGATCTAATTAAAATTGACGTAATTAAGTAAATTATTGCACTACTTACATGATATTGAACTTGTGTGACGTTTTTCTGACCTCTAATTTTCTAATTTCTATCAGAACGTAAAACTATCTAAGTTGAGAAAATAATTAGTAAATTATAAATAAGAGCATTACATGAAGCTTTTAGAGCGATTTATTTACTGAGGTTGTTTCTGGGTGAAAAGTCAGTTTTTATTTTATTGTTGAAAATGTTCCCTCTTTAGTTAACAGATGTAATTGTTTACCAAACAAAGTATCTATAAATCTTAATTTAAATGCAGATTTCATTTTAAAAATATATACTTCTTCGATTATTTGAATTATTATCTATCGATTAGTTTGGTGCTTGTTTTGTTATTTATTTAATGTTGTGTAAATAATTTTATATTTAAAAAAAATCATATACAACTCGAAAGGCTAATATTAACGCTAAATCTTGTTTGATAATTTCAAGACGTCCCCTAAAATTTCATTTAATTCGTGATCAACCTTCAAATATCAGCAATATGTTTTGAAAATTGAAAATAAAGGATTAATCTTCTTTTTAGATGATCCTGAAAGGAAACAATGGAAAATTTAACTACGTTAACTGTTAGATAGGAGCAAGGAGAGACAGTGTAGTTAAGGAAGTAAGATGTTTTTTTGCTTTGCTGTTTTAAATTCGAAATACAAACAAGTGATTATCACAAAACACAACATTTACTTCAAGGTATAATTCCTTTGTGAATCCTTCTATTCTACTGATGGTAAATGGTGTACAAAAATCGATTCCATAATATTTATTCATAATTAAATAAAATGTCCTGTTGGGAATTCAATTGTTTTCCTTTCTACTAACACGTAATACTTAGAAACTATTTGAAACTAAACTCACATATGTTCCTTTTACATTGAACAAACGAAAGGAACTCTTTTGGTGGGAATTAAAACCATCAAAATACGAAAAATTAATTAATGTTTGAATTTGTAGGTAATAAAGTCACTCGTCGTATCCTTGGTGTTTACGTAATATAACCATAAATATATTTACCATCTTAGCCTTCGTAAATATTGAGTGTAGTTTATAAAATTACATGAATCGAGAAATATAATATTAAAAATGAAATAAAAATATAACATTGATAAGAAATGTCCCAAAGATGATTTGTGACAAAATATATTGAGGTTTTTATAGTTTTCCTTGTATTAGTAATTATTTTTTTAATTGTGTTTCTTATTTTGGAAAGAATTTGGTGATTTTTATAATTAGATTTAAATTTTACTATTTTAAACGGTCAGTCAATTATCTCTAACGTCTAAGAAAATCTCTAAATAGGTAAACACTCTTCATAAAAAAGGAGATGATCAGATATTAAATAGTCTGCTGATTTCACTCTTAGCAGCGATTTAGAAAATATTCGGATGATTGTTAATACACAACTATATTTCCAGGACCTCAAAATGCTTGATGAAGAACAATATCATTTTCGATGTAATAGGTCTACACTAACAGTTTCTGTAGATACAATTATTTAAATCGATCACTGATAAAAGTATTTTTAACATGGTGATGAATAAATGAATAAGTTTAGTTTACAATTTATTAATTAATAGTTAATTATTTGCAAAATTAAATTTTACAAATTTGAAAAATCTCAATACATTTATATTCGATCAAGGGTTCATATATCTGATTGGTGGATGTTTCCATCGATTCTTTCAAAAACATTTTCAATTACAAGAACTTATGAAGATATACTATACTCTGAAACTTGGTACCTAGGAGGAAGAACCCTTCGGTCTAGCTAGATGTGTGGAGATATACTCTACTCTGAAACTTACTTCCTAGGAGTGACGAAAATTCCAGTCTAGCTATGTGTGTGGAGATATACTCACTCTTAAACTTGCTACCCAAGAGGGAAGAACCCTCCGGTCTAGCAAGGTGTATTGAGATATGATCTACTCTGAAACTTGCTACCTGGGATTGATGAACCACCCGGTCTAGCTAGATATGTGGAGGTATAATCTACTCTGAAACTTTCTAACCAGTAGGGAAGGACCCTCCGGTCTAGCTAGATGTATGGAGATATGATCTGCTCTGAAACTTGCTACCTGAGATGGACGAACCACCCGATCTAGCTAGATATTTGGAAGTATACTCTACTCTGAAAATTGCTTCCTGGAAGGGACGAACCCTGCGGTCTAGCTAGATGTATGCAGATATGATCTACTCTGAAACTTGCTATCTGGGATGGACGAACCACCCGATCTAGCTAGATATTTGGAAGAATACTCTACTCTGAAAATTGCTACCTGGAAAGGACAAACCCTGCAGTCTAGCTAGATGTATGCGGATATACTCTACTGTAAACTTGCCACCTGGAAGGGACGAACCCTGCAGTCTAGCTAGATGTGTGTGGATATACTCTACTCTAAACTTGCCACCTGGAAGGGACGAACCCTGCAGTCTAGCTAGATGTGTGTGGATATACTCTACTCTAAACTTGCTACCTGGAAGGGACGAACCCTGCAGTCTAGCTAGATGCGTGTGGATATACTCTACTCTAAACTTGCTACCTGGAAGGGACGAACCTTGCAGTCTAGCTAGATGTGTGCGGATATACTCTACTCTAAACTTGCTACCTGGAAGGGACGAACCTTGCAGTCTAGCTAGATGTGTGCGGATATACTCTACTCTAAACTTGCTACCTGGAAGGGACAAACCCTGCAGTCTAGCTAGATGTGTGTGGATATACTCTTCTAGGGAATCACATCTACCAGACGATTATGGTGTAAATACTCCAATCCCGTTGTGAAGGTTTGTACCTTACCTACATATATGTTCATAGGTTTCTTCAGTGAAAATACTTCTATAATACCTGAGATCTCACGTATTGTGTTGAGGTAGCTGATTGGATATTGTTACATCAAGTTACAGATATTACTAGATACATGTTATAACATATCATTTCACTACATCTCAATGTTTAAAATACTACTATAATATCTGAGATCTCACGTATTGTGTTGAGGTAGCTGATTGGATATTGTTACATCAAGTTACAGATAGTACTAGATACATGTTATAACATATCATTTCACTACAGCTCAATGTTTAAAATACTACTATAATACCTGAGATCTCACGTATTGTGTTGAGGTAGCTGATTGGATATTGTTACATCAAGTTACAGGTAGTACTAGATACATGTTATAACATATCATTTCACTACAGCTCAATGTTTAAAATACTACTGTAATACCTGAGATCTCACGTATTGTGTTGAGGTAGCTGATTGGATATTGTTACATCAAGTTACAGATAGTACTAGATACATGTTATAACATATCAATTCACTACAGCTCAATGTTTAAAATACTACTATAATATCTGAGATCTCACGTATTGTGTTGAGGTAGCTGATTGGATATTGTTACATCAAGTTACAGATAGTGCTAGGTACATGTTATAACATATCATTTCACTACAGCTCAATGTTTAAAATACTACTATAATATCTGAGATCTCACGTATTGTGTTGAGGTAGCTGATTGGATATTGTTACATCAAGTTACAGATAGTACTATATACATGTTATAACATATCATTTCACTACAGCTCAATGTTTAAAATTTTAAATCACACAAAGGGCTTGATATCACCAAAAGAATACCTTCAAATGCTCCAGTGGTAATTTTAAAAATAATCCAGAGAAGAGGAATAAAGTAAACTTCTTTTATCGTGGTTATTTAAAATTCGCATTTGGTGTAAAGTAGAAATGCCCATTAGTCAAGGATGTACATACAGGTAGACTTTAAAAAGTATATATAAATGAATTAATAGGTGGTAGGAGAGTTGAATTAGTCAGCTAATTGATTCTTGAATTAGAATGGATATGTAAAAATATAATTGAGTTATAATATGTAATATTATTGGATAAATTGAAGCCTAGCTATGAAATATTTATGTGCATTTGTGGACCACATCATCGACTCAGTTCATAAAATAAGCCATATTGATTGATTGAATGATTTTTTCTCGACTATTATTTCATAATACGAATCCAACAATCCTACCCTAAACTCATGTTCCTACTTAACTACAATAATTACTAATTTACATTTTGTTAGAACTTTCAAAAACCAAATTTCCACCAACAGACAATACGCTCAAATTGATTATGGATTCTTTGTTTCTGAAAGACCTCACAAAATAAATACAATTTTAACTGAAGTTAATAATTACTATCAGACTTCTAACCTTATCTTTACTTAGTTGAAAAGTTATACATTTGATTTGCTAGCTACATAAAAACATAATTAATGACTGTGTAGTTTTATCAATTACATAATATTATTATGTATTTATACTCCATAGGTTATATTTAATTTGCATTATTCAGTACATAATACCTATACCCATTACAAAGGCATAGGTGATACTCAAACTAAAGCTATCTTATTCTTATCGATATATAATAAGAAATAACATACATATTATAAATCTCCTATATCAGAACTAAAACTGTCCACACATCTTCAATCTATCATTCAACAGAACTAAGACCTGCATCCAACATTAACTGCTTGTGTGTTTCATCACCAATAAAGTATTAATAGTAAAATACTGCATGCAAGAATTAAGTTTACACCATTGAAGCTTAGAAAAATATTTATTTTAAAGACATATCCACTTTTTAAGAAAAAATTGTCATGATGGAAGAGAAAAGATTATCTATATTCCAATCACCAACTTACTGACTATGGCATGTTAACCTAGTAAAATAACCTAAAAATTGGTAAAATAGCAATGATGTAAAATTAAGCAATTCAGCAAACATTCACGCAATATATTTATTTATGAAATAAAATCCACCAAAACATGGAATGTTTAACAGTAATATAGAAATGAACTTGTAGTTTTCAATACCTCTATACGTGTATGTGTGGGTCAATACCAGTGTACGTGTATGAGTGGGCCAATACCTCTGTACGTGTATGTGTGGGTCAATACCAGTGTACGTGTATGTGCGGGTCAATACCTCTGTACGTGTATGAGTGGGTCAATACTACTATAGTACGTGTATGTTTGGTTCAGTACCAGTGTACGTGTATGAGTGGGCCAATACCTCTGTACGTGTATGTGTGGGTCAATAACAGTGTACGTGTATGTGCAATACCTCTGTACGTGTATGAGTGGGTCAATACTACTGTACGTTTATGTGTGGTTCAGTACCAGTGTACGTGTATGAGTGGGCCAATACCTCTGTACGTGTATGTGTGGGTCAATAACAGTGTACGTGTATGTGCGGGTCAATACCTCTGTACGTGTATGAGTGGGTCAATACTACTGTACGTTTATGTGTGGTTCAGTACCAGTGTACGTGTATGAGTGGGCCAATACCTCTGTACGTGTATGTGTGGGTCAATAACAGTGTACGTGTATGAGTGGGTCAATACTACTGTACGTTACTATTATAGTTTAAGAAGCTACACATCACTTAGTTTTATAAAGTGATTTTTTTAAGTGATGTGTAGCTTTTTAAACTAAAATAGTAATGAACACCATCACGAAAAATTCATACCGTCAAGAACTACTGTACGTGTATGTGTGGGTCAATACCAGTGTACGTGTATGAGTGGGTTAATACCTCTGTACGTGTATGTGTGGGCCAATACCTCTGTACGTGTATGTGTAGGTCAATACCAGTGTACGTGAATGTGTGGGTCAATACCACTGTACGTGTATGTGTGGGTCAATACCACTGTACGAGTGTACGTGTATATGTGGGTCAATACCACTGTACGTGTATGTGCGGGTCAATACCACTGTACGTGTATGTGTGGGTCAATACCAGTGTACGTGTATGAGTGGATAAATACCAATGTACGTGTATGTGTGGATAAATACCAGTGTACGTGTATGTGTGGGTATACAGTATACTTATAAATTAACAGTAATATAGAAATGAACTTTTAGTTTTCAATACCACTGTACGTGTATGTGTGGGTCAACACCAGCGTGACCACATACAGTAAGCTAGTTTGTCGCAGTTAAAAAAAGCCTCCACTTCAGATAAAAACTTATTTTTTACTATTTTTAACAAAAAATACATTGCTTGATAGGCGTATAGGAAGTGTATAACCATAAAAAAGTGTCTACAGTATTTGTATGTATAAATGTATGTAATACTTCTTATCTAAGCGTTTTATCCATCTACTTCACCATTTATTCCCCTTCATATTTGCTAATAAGAACTTATTAGTGATTTCTTGACAAAGTGTAACCATGCGCGTAATATAACGTCAATCATGAGTGACCTTCAGTCAGTCATACGTCATCTCTACGTATCCCAACGTTTTGTATTCACTGTAACGACCATTATCCGTAGATGACGCTCCTTTATTTGTAACATCAACATATTTTATTTAATATGCATGAACGTCATTACATGAACATAATTTAATAACATGAAACATCGTTAAATGAACTTTGATGAATACCCAACTCAAACCCAAACTATGAAAACACGACAATATAATGTTAGTTAGCTACAATAATTTTTAATGGTTTATAGTAGCTAACTAATATTATAGAGTTGCTTTTTAGTTTCAACATCTATCATCTGTGAGTGAGTATGCGTGTGAATTAGTTCATAGTTGAGTTCATATACAGTGCCTTGGTGAAACAAAGCTTTTCTGGACACGTTTAAAGAGGTAAGCCATTGAACTCGTATAACCACTGACGGTTACAATGCAACAAGTGCAATAAAGTGAGTTTCAAGTAGGTTACATTACAGTTAAATAAGTTAAGGTAGGGTACTTGTACCAGGCTAAGTGGAGGTTAGCCATTAAACTCGTATAACCACTGACGTTTACAATGCAACAAGTGCAATAAAGTGAGTTTCAAGTAGGTTACATTACAGTTAAATAGGTTAAGGTAGGGTACTTGTACCAGGCTAAGTGGAGGTTAGCCATTAAACTCGTATAACCACTGACGTTTACAATGCAACAAGTGCAATAAAGTGAGTTTCAAGTAGGTTACATTACAGTTAAATAAGTTAAGGTAGGGAACTTGTACCAGTCTAAGTGGAGGTTAGCCATTGAACTCGTATAACCACTGACGTTTACGATGCAACAAGTGCAATAAAGTGAGTTTCAAGTAGGTTACATTACAGTTAAATAGGTTAAGGTAGGGAACTTGTACCAGTCTAAGTGGAGGTTAGCCATTGAACTCGTATAATCACTGACGTTTACAATGCAACAAGTGCAATAAAGTGAGTTTCAAGTAGGTTACATTACAGTTAAATAAGTTAAGGTAGGGTACTTGTACCAGGCTAAGTGGAGGTTAGCCATTGAACTCGTATAACCACTGACGTTTACGATGCAACAAGTGCAATAAAGTGAGTTTCAAGTAGGTTACATTACAGTTAAATAAGTTAAGGTAGGGTACTTGTACCAGGCTAAGTGGAGGTTGGGCTTGCTAATATAATTTTCTTTGTATAGTTTAGTGTCGGAAACTCAGTGACACGTTTTCTTAAATATTCACAAAATGAAGTAAATTTGATTAAACATTTAATGAGGTTTTAATTAAATGTCTACAACCAGACAGTTGCATGTAGAGAGAAAATTACAGGTCACAGCATTCTTGTAACATATGTTCTGCATACAAAACTTTACACTTCATTAGTAAATACGAAGCGTATATTCAGGCTGTATCGAACTAAAGTTCAAATCATTATGTTTAGCTACAAAGCCTTTATGAAATACAATGTTTAATTAATAATTTCGGTTTAATGTTGCAGTTGCTGTCTAACTTCTAACATATTTCCTTTACTTCGCTTTTCTTCATCTTTTCAGCATTAGTTGGGAGTTGGGAAGATCCACCTACTGCTGGTGTGACGTACGCGCTAGGCCGATTCACAGGTGTTCAAATGTTGCTGTAGTGAGGATCTGTCCTTTCTGCCTTAGCCTGACTGACATACTGCCGACTGACAGACTACAAGACAATGAATTAGTCTTGTAAGTCAATGATCCATGTGGACACCCTATTATTATTGGCCGGCGCTCTTATGACAGAGACAGTTTAGACGGAGCCTCACTCACAACTCTCGCTAAACAGAATATAGGCTCAAAACTTTCATCAAACCTTCAAAGTATGAGAAACCATTTAACAACTTATAATCTATGTAATTAATATATTAATCCTACATTATCCTCACTTACGATAATTAAAACCATACCAATGTAAACATATATTAAATAACATGTTCTTTAACATTAAAATTATTTACATTATTCACAAGCTGTTTAGTCCACTAGTTTCCTTCAATGTCGTTGGGGAGTCATTCATTCGCCAAGCGTTATTTTCGTTAATAAAATATCCATGCTATATCTCAAAAGGGTTCACTCTGTATACTTTCCCCTTCAATGGCTCGATTTTTCTCAGTTGTTTTAAATATATATTTCTGAATAGTTTACAGTCTTTAACAGAATGTTACACTACCGATTGCTTAGAGGGATTGAGCCATTGAATTTGTAATCAGATTTGTTGAGCTCGTTTTCCGATATAGCTTTTTCCAAAACATGTTTTGGCCTTTGCCTTACTATAAGTTGTAGCCTTGATGACACTTACAATAGACATCTCATCTGATAGAAATATTTGTGCCTGTAATTTTGTTAGTTAGTGAGGTCTGCAACCACAGCTGATTTAAACTGCATTACATTTACATGGAACTACACTAGCGCTCCACAATGGACCACATATCAATGGTTGTAGTTTCTCAGCATATTTCCACTTCTTTAGAAATTTCGCTACACGCTCTCTCATTACAACGATTACAATGTTAAATATTTCTTTCTTCTTCCGTAAACATCCATCACAATGGTGCTTGAAAGAAAGGCATAATCTTGTTATATAAGATTATAGAATTGTTTTAGGACATCCAAATCATTTTTCTATTAAAATTAGGTCCCGAAATAATTATATTAGACCATATTTCCGACACTTAGATACAATCCCTTTTTAATGCACTTGAAATAAACAAATGAGCATAAAAAATTTGAGTGTAGTATTTGTATCGATAAATAAATGTACGTCATGTACTCAACTGAATTCAAAATCTGTTAACAATCATGACTATTTAATGAAAATCAAGCTGAGCTTAAAACAAAAGAATATTGTAAAATTTAATGTTAAATCCTAAGAGTTTGGAACTATGAATGTTCCTGTTTTTCACATTTTGTTCTCACAGGAGATCATCTTTCCTTGCAGTTTGTTATTATTTATTTATTTTCTTTCTACCCCAGTGGCATTGATCGTTACAGAAATAACATTGTTAAGGAAAACGGTACTAAATATTAAAAGTTCTAGCTTTCCGTACATTTATTTGTCTATACTGTTTTGGTAACAGCTAAAACAAGATTTCCTGAGGGGGTGCTTAGTTTTAATTTTTCTGTATCTTATTTATTTTACATATTTTTTTTTAGAATCTTTATATAAAGATACTTACTGATGACAAATTACTATCAGTATCTCCAGTATCGGACGGTTTGATAACAGTAAATATGTTTCTACCTGTTCCTTTAATATATAGGGTTTATACATTTCTGAAGATGGTTATTTTTAATTGTTATAATGACAATATTTAATAGGTAGTTAGTTAAAATTTAGGTTTACACAGAATTCCAAGAAAATTTATATTTTTAACTCAATTATAATTTATAGTCTATCTGAAGTTATTCACGACAAAAATAGTATAATTTTAAATAGTTTCATAGTAACTTAATAATTTGTTCTTTCTACATGTTTATAGTTGTGTGAGTAGTGTATAGTTGTGTGAGTAGTGTATAGTTGTGTGAGTAGTGTATAGTTGTGTGAGTAGTGTATAGTTGTGTGAGTAGTGTATAGTTGTGTGAGTAGTGTATAGTTGTGTGAGTAGTGTATAGTTGTGTGAGTAGTGTATAGTTGTGTGAGTAGTGTATAGTTGTGTGAGTAGTGTATAGTTGTGTGAGTAGTGTATAGTTGTGTGAGTAGTGTATAATTGTGTGAGTAGTGTATAGTTGTGTGAGTAGTGTATAGTTGTGTGAGTAGTGTATATTTGTGTGAGTAGTGTATAGTTGTGTGAGTAGTGTATAGTTGTGTGAGTAGTGTATAGTTGTGTGAGTAGTGTATAGTTGTGTGAGTAGTGTATAGTTGTGTGAGTAGTGTATAGCACATGAAAATATATATATTTTTATTTTATTCTCTCTTCGTGCACAAATATATGATGGATAGTTCCCTGGCTATTGGGCAATTAGTAAATAAGGAACAGTTGACCTTAGTAAATAACAATGACTACACAAATTAATCTTCACTCATTCACCCATATATTTACCACACCTATCGTAATGATAAATATGTTTATTTATTTATTTTTGTTTATTAATACGAGTATATTTAAGCAGTAATAATTTAGCACTTTTTATGCTAAGCATAAGTTGTCTCCGTCTTAAGAAACAAACTACTTGTCACCTTTTCCCTTGTGAAAGTGAATCAAGAAGTCCTCTGCCACATTACCTCCCTAACCTCGATCCTGCAAGCTCGTTAAAGTACTGTTATATTACCCAATCCTTTATTGAAGAGGCGACCCTTATATACTTTCACTGTCCCGCAGAGTTGCGAATAGTCAGCGCTCCTGGATTCAGCATGGCTTCTGTGAGTACTTCAATCAATTTTCTCATTTTTTTTAATTATGTATCGAACTTGCAATAGTTTTTTTCATCGAAAAATAATATTTTATTAAGGTTTTATTAAACATCCAAAAAATATCTTAAATAACTAAAAGCAGTTCTCAAGTACCTGGTTGAAATAATTATGTTTTATTTCAGTTAACAAATTTAATTGACAAAAATTATAACAATGATAAAAATGAATAAATATAATTTAAATTAAATTTGTTATAAACAATATGTAACAAAAGTTAGAGATTACTTACTTATATTATAAATTATTATTTATTATTATTTTTTTTACAATTAAGAGCTTAATTGTATGAAAGTTACAATATAAGCGGTACTATGTTTGTAAATTACAGAAAGAAACCCTATTACTATTGTCATAATGAAATAAGATTAATTTAACTCACTTTAAGATTTCTTAACTAGACTAAAAGTTAGAATATGGCAGTATGTACTATTTACTGTTGCTATTTTTTAAACAAAGTTAGGTAGAAATGCCTTCACGTTTAATTTATATCTATTCGAATAATTCTTCATTTAGATCTAATTTGATAAAATGCCTTCATGTAAATCTATAATATATAATTTTCAAATTCTATAATAACCGTTTATAATGAGCTCACACTGAGATATTTATCTGTAAAATAAATAATGCCATACATTTATGTCAACTTAAAATGCAAGGTTATGTCAGTTATAGAATTAGTTAAACTTGAATTGACGTCAAATCTAGGAGCCTTTATTACTATCTGAAGAGGAATTAGTCTTTCTATATCATTTATATCTTATCAATTATCATAATCCATACTTATTATTGTACCCCCCCCCCTATAATTTCCGGCAGCTCCTAGGTTAAAGTTCAATCTTGCCTATTTAATGTTCTGTTCTGTGCATCTCACCTGCTATTGACTTTTTTTAAAGCCTCAAAACAAATGTCCTACCTCCTCCATATTACCATGTAGAAGATGAAATTAGCTTTTATAATATGATACAACCATATGATAACACCTACCTCAGAATATTGCAACCATTATTGTGTAGTGGTTCTTATATGCTTAATTATTAAAACTTTGTACGCTAATGAATTTATTTTTCAATCTATAAAACTGAATTAATAATATGTAAATAAAGCTAGTTTTA
Source organism: Stictocephala bisonia (assembly GCA_035578905.1). Classification (NCBI taxonomy): domain Eukaryota; kingdom Metazoa; phylum Arthropoda; class Insecta; order Hemiptera; family Membracidae; genus Stictocephala; species Stictocephala bisonia. Next base: position 940,538 of record JAQJVL010000297.1, read on the forward strand.
GTTCTTCATTATGTACAAGCAAGCATAAAAATAGCATTAAATTTGTTCAATCTTATTTTATTTGGTTTTAAGAAAATTAATGGTGTTGAAGTTCTATAGATGTTTTTCGTTAACTTACCCTCAATAACTTTTCAATAATATACTAGATACAGCATATTTAAACTACGGAATCAAATTTAGTATTGCAATCGAATTGCCAGTAATCAGTTGTATAGTTGTTCAGTTGTCACGTTAATTGACGACGACAAATCGCCTTTAAAAATATGCCTATTTATACATTAGTGTTATGGCAAAACACTACATTTGATCAAATATACATTTTACCCCCAGTGCAACAAGCTGGCACTACTACTGGTGGTCGGCCTTTCAGCTAGTACCATGGCGGCAGTTATTCCAGACCCCCTCTTCCAGCTCCAGCAGTTGCTGACTCCAGCGTCACACAGTGGTACAGGCCGGCAGGCTGCACGCTCCAGCTGGATAGGTATTCTGACAACCCTCTTAAACACCGTGCTGGTTCCTCTCTTCTCCAACTTGGGCACTGGACTTACCAATGCTATCACGGCTACATTCGCCAATAGTAAGCGTTATTAAAGTGTAGCATAACTACTACTAACTAGTAATAGGTAACTAGTAATATATAACTAGTAATAGGTAACTAGTAATAGGTAACTAGTAATAGGTAACTAGTAATAGGTAACTAGTAATAGGTAACTAGTAATAGGTAACTAGTAATAGGTAACTAGTAATAGGTAACTAGTAATAGGTAACTAGTAATAGGTGACTAATAATAGGTAACTAGTAATAGATAACTAGTAATAGGTAACTAGTAATAGGTAACTAGTAATAGGTAACTAGTAATAGGTAACTAGTAATAGGTGACTAATAATAGGTAACTAGTAATAGGTAACTAGTAATAGGTAACTAGTAATAGGTGACTAATAATAGGTAACTAGTAATAGATAACTAGAAATAGGTAACTAGTAATAGGTAACTAGTAATAGGTAACTAGTAATAGGTGACTAATAATAGGTAACTAGTAATAGATAACTAGTAATAGGTAACTAGTAATAGATAACTAGTAATAGGTAACTAGTAATAGGTAACTAGTAATAGGTAACTAGTAATAGGTAACTAGTAATAGGTAACTAGTAATAGGTAACTAGTAATAGGTAACTAATAATAGGTAACTAGTAATAGATAACTAGTAATAGGTAACCAGTAATAGGTAACTAGTAATAGGTAACTAGTAATAGGTAACTAGTAATAGGTAACTAGTAATAGGTAACTAGTAATAGGTAACTAGTAATAGATAACTAGTAATAGGTAACTAGTAATAGATAACTAGTAATAGGTAACTAGTAATAGGTAACTAGTAATAGGTAACTAGTAATAGGTAACTAGTAATAGTTAACTAGTAATAGGTAACTAGTAATAGGTAAGTAGTAGCTTACTTCAACATGATGTTCGTGTGTCAAGAATCTCTTGTTGAGTAGACTTTGTGAGTGTGACTTCAAAGTCCACTAAACATGTGGAATGAATGAATGGGATAGTTTTCTGAAGAGAGTGCAGATAATAAACTCAGAATTTGAATATTATGTATGATTTGTGAGGGGTGCTTAGGATGTTTTGTCCTGTAGAGAACCTATCCCATAACATATAGTCTGTCAGAAGGATAAATGAATAGTAGGTCAATATTTCCATGTGTCACAGAATAAGTGGTTACTAATAAATCTGTTGTTATAAAATTAGGTGGAATATGCATTAAACTCCAATCCCACGAGGACATATCTTGGGTAATTTAGTTTTAAGTTATATTTTGTATGAGTTAGGCTATACAGGTATCCTAAAAGTAAAGTGCCAAACTTCGGTAAATGGTTAAATGGGTCAAAATAAAGAGAAAATCAATACTGTAGTTTTCAAAAACTTTTCGTTTACTAGATATCCCCCATTTATTTTTTTCCACAAAAGAATCAGTATCTCCAAATTGGCTTTCTTTGGAGTATCTTTATGAAACTCGCTATGCATGTTAGGATAATAGAAATCTATTTTATTAAAAAATCAACCTAACCCAATTTTAAATTTCAAAATGCTGGTAATTTTAAATTGATAACGGAAATTCCGGGAAAACGGCAAAAAATTACAAAGAACATGTTTTTTAGAAAATTGTACTATGAATATTAAGTATCAAAAAATTATAATCGGACAAAAGATAACCGAGACACTTTGACATTTGTGTTCAGAGGCAGCAAAAAAGCTAAAAACAAATGGCTTATCATAGGTGATAGAAATGTAGTGAGTGAGGAAGTTAAGAATAATGTAAAAATAATGTATTTGTGTAGGTTAGGTAGAAGAATCAGGAAATTCGTGTGTCTGTGGTTAAGGTGAATAAACGTCGTGTTATGATAGGCATTGTAAATGAGAATATTACTCACTAAGTAACATCTTGTGTGTAAATCATAGTTAGTAAAAGACACAACATTCAGCTAAGTCACTGCTAATGCTAGTACTTCATTCTCAACGTCTTATATATCTTTATATAAATAATTGATATTTATATATATATATATCTCTTTTTTATATAAATATCAAGCAATTGCATGAATATATAATTTAATTCATTCACAATATCTACATTCCTCTTCTATGATGTGGCATTAATTTACTACTTGACTTTATTATTTGTTTAAGGACGACTTCTGGAGCTGCATTTTGATGGAATTACAAACGAGATTCGTTAGGATTCCATGTGATGAATAGGACTCCCAAAACCTCTTTCAAGAAGGAAAGTATGAGGCATCTGTGATCTCAAAGGATATTTATTGTTTTAATTCAATTAACGTTTATTTATTTATTTGTACATATCCAATAATAAAGTATGATTCATTTGTTACTGTTATTTTATCTTTATTTATTGAAACAAACGATAAATTAATTTATGAATCCTTTAAGTATCGGCAAATTAAAAAACTGACTTTTTTCCTTAGTGTATCTCAATACATGAGAGCACTTTGTTTCTTAGTGTACATACGTTGTTGAAGAATTACATGCAAACCCCTTAAGCAAATTTTAAGTGGACCTTCCAGAATTTGAACCCATGATCCTCTGTATTTGAAGCAGAGATACCAACCACTAGGCTAACATAAGGCCTATTATTAAATGTATTATCAAATTTATATTTAATTCTATTAAAACTTGCAAATCGAGTATATGTCTTGAGCTCCATATTTACTGTAGGGATATTAAAATGTCATAATATGAAATGTAGCCTAAGTAGCATGATTCATTCAAACCTACACACGCCTCTTTCGTGTTACCCATGTGGACGACTTGTTGAAACTACACTGTTTTCTAGCACATGTTTTATTCTTTTCGCATTTTTTGTAAATTATGAACTGTCTAATATTACAAATGGATGTAATTTGACAATAATTCTGCAAAAATATGTATTATACATATCTGAAATATTGTGGGTTGGAGTTGTTGAAATGTTAGACACTGATTAAAATGTTACAATGTGTTTAAATGTGTCCAAAGTATAGGCACTCACTTCAGAACGGATTGTTGCACATCTCTTTGTTAGCAGAATACAAATAAAAGTTTGCGGCAATTTTTGTTTAAAATTTATTATTGAATTTTGCTCTCTGAGTGAAGTGTTAAACATTTATTTATCTTTATTTTGATTTCTTTCAGCAAATTTTAAGTGAACCTACAAGGATTTGAACACAAGTTAAATTTCTGTACAGCTCATAATCTTATTTTAGACTAAAACTCTTAACCCTTCCTAGTTAACTTTTTTGTTTTAAACATTTTTATTTTTAGTACCGTATCTAAAAATATATTTTCAGTACCCATCGTTTACAAAACATTATACTGAGCATGCATGGTTTATTTATAGGTCAAACTGCATGCATTACTCTTAAATCGAAACAAAATATATTCGAAGAATCATCAATCTAGTTAAATATGAACAGTCATCATAGGCACACGTTTCATGTGAGAGTAATGTTTCATTAAATTCGTTTTAAACTTAGAAATCAGGGACAGTTAACAGAATATGCTGTGTAATTGTAGACAAATTATATGTAATAATGAAGAATATTTGATTGTCTACCGATAAAAGTATTTTAATTAAATTGTATACCTCGAGATCATAAAAGTATTTAATAAGATTCAACAAGTCTAAACGAGTATTGCTGTTTTCTTTAACCACACAAAAATCGTTTACACTTGAAACAGATTTACAAACGGTAGTCTGTAACATTTGAACCAAAGTGTGGATAGGATTTGACGAACATGCTCTTAATAATGAATAGAATAAAGTCATCATCATATCTAATGTTGTATGATAAAAAAATAGGCTCAAATAGACCTCTAGTTCATCCACACAGAAAAAAAATAATTATCGGAGAGAGGTGTAATGTGTTTTATTGGGTAATTATTTTGTCGTACAGTGAATTTGATTTTTCAAATTCACATTAATTAAACATTCACAATATAAAACTCTATTTCGTCTGACTTCGCAAGAGATCACTTTGTCTGCAGTGCTGCACGTGAACTGTTTTCAACCTGTGAAGGATGTACCAACTGTCAGTTCACTTTGTCTGCAGTGCTGCAAGTGAACTGTATTCAACCTGTGAAGGATGTACCAACTGTCAGTTCACTTTGTCTGCAGTGCTGCACGTGAACTGTATTCAACCTGTGAAGGATGTACCAACTGTCAGTTCACTTTGTCTGCAGTGCTGCACGTGAACTGTATTCAACCTGTGAAGGATGTACCAACTGTCAGTTCACTTTGTCTGCAGTGCTGCACGTGAACTGTATTCAACCTGTGAAGGATGTAGGGCCTACCAACTGTCAGTTCACTTTGTCTGCAGTGCTGCACGTGAACTGTATTCAACCTGTGAAGTATGTACCAACTGTCAGTTCAGTTGAGGACTCTTACTCTACCACAACTCTTATATTTTAAGAATAATAAAATTGTTTCGTAGTGTTTGTTTGAGATCTGCTCATTATTCGTCAGTTCTAATCCAGGCTACATTGAGAAAAGTATAAGTCATGAGGTATATCCATGAACATTGCAAACCAAACAATTCCAATGATTACCAATCACGGTAGTGATTTCCTCAGACTGTGGATTTCCTACCCAGAAATACTGGCACGGAACTTTCCAAGATAAGATTGATCCAAGGACATTGTAACTTTCTCCTTAGTGAAATAAAGATGTATATCAAATATTCAACTCTATCAAACTACACAGTGTCTACGTAACTTAAACTATATCAAACTACACAGTGTTTACATAACTTCAACTATATCAAACTACACAGTGTCTACGTAATTTCAACTATATCAACCTACACAGTGTCTACGTAATTTCAACTATATCAACCTACACAGTGTCTACATAACTTCAACTATATCAAACTACACAGTGTCTACATAACTTCAACTATATCAAACTACACAGTGTCTACGTAACTTCAACTATATCAAACTACACAGTGTCTACATAACTTCAACTATATCAAACTACACAGTGTCTACGTAATTTCAACTATATCAACCTACACAGTGTCTACGTAATTTCAACTATATCAACCTACACAGTGTCTACGTAATTTCAACTATATCAACCTACACAGTGTCTACGTAATTTCAACTATATCAACCTACACAGTTTCTACGTAATTTCAACTATATCAACCTACACAGTGTCTACGTAACTTCAACTATATCAACCTACACAGTGTCTACGTAATTTCAACTATAACAACCTACACAGTTTCTACGTAATTTCAACTATATCAACCTACACAGTGTCTACGTAATTTCAACTATATCAACCTACACAGTTTCTACGTAATTTCAACTATATCAACCTACACAGTGTCTACGTAATTTCAACTATATCAACCTACACAGTGTCTACATAACTTCAACTATATCAAACTACACAGTGTCTACATAACTTCAAATATATCAAACTACACAGTGTCTACGTAATTTCAACTATATCAAACTACACAGTGTCTACATAACTTCAACTATATCAAACTACACAGTGTCTACGTAATTTCAACTATATCAAACTACACAGTGTCTACGTAATTTCAACTATATCAACCTACACAGTGTCTACGTAATTTCAACTATATCAACCTACACAGTGTCTACGTAATTTCAACTATATCAACCTACACAGTGTCTACGTAACTTCAACTATATCAACCTACACAGTGTCTACGTAACCATACGTAGCCGGCGTCGTGGCTCAGTAGCTAAGGCTTCGGACTACGGAGGGCAAGGTCCAAGGTTTGGATCCCCATTGAGCCAACGGTCGGTACTTCAACCGTTGAATAAAGTTCACGCACAGGCCAGTAGGCCCATATTAACTGGCTAGTAAAGTAAAAAAAAAAATAATAACTTCAACTATATCAACCTACACAGTGTAAATAAAGTTTGTGAAGAATTAAAGATACATTTTATCATATTTTTGATTGTTTTGTCCATATTTTATGTAGGCCATGACTAAAAATACATAAATATGTAATTAATCATCTGTCGTCTCACTGACTGAAGATTAGATTATGTCTATAGTCATAATGTCACAACTGACATTCAACAGATCTAATGACTAGCAGTGGGAACCATTTAAAAACATCATAATTACTACAGCCCGTTATTGTTAGGTAGCTAATGAGCCTCACCACCACTCCTACGGACTCACCTGTCCTACTTACACCAGCTGCATAAACATGTAACAGGCCCATTCTCTAACTCACTCGCCATTCATTTATAGTCTGTAGCATATCTTACAATTTGTTGGTGAGCCATACAGATTTTGTATTTCTCCTAAACAAAACTTACTGTTGTAATGTCATGCAACTATACTAGTGTTTCGAAACATTCTTACATCAAATTCAAAGGTTTCAAGGAATATATATATATATTCCCTTATACAAGGGCAATGATTACAATGTCCATGTCATGCCACAATACAAGCAATTTTATATTTTGTTCAATTTTGTGGTGTTATATTTGTATACATTTTCCATATAATTTGTCCTGGACTCACAAGGCTTTAAATTACAACTCCAATACTATAAATTAAAAAAAATAAATAAAAACTTTAAAAGCCATGTAAATTAACATTGTAAACTCTAATAACGTGAATAGCCCACAGCACTTTGGACGCACATATAACAAACTGCGACTCCCAAAAACGTGCCAAAACATTCAGAACGATTACATTATTTGTTAATAGGAAGTTACTGAGGAGCTGACTACTCCTCACCCTCAGTTATCTGAGAAAATTACGAAATACAACGGTTGGGCTACACTTGTAGCCCGCGTGAGTACTGCAGATGACTGACATTTCACAACGTTATTTACGAATTGGAAACTACTCCAGATCTTTTTTTTTATAAAACGGACTTAAAATATTTTCTATGTAAATAGGTTAAAGAATATTATGCTAATGAAATTAAAACTCAGTATACATATTAAATAAAATAAATATAAGCTAAACCATAGCATTTTTGGCAGTGGTGGCTGTCTTATAAATAACACTCTTCCTCTCCTACTTCTACCCTATCATTTATATCAACAAACACAGTAAGCAAAATTAAATGGCATTAATTATTTTAATGTCTGTACATTTTTACCACTGTGTTTTTTTAAAGAGAGAGAGAGAGAGAGAGAGAGAGAGAGAGAGAGAGAGAGAGAGAGAGAGAGAGAGAGAGAGAGAGAGAGAGAGAGAGAGAGAGAGAGAGAGAGAGAGAGAGAGAGAGAGAGAGAAATTAAGATAACTGTTATTATTATTAAGTTTACCGTCAGTGAAAACACTGGGAGCATCGGCGTAGAATACACAAGCCCCCAATGTCTTAATAGCCCACCCACTCTCCACACTAACATCAAGCTGGTAGAGTGACCGTACTTCTTCGGTTGTTGTTTGGCAATGTTTATACAGGCTTGCCATAATTTATAGAACCAAAGCATTGACATTTTTTAATGGAAGAAGTAAGAGGAAAATGTTTACGGTCTTCATTAAGTCAATTTTAGAGTTAGTAAAACTCTAAAAAGGAAATATTTTTATAGCATGAATAGGTTTTGAAACGACTAAAGCAAGATAATAAGACAAAATGTCCAACATAGAGAAAAAAAGGAACAACATAAACTTTCAAAACATATACTAACAAAACCAATTGTGTTTCCAATCTATAAATACCAATATGCTATAGAATAAACGTCGAACTTCATCATGTGGGCTACAATTCACACATTCTGTGGAAATGTTGATACGAAGCCGAACATCAGCCTCAAAATACGAAATGTCCGTAAAAATGCGGACACATGGTAACGGTACTTTCAGAGGAACACGAGGGTGAAACTTGAGTAATTTATCGACTTTCAAATTCACCAATCTACAATCTACTCTAGTTAAAAAAAATATCCATAAACTGTCTTAGTTCTACTACTAGAGTGTATTTATTGAATGACCCACTTTACATGAGCACTCTGATGCGTGGTGTTGCAATATACAACAGAGCAATATATAAATAATGTGACAAGGAAAATTTATAAATAAATGGAAACAACAATGTGAAGTCCACGATCTTAATATGTATACTGACACTCATATTAACAATATCAAAGTACGTTATAAAACAGCTGCACTTAAACAACAATGTGAAGTCCATGATCCTAATATGTATACTGTCACTCATATTAACAATATCAAAGTACGTTATAAAACAGCTGCACTTAAACAACAATGTGAAGTCCACGATCCTAATATGTATACTGACACTCATATTAACAATATCAAAGTACGTTATAAAACAGCTGCACTTAAACAACAATGTGAAGTCCACGATCCTAATATGTATACTAACACTCATATTAACAATATCAAGTAATAGCACACGACCCCTATTAACAATATCAAAAGTACGTTCTAAAACAGCTTGCACTTAAAGAACAATGTAAAGTCCAACATCCTAATATGTATACTCACGCTCATTTAACAATACCAAGTACGTTATAAAACACTTGCAAAATTTAAAGAACAATGTGAAGTCCACGATCCTAATAATTTCATTCCTAACGCTCAATTAAATAATATCAAAGTACTTATATAAACAAGCTGCACTTAAAGAACAATGTAAAGTCCACGATCTACATATGTGAAATACAATCATAATTACTTTTATATATCAAAGTACGTTTATTAAAACCAGCTTCGCTAAAAGAACAATGTTTAAAATCCACGATCCTAATATGTATACTCACACTCATATTAACCAATATACAAGTAGTTTAAAAACATGCTGCACTTAAAGAATTTTATTTGAAGCAAGGAGTCTAAAATGTAGACCCACTCATATTAACAATATCAAATAGTTCTTATTATAAACAGTTATTAAAGAACGATGTAAAGTCCACGATCCTAATATGTATATCTCACGCTCATATATAACAATATCAAGACTTATAAAAAACAAGTGCACATAAAGAACAATAGTGAAGTCACGATCCTGAATAAGTATACTCACACTCATTGTTAACAATATCAAAGTTACGTTATAAAACAGCTGCACTTAAAGACAATGTAAAGTCCACGATCCTAATATGTATACTCACACTCATATTAACAATATCAAAGTACGTTATAAAACAGCTGCACTTAAAGAACAATGTGAAGTCCACGATCCTAATATGTATACTCACGCTCATATTAACAATATCAAAGTACGTTATAAAACAGCTGCACTTAAAGAACAATGTGAAGTCCACGATCCTAATATGTATACTCACACTCATATTAACAATATCAAAGTACGTTATAAAACAGCTGCACTTAAAGAACAATGTAAAGTCCACGATCCTAATATGTATACTCACGCTCATATTAACAATATCAAAGTACGTTATAAAACAGCTGCACTTAAAGAACTGAAACGTGGCAACATTGCAAGACGTTAAGTTGTTGCTGTCAAGGTAAGTAGAATTATAAGGTAGGGATCATGATGACTTTATGACAGTTACTGGAGAGATCGTTCCCCCAGCTGTAGAAATACGTGTTATTTTACGCAACAGAATAAACAAAAGTATTGCTAATAAGACACTGTTATCGCTCTAGCGGTTGCGGTAAACTATAAGTTTTAACTAATATTTTTACTACCTGGAAATTCAGAAACTGTTTTGACGGTTGCACCTTAATGTGAGAACACGTACTCTGTAAAGCAAACATTTATCTATTTTTACCTATTTAAGCATATTTACCTGTTTTTTAGAACTAACATAATTTTTATTTTTTACATTTACAAAATTATAAAGAATAATAACGGCCTCTGTAAATTACATTTGTGCCATTCCTAACGGAATAAATGAATGAATAAATGAGCTTATTTCCCATAATACCAAATACTGTATACATACAATCATTTGAACAATTGAGAAAGAATTTGCCATTTTACAAGTAGTGTGGCAAATTACAAACAAAATAAATTACTTTTTTATTATAAGCTAGAGCCTAGCATTATGTACATTAAATGTTGTATGCCCGCTGTAACATCTGTGTACAAAAAAAACTATTAAACATGCTTAAAACTACTACTCTAACACGTTGGTGAGATACCTTACATCCTTTAGACCATAAAGCCAAGTGATTGTCTTTTTAGAAAAATATTTTAGATTGTTTGAATTTTTTATTTGAAGCGGAAGTTGGTTGAAAAATGTAGGACCCAAATATTGAATGGAATGTCGGAAAATAGTTCTATTTACTTTGGGTAGTTTAAAAGATTTATTAACGAAGCTTCTTGTACTGTAAATACGGTTATGCGGCATAATACTTTCTCTATTTCCGCTCCTAGTGAAAAACAATCTCAGGACTTTAAATATGAAGAGATGTTGAACAGGTAAAATTTGTAGTTCCTGAAATAATGGGGAAGAGCTTGTTTGTTTAGATGTTTTAAGAATTAATTATTCGAAGAAAAAAATTCTGAATTGTTCTTATCTTATCTATTAAAGTTTTGCAAGTACCTCCTCAGCAAGGCAGAGCATAGGGCCTACTATAGCTTTGAATTAATTAATGCAAAATAAAGGGTTCTTAAAAGAAAAGTATTACAAAAATTTCTTAAAAAATAAAATTTTCTTATTTGGGATTTTATTTTTGGGTGCAAGTCTAAAATGTGTGGTTCAAAGGTAAGTTTCTCATCAAGCAAAAGACCAAAATATCTTATTGATTTCACTTTTTCCAACGGTTGACAGCTACATAACTGGAAAACGCAGTTTGGAGAATGGAAAATTAAAGGAGAGAGATGTCAAAGCCAAAAAAAATCAAAATTAGTGAATTTAGTTTTACTAACATTTACAGTACTTGCATTTTATTTATAGAACACCATTTTCTTAGTAGTAAAAGATCAGAATTAATTGAATTAGCAAGAAGAACAGAATCTTTTTCACTGTAGAATAGTGCAATATCGTCTGCAAAAGCGTTTATATTTCTTTTAAAATTAATATCTAACAAGTCATTTATAAATAGTAAGAAAAGAGTGACAGAGGTCATTGACCCCAGAGAACGCCCGTATGAACTATGAGTGAGTCACTAAAGTTATTGTTTATCTTTACCTGCTGTCTTCTTCCTGTAATAAAACTATGGAACCAATTTAGAGCTATTCCTCTGATAACGGCATCTTCTAATTTGTTTATAAGAATTTCATGACCAACCATGTCAAAAGCTTTTTTGAAATCGACAAAAACACCTGTTTTTTTTTTTTTTTTTTTTAAGCCATTAAAAATTAGTTAAGTTACATTTAATAAAGCACTTTCTGTCGATCTGCCTTCAATAAAACCAAATTGTTTGTCACTAAAAAGTGTGATGTGTTCAGAAATTTGGTTAACCTTATCAACATAATTTTCTCCGTTAATTTAGAAAAAAACAGAGAGTAGGCTAATAGGTCTGAGATTATCGAGTTTAAATGAATTCGTTTTTTTCAAAATTGGTACTATTGAACTTAGTTTTAAGCTTGAACTATAGTCTATATTTAAGCTAACAATATAACCACAGTATACTCTTATTCTTACATATGAGACGCCGACACAACGTTGTGCGTATGTTAAGGCGAATATGAATGATGATATGAGTGTAGTCTGGTTACTAACTGAGTTCAACTGTTCCTCAGAAGGGGCAATTTATTAATAGCCCAACAGCCAGGGCAAAACATCTACTGTGATATAACCATACATTTCTATTTCTAAGATAACAATAAAAATAACTATTAATTACTAAAACATTATATTTTAATAATTACATTAAATTCTCCTTAAATTAATAAAATTGGCAATAGCTTTTTATAAAACAAATAGTAAATAACTATGAAGACACTAATGTGAAAAATCAGATGTAAAAACATCATTAAAACATTAGGTTGTCGTAAAGTGTTACTGGAGTAATCTGCAAGTCGTTATAACACTGTTCCTCAAACACAGTGACAGCTCCGGCTAAAAGTCACCTGATCTCTCCAATGACGTCATCATGGTCCCTACCTCATATTATTCTACTTATCTTGGTTACTATGGCTGTGGCAGCATAGTTCCAGTATTTGCTGTAAGAGCGCTCTGGAGTCAAGACGTGTCATTCAATAAACAAACTACACGTCAAAATGCCAACTTATTACAGTAACCTTAACGTGTGAGGAATAGTGTCAACTTTTATAATTTCCACGTATCCTACATTAAACCATAAAAGTGTCATAAATTGCGTTGACTTGTTCATATAATGTGCAATACTCCCTCCTGACATGCAGACGGGCACATTAACAGAATGGATTACAACTTGTATGTCTCATAAATACATGTAATTAAAATCATTTCTGAATAGCAATAAACTTTTTTAAATTATGACTGGCAGGTCAAATATATTAAAAGAACTATATTGGTTAGTTATAGTGGGATTTAACTACAGTATTTATTATATAAAGCTATATGAACATGATAATAATGGATTAATCAGGATCGTAAATAATGTTTTTAGTAAACCCATGATTAGGAAAATCCTAGTAAATATGATGGTACAGAAAAGTCGGAATAAAATCCAGCAAATTAGTCAAAAATATAAGTCCTGGCTGTTCTAGGTATCAGTTCTAAAACTAACGAACTACGATTATTGTACATGTAGATACGTTAGTTACAAAATGTTCGATAGTACGTTGTAATTTATCATTTAAAATAAAACCCTTTCTTAGTGTCAATAATTTGTTCGGTGGAGTTATGAAATCGTGCTATTTTAGTATGAAAAAACACCGGAAACAACTAGAATATTCTATCAGACAAATCGTTTGTTATCAATTATTTTTAATAATGTAATGGAATTTAACTTTTTCTTTTTTTTAATTTAATTTCAAATAATATTCAATCAACATGTTTAAAATTATCGATTCAAAGTGGTCTAAGTTTGAAGTTGTATAATGAAACCATAAGTTCAATGTTCAATCAAGCGTCAGGTCCATATGTACATAGGTTTGAACCCGGAAATATAACAATAATAATCTAATATTAAGTAGTACTGTTTGTTCTCGAAACATGTCAACTGTGCTTTTATTTGGAAACAATTAAACATAATACAGACGCACTGGAATTTAAATTTAAAAAAATAATAACTTGTTAAAAGTGCTTGGATTTTTGTTCTGATCATATTTTTGTTTTCAATAGTGAATAATCAATTAACTACAGCCTAATGTTGGCTATTATTGATGTTACATGATGGTTAATACTACTGTATAATGAATTAACTACAGCCTAATGTTGGCTATTATTGATGTTACATGATGGTTAATACTACTGTATAATGAATTAACTACAGCCTAATGTTGGCTATTATTGATGTTACATGATGGTTAATACTACTGTATAATGAATTAACTACAGCCTAATGTTGGCTATTATTGATGTTACATGATGGTTAATACTACTGTATAATGAATTAACTACAGCCTAATGTTGGCTATTATTGATGTTACATGATGGTTAATACTACTGTATAATGAATTAACTACAGCCTAATGTTGGCTATTATTGATGTTACATGATGGTTAATACTACTGTATAATGAATTAACTACAGCCTAATGTTGGCTATTATTGATGTTACATGATGGTTAATACTACTGTATAATGAATTAACTACAGCCTAATGTTGGCTATTATTGATGTTACATGATGGTTAATACTACTGTATAATGAATTAACTACAGCCTAATGTTGGCTATTATTGATGTTACATGATGGTTAATACTACTGTATAATGAATTAACTACAGCCTAATGTTGGCTATTATTGATGTTACATGATGGTTAATACTACTGTATAATGAATTAACTACAGCCTAATGTTGGCTATTATTGATGTTACATGATGGTTAATACTACTGTATAATGAATTAACTACAGCCTAATGTTGGCTATTATTGATGTTACATGATGGTTAATACTACTGTATAATGAATTAACTACAGCCTAATGTTGGCTATTATTGATGTTACATGATGGTTAATACTACTGTATAATGAATTAACTACAGCCTAATGTTGGCTATTATTGATGTTACATGATGGTTAATACTACTGTATAATGAATTAACTACAGCCTAATGTTGGCTATTATTGATGTTACATGATGGTTAATACTACTGTATAATGAATTAACTACAGCCTAATGTTGGCTATTATTGATGTTACATGATGGTTAATACTACTGTATAATGAATTAACTACAGCCTAATGTTGGCTATTATTGATGTTACATGATGGTTAATACTACTGTATAATGAATTAACTACAGCCTAATGTTGGCTATTATTGATGTTACATGATGGTTAATACTACTGTATAATGAATTAACTACAGCCTAATGTTGGCTATTATTGATGTTACATGATGGTTAATACTACTGTATAATGAATTAACTACAGCCTAATGTTGGCTATTATTGATGTTACATGATGGTTAATACTACTGTATAATGAATTAACTACAGCCTAATGTTGGCTATTATTGATGTTACATGATGGTTAATACTACTGTATAATGAATTAACTACAGCCTAATGTTGGCTATTATTGATGTTACATGATGGTTAATACTACTGTATAATGAATTAACTACAGCCTAATGTTGGCTATTATTGATGTTACATGATGGTTAATACTACTGTATAATGAATTAACTACAGCCTAATGTTGGCTATTATTGATGTTACATGATGGTTAATACTACTGTATAATGAATTAACTACAGCCTAATGTTGGCTATTATTGATGTTACATGATGGTTAATACTACTGTATAATGAATTAACTACAGCCTAATGTTGGCTATTATTGATGTTACATGATGGTTAATACTACTGTATAATGAATTAACTACAGCCTAATGTTGGCTATTATTGATGTTACATGATGGTTAATACTACTGTATAATGAATTAACTACAGCCTAATGTTGGCTATTATTGATGTTACATGATGGTTAATACTACTGTATAATGAATTAACTACAGCCTAATGTTGGCTATTATTGATGTTACATGATGGTTAATACTACTGTATAATGAATTAACTACAGCCTAATGTTGGCTATTATTGATGTTACATGATGGTTAATACTACTGTATAATGAATTAACTACAGCCTAATGTTGGCTATTATTGATGTTACATGATGGTTAATACTACTGTATAATGAATTAACTACAGCCTAATGTTGGCTATTATTGATGTTACATGATGGTTAATACTACTGTATAATGAATTAACTACAGCCTAATGTTGGCTATTATTGATGTTACATGATGGTTAATACTACTGTATAATGAATTAACTACAGCCTAATGTTGGCTATTATTGATGTCAATAATAGCCAACATTATGTCATTGTATGTGTATGGGTGGGCGGGTGGGTCATTGCCATTGTATGTGTATGGGTGGGCGGATGGGTCAATGCTATTGTATGCGTATGGGTGGGTTGGTGGATCAATGCCACTGTACATGTATGGGTGGGCGGGTGGGTCAATGCCACTGTATGTGTATGGGCAGGCGGGTGGGTCAATACCACTGTATGTGTATGGGCGGGCGGGCGGGTCAATACCACTGTATGTGTATGGGTGGGTGGGTGGATCAATGCCACTGTATGTGTATGGGTGGGTGGGTGGGTCAATACCACTGTACGTGTATGGGTGGGTGGGTGGGTCATTACTACTGTTTGTGTATGGGTGGGCGAGTGGGTCAATACCAATGTTTGTGTGTGGGTGGGCGGGTGGGTCAATACCAATGTTCGTGTATGGGCGGGCGGGTGGGTCAATACCGATGCTTGTGTATGGGCGGGCGGGTGGGTCATTACCACTGTTCGTGTATGGGCGGCAGGGTGGGTGTGTGCCTAGCTGATACCTACACGGTACGTAAGTTTCATACTTCTTAGAAACCTAGTATGGTGGACACCTATAACACTTTTGCAGTCACAAAACTCATAAGTGGTATTACACGGTGATATACCTATCAGATTCCATACACCATTATGTTGCAAGACCAATATACGTTTTCCGGAAATATATTACGTTGATTACGTTTACTACCTCGGAGCGCTACCCAAGTACCACTGTACTAACCAATCACAGTATAAATAGCAAATGCCATATCGTAGTAATGAGGTTTGAGGGTTTTGTAATAGCTTCTATCGTCCATAAATTCTAAAACAGAATAGAAAATCATTGTATTAATTGAAAAACAAATACATATAAGAGTAGTCTTATATACAAGGTCTGTAAATAAAGTAATGAGACTGATTTTTTCCTGCCAAACTAGCAACACTAACTCTGAAAAGTAGTCATATGTTTAGCCAAACAGCTGATCAAGATTGAGTACTAATTTCATTACTCTACTATCATCATGCGAGTTGTAAACAAACTTATTGAAAAACAAGTTCTGATGTGTGTTCAAAAATGAGTGAGAACAACTATGAGTAACCTTATGCAAACAAAGTTTGTGTTAAACTTAGTGAAACTCCAACTTTAACTTTTGACAAATTTAAGAAGGTGATGATAATTTGTAAAGAACTCAAATTTTGAAAGGGTACAAAGCATTCTCAGATGGACAAGAATCATTTCAGGACGACTTTTGCTCTGGAAGACCGGAAAAATCAGAGATCTGGTGCGAAATGATCAACGATTACAAATAAAAAATCAATTAATATAACTCCATAAGAACACCATCGGAATATTGGAGGCTAGTGGGACGGAGTTCTGAGGTCGAGGAGGAAAGTAATAAAAATAAAACGTTTATTTCCGCAATTATGTACAATGTGAACAAAACAATATTTTCTTGGAAAAAGTAAATAACTACCAACATCCAGTAACTGGTAGTTATAATACAAATAATAGATAAAATAAAGTCACTCTTAGGTGAGTCTTCTTATAAATACACTTCACTGAAGCGTCCACTGTGAAGCGTGTGTAAAATAATACAAAAGTAACCTACTTAAACAAATGTATTGTTTAATACTACTGTATAATGAATTAACTACAGCCTAATGTTGGCTATTATTGATGTTACATGATGGTTAATACTACTGTAAAATGAATTAACTACAGCCTAATGTTGGCTATTATTGATGTTACATGATGGTTAATACTACTGTATAATGAATTAACTACAGCCTAATGTTGGCTATTATTGATGTTACATGATGGTTAATACTACTGTATAATGAATTAACTACAGCCTAATGTTGGCTATTATTGATGTTACATGATGGTTAATACTACTGTATAATGAATTAACTACAGCCTAATGTTGGCTATTATTGATGTTACATGATGGTTAATACTACTGTATAATGAATTAACTACAG
Source organism: Stictocephala bisonia (assembly GCA_035578905.1). Classification (NCBI taxonomy): domain Eukaryota; kingdom Metazoa; phylum Arthropoda; class Insecta; order Hemiptera; family Membracidae; genus Stictocephala; species Stictocephala bisonia. Next base: position 958,436 of record JAQJVL010000297.1, read on the forward strand.
CCTAATGTTGGCTATTATTGATGTTACATGATGGTTAATACTACTGTATAATGAATTAACTACAGCCTAATGTTGGCTATTATTGATGTTACATGATGGTTAATACTACTGTATAATGAATTAACTACAGCCTAATGTTGGCTATTATTGATGTTACATGATGGTTAATACTACTGTATAATGAATTAACTACAGCCTAATGTTGGCTATTATTGATGTTACATGATGGTTAATACTACTGTATAATGAATTAACTACAGCCTAATGTTGGCTATTATTGATGTTACATGATGGTTAATACTACTGTATAATGAATTAACTACAGCCTAATGTTGGCTATTATTGATGTTACATGATGGTTAATACTACTGTATAATGAATTAACTACAGCCTAATGTTGGCTATTATTGATGTTACATGATGGTTAATACTACTGTATAATGAATTAACTACAGCCTAATGTTGGCTATTATTGATGTTACATGATGGTTAATACTACTGTATAATGAATTAACTACAGCCTAATGTTGGCTATTATTGATGTTACATGATGGTTAATACTACTGTATAATGAATTAACTACAGCCTAATGTTGGCTATTATTGATGTTACATGATGGTTAATACTACTGTATAATGAATTAACTACAGCCTAATGTTGGCTATTATTGATGTTACATGATGGTTAATACTACTGTATAATGAATTAACTACAGCCTAATGTTGGCTATTATTGATGTTACATGATGGTTAATACTACTGTATAATGAATTAACTACAGCCTAATGTTGGCTATTATTGATGTTACATGATGGTTAATACTACTGTATAATGAATTAACTACAGCCTAATGTTGGCTATTATTGATGTTACATGATGGTTAATACTACTGTATAATGAATTAACTACAGCCTAATGTTGGCTATTATTGATGTCAATAATAGCCAACATTATGTCATTGTATGTGTATGGGTGGGCGGTTGGGTCAATGCCATTGTATGTGTATGGGTGGGCGGATGGGTCAATGCTATTGTATGCGTATGGGTGGGTTGGTGGATCAATGCCACTGTACATGTATGGGTGGGCGGGTGGGTCAATGCCACTGTATGTGTATGGGCAGGCGGGTGGGTCAATACCACTGTATGTGTATGGGCGGGCGGGCGGGTCAATACCACTGTATGTGTATGGGTGGGTGGGTGGATCAATGCCACTGTATGTGTATGGGTGGGTGGGTGGGTCAATACCACTGTACGTGTATGGGTGGGTGGGTGGGTCATTACTACTGTTTGTGTATGGGTGGGCGAGTGGGTCAATACCAATGTTTGTGTGTGGGTGGGCGGGTGGGTCAATACCAATGTTCGTGTATGGGCGGGCGGGTGGGTCAATACCGATGCTTGTGTATGGGCGGGCGGGTGGGTCATTACCACTGTTCGTGTATGGGCGGCAGGGTGGGTGTGTGCCTAGCTGATACCTACACGGTACGTAAGTTTCATACTTCTTAGAAACCTAGTATGGTGGACACCTATAACACTTTTGCAGTCACAAAACTCATAAGTGGTATTACACGGTGATATACCTATCAGATTCCATACACCATTATGTTGCAAGACCAATATACGTTTTCCGGAAATATATTACGTTGATTACGTTTACTACCTCGGAGCGCTACCCAAGTACCACTGTACTAACCAATCACAGTATAAATAGCAAATGCCATATCGTAGTAATGAGGTTTGAGGGTTTTGTAATAGCTTCTATCGTCCATAAATTCTAAAACAGAATAGAAAATCATTGTATTAATTGAAAAACAAATACATATAAGAGTAGTCTTATATACAAGGTCTGTAAATAAAGTAATGAGACTGATTTTTTCCTGCCAAACTAGCAACACTAACTCTGAAAAGTAGTCATATGTTTAGCCAAACAGCTGATCAAGATTGAGTACTAATTTCATTACTCTACTATCATCATGCGAGTTGTAAACAAACTTATTGAAAAACAAGTTCTGATGTGTGTTCAAAAATGAGTGAGAACAACTATGAGTAACCTTATGCAAACAAATTTTGTGTTAAACTTAGTGAAACTCCAACTTTAACTTTTGACAAATTTAAGAAGGTGATGATAATTTGTAAAGAACTCAAATTTTGAAAGGGGTACAAAGCATTCTCAGATGGACAAGAATCATTTCAGGACGACTTTTGCTCTGGAAGACCGGAAAAATCAGAGATCTGGTGCGAAATGATCAACGATTACAAATAAAAAATCAATTAATATAACTCCATAAGAACACCATCGGAATATTGGAGGCTAGTGGGACGGAGTTCTGAGGTCGAGGAGGAAAGTAATAAAAATAAATCGTTTATTTCCGCAATTATGTACAATGTGAACAAAACAATATTTTCTTGGAAAAAGTAAATAACTACCAACATCCAGTAACTGGTAGTTATAATACAAATAATAGATAAAATAAAGTCACTCTTAGGTGAGTCTTCTTATAAATACACTTCACTGAAGCGTCCACTGTGAAGCGTGTGTAAAATAATACAAAAGTAACCCTACTTAAACAAATGTATTGTTTAATACTACTGTATAATGAATTAACTACAGCCTAATGTTGGCTATTATTGATGTTACATGATGGTTAATACTACTGTATAATCAATTGACTACAGCCTAATGTTGGCTATTATTGATGTTACATGATGGTTAATACTACTGTATAATCAATTGACTACAGCCTAATGTTGGCTATTATTGATGTTACATGATGGTTAATACTACTGTATAATCAATTGACTACAGCCTAATGTTGGCTATTATTGATGTTACATGATGGTTAATACTACTGTATAATCAATTGACTACAGCCGAATGTTGGCTATTATTGATGTTACATGATGGTTAATACTACTGTATAATCAATTGACTACAGCCGAATGTTGGCTATTATTGATGTTACATGATGGTTAATACTACTGTATAATCAATTGACTACAGCCGAATGTTGGCTATTATTGATGTTACATGATGGTTAATACTACTGTATAATCAATTGACTACAGCCTAATGTTGGCTATTATTGATGTTACATGATGGTTAATACTACTGTATAATCAATTGACTACAGCCTAATGTTGGCTATTATTGATGTTACATGATGGTTAATACTACTGTATAATCAATTGACTACAGCCGAATGTTGGCTATTATTGATGTTACATGATGGTTAATACTACTGTATAATCAATTGACTACAGCCGAATGTTGGCTATTATTGATGTTACATGATGGTTAATACTACTGTATAATCAATTGACTACAGCCTAATGTTGGCTATTATTGATGTTACATGATGGTTAATACTACTGTATAATCAATTGACTACAGCCGAATGTTGGCTATTATTGATGTTACATGATGGTTAATACTACTGTATAATCAATTGACTACAGCCTAATGTTGGCTATTATTGATGTTACATGATGGTTAATACTACTGTATAATCAATTGACTACAGCCGAATGTTGGCTATTATTGATGTTACATGATGGTTAATACTACTGTATAATCAATTGACTACAGCCGAATGTTGGCTATTATTGATGTTACATGATGGTTAATACTACTGTATAATCAATTGACTACAGCCGAATGTTGGCTATTATTGATGTTACATGATGGTTAATACTACTGTATAATCAATTGACTACAGCCGAATGTTGCTATTATTGATGTTACATGATGGTTAATACTACTGTATAATCAATTGACTACAGCCGAATGTTGGCTATTATTGATGTTACATGATGGTTAATACTACTGTATAATCAATTCGCAGTGTTAAAATAAAACAAACAAAGTACAACATTATTTCAATAAATAAATAATTTAATTACTTCATATTTACACTTGACTATTAAGAATGTTATTTACAAAACAGTGTGTTTGAGTGTATGTTCTATTTCCTGCGGTCCTGTTCGGTGGGCTTGGTGGTGGTCGACCCTCGTCCATGTCTCTGGCTTGCCTGGGGAGGAGGTCTCTCTTGAGTGATGGACTTGGCGCCGATCATTTCTTCTACTGGAATCAGCTCAAGCCTGCCTGCAAGTGATATCAAAGTGCTATTAATTCCCTCTAACAACTTAGGAATATAATTAATTTCTTTATTGGGGACAGATTTCCTCTCTACCAGTTTATAAAAAACCGATTTGTAGTATGTATTTACAAAACCTACACTGATAATAAAGTCACTTCGCAACTTCAGCTCTCAAAATTTATTTAACCCCCTCATCTCTTATCTTTCCACAGTGAGAGAAAGTGTAGAGTTTTGTTCATGTAACTCTACTTATTCGTCAACAGATCATTTCTTACCTACACCCAATAGGGAGCAAAACAACTGTTAAATTATCTACAATGCCATAATGTTAACTATTTAGTGGTAGAATATTCCCCCATATTATTTCATCACCCTTGTGGCAGACTAGCTTATTACTGTCCCGCACTTTATTCTAAAAGTAATCAATCAAGAACAATATCAAATATGTACATCAAAACGTCCATTTAATTGGGGGCCTTCCTGACTTTAATCTGATAAGTTTTAGATAAATGTTGTCACTTTCAAATGTTCAGCCCTAACGCGGTATCACTTTAAAAATGGTATTGAAGTTATTTTCAATAAGCAAATTTCCTTATTATATTTGTTTTATTTGTTCGACATATATTAAGCAAATAAATGTCTTATTTAAATGGACTACATATTGTTAAACCTGAAAGTAATGTTGAAGATAATAGGGAGAACTGAAAGATCAACATAGTAAGATTGTTATCTACACCAAACTTTGTTTCGTTGAAAGTTTTTGTTTAGCAATTTTGTTTGAAGCTATTTTACAAAGTAATTGAATGTTTCTTACAAAGAATTATTTTCAAAAAGAACGAAGCAATGCTGCTTTTATGTGTAAAGATGATATGTAATCACAAAATATCTTCAATTACTACTTTGTTTTCCTTAACTCATATAAATAATATATATCAAAGTTTGCATTAATAGTGTAATTAAGAAATACCGCTTCGTTCAATTCTTTACTATTGAAATTAAAATACTTTATATTATAGTTTAATTCTTAAAAACCACTCAAACTTATTGAGTTTTCAACAGTATATTACCATTAATTACCAGCTTATTGAGTTTCGAACTACATACACTAGACTTGTTGTTAAATAACACTACAATTGTTAAATACTGAATAACAGTTTGAAAAATACAAATTTATTTGGTCCTGAGTTCGTTGCGGGTTTAACATAAAGTAATATGTTTTTAGGTTATAATAATCTTAAATTAGTAAATGTTTAGTATATTCCATTCAGATTAAATTATGTACATTTAAATCTTAATATAATAATAATTATTTAGTGAAATGTATTCTTCATTTTGTTAGTATACATTGTTAAAGTTATTTAATAAACGTAAAACATATAAAAAGTACAATAAGTTTAATATTGAGTACTGAGAATTGTGTGTTAGTTATATTTAAAAAAACTTGTGAAAGCTTTATAATTTTTTATATAATTTTTTGACGGTGTATTTATTTAATAATTATTATGATTTAATGAGCAGTTGAAATATACTTACCACCGGCCATAGTGGCGGAGAACGCGTTGGTGATGGCGGTGCCGATGTTGGACGTGAGAGATGACACGAGGGAGGTGAAGAGAGGTAGAAGGAGGCTGCCTAGTGCCCCTCCTATCCCTGCCTGTCTGTCGTCTGGGGCTTCCAGGTAGATGGGAGCGGCGCTGACGTGCTGAGGCACGGGGGGAGTAGGCTGACTGCTGACAGCAGCTACCACTAACACCACAGCGGCAACGTACAGCTTCTTGTGCTGAAACAAAATAGCAGCATAATAAATTATATACTTTTAAATTTATTTTTGCTAGCCACCAAAGTGATGGCTTTTATAATTTGTTATATTTTAGTCATCAAAAGAAATGTGCTAAGAATAAAAGGCTTGATTTTACTGGTGCCTGAATTGTACAACTATAATACAAGGGCTTGTATTATATATTTCATAATTATTAAATATATTATAAAGTGAAGCTATATAATAAAAGTTAATCAAGCAAAAATAGTAATATTGGTGAGGAGATTGTAGGGGGTAAGTCCTTCTAACACCGACATGGCGACCACTCAATGATTACATTGGACGTGGACCCTACCGAGAAGTTGGTTGATCAGTGCTGAGAAGTTTGTGATGTTGTTTAGATGATAGAACTGAGTATCAGGCTCTCAATTAGCCGACAATCAGACCAATACTATGTGTGTCGGATTCCACGTAAGACTGTTGGTCTCATAGTTACCCTGAATATTAGGCTATTAATAAATGGTTCTTTCTGACACAGTCAACCTTATTTAGTAATAATTACTACACCCATCACACTCAATGATTACATTGGACATGGATCCTACTTACTACATAACTAATCAATTTTCAATCGACGTCAGATCAAATTTATTTTAAAGTAGTTAAAAAAACCAAAAAGTGCTTAAATAAGTCGCTGATCATTTTTTATTCAATCTTTTAATAAATACACCTTATAAAATCTGCTATAATCAGTGTCCTGCATCACTTATTGAGCTAGTTGGCGGCAGTTAACATCTTCTATAACATTTTTACATGCCCCAATACATATTTCATTAGATCTGTTGTTAAATAATACTACAATTGTTAAATACGAATCTATTTCGTTGTTAGGTTGTTACTGATTTAACATAAAATAACCTGTATTTAGGTTATAATAACTTTAAATAATAAATGTTTAATATTTTCCATTTAGATTAAATTCTTAATATAGTTATAATTATTTTGCGAAATGTATTCTTCATTTCGTTACTAAACATTTTTCATGCTATTGAAATACTTAAAACATGAAAAAGGAAGAATAAAATATACAGTTTTTAAATTGAGTACTGAGTAATCTGATTTAGTTATGAAACATATTGAAAAAAATTTGTAAAAGCTTTTATATATATTTTTTCTTTTTTCTTTTACGTGTTGGCACATCACATTATCTTATAGTTAGTCAAGATACTTACCGACACCATGGTTGCAGCCCTAGCGGAGTATCCTGACGAGTGAATGCACGTCGAACCTCCCCTATAGTTTATATAGTAATTAGAGTTAATTACTAATTAACCCCCATTTTGGCCCATTACTTGAGGAGTAACTGTACCCTGATCGTTAATCGTTTTTCTCTATATGTTGTACTAGCAATAATATATTGATAAAACAAAATATTTTTCAATTCGTATATATATGTGTGTATAGTATATAAAGTATACATAATGTGTCTGGAAAACATTATCTGTCAAATATTTTCTGTATAATATGGCCATCTCAGGTCTTCTAAACTCAATGTAATACATGAATTCCATTTTTTTTTTTTTTTTTTTTTTTACAATGCTATCACTAAAATGTTTTTTTTTATTATTATATAATTTCATGTACAATAAAATTTTGTAACTATTTTTCTTGAAATATTTTAAACGTGTTCAATGCTATCATTTATGACTTTAAATTTTTTAAAGAAATATATAAATAAAATTTTATTGAATGTGTTGGCCTAAATAGAACACCTCTGGTATTTCTTCATAAGCAAAATACTTGGTTTCATATTTTACACAGTCAATGCCTGTTCTAATTGTTTATTTTTCCTGAACTAAGTAGAAGGCAATCCACCGAAATCTGCTGGAAGTCACTCTACATTCTTTTGGTTAGATTCGCTTATTCAAATGTCGCGGATATATCACAAAAGTCAGCTGTGATCTTGTGTTGTATTTACTCACTCACAGTTTACAAAAGAACTGTAATTTCAGTATTAAGACCTTGAGGAAGCCCAAACTGAGAATCATGAAAGAGGTCGCACTCTCCCTGAAATTCATTAAAGAAAGAAAGGGAAAAAAGAAAATGTTATCCCTCAAATTGACACGAGTGTACAACAATGTTCAATATCAAATTACTAGCCGTTACCATCGAGTAAATGATGGTAGTCTTCAAACAAAAATAACAATAAGAAAGGATTCGCAGCAGTCTATATTATTAATGAAACATGTACCAATAAAGGTGGCTTTAGGCAGCGCGTATTTAATTGAAAACCTACCAATAACTGTCTACTATTTAGAGAAAATGTTAAGTTAACTACCTAACAATACTAAACTATTAACGTCTTTCTTGCAATAATAATAATAATAAAAACAAGAAATACAGTAAGTCAGTATAAATATATCACTTGATATGTAACACAAATATAGACTATATTCTTGGTCTTAAATAGTTGAAATCTAATAAGAATTAATTTTGAACTGTCTCTCTTGGATTTCAAATAATTAAATTTAGAATTAAAACTAATGCAGATGCACTTACCTTTTTAGTTTTTCGCAACTTTAAAAAAATAAAAAAGTCAAATTACTAAACGTATCGAAAAAACTTCAACTTGCTTTTTATATTTCTATCAGAGATTGATTTATAAAAGAACACAACTTATATCATATTTAACGAGGACCAATGTACTTGTATCTGATGGCATGCTGGTGTAGACGGTGATTTTTGGTTTTTAAATATTTGTATTATGTTGACCTTAAAACAAACAGTCCTCTGATCCATTAGGGTAGGTAAGCAGTCATAGCTCTGCATATATGCGAATTGTGATAGTGAAGAGAGATTTGTCATAAATATAAGGTATATGGGTAAACTAGCCACTCTGTTGTGTATGCGAACTATTGGTATGACACGAAGTTTTCATAGTGTAAAAAAGATGAGTGGACCATCTTCGGTAGACTTTAGGGGATGTAGGCTACTATTACGCTGCCACAAGAGTAAATTAGCTGGACTATTCTTCTCTCATTAAGTAGAAAACAACAACAAATATTTTTAAATGAACATTCAAAAACACGAATTTATAACGATATAAGTAAAAAAAGGTCCACTAATCGTAAGTGTTGGAAAATCACGTTTACCACCAACTACCGCTGCTTTTAAATCTAGCACTTGTTTTGTTCGAGAAACTTATGGTGGTTGGTTCAAGACGTTTCATTGGGCATTGTTGAAATCTTATTGGTTAACTAAAACTATGAATTGTTGACTCCTCATGTCTTTTTTACTTAAAAATTTAAAAATTATATGAGAGTTAAACCAACCCATTCATATAATTTTGTAACATCACACTTTTCTTCAATGAGTAATTTTTCATTACCATTCCTAATTTTTCCATTATTAATTTCGTATGATCTATATGTTTATCAATTTTACCATTCCTGTTACGATTCAGTAGGTCTTTTGCTACAATTGCTCTCTCTCTCTCTCTCTCTCTCTCTCTCTCTCTCTCTCTCTCTCTCTCTCTCTCTCTCTCTCTCTCTCTCTCTCTCTCTCTCTCTCTCTCTCTCTCTCTCTCTCTCTCTCTCTCTCTCTCTCTCTCTCTCTCTCTCTCTCTCTCTCTCTCTCTCTCTCTCTCTCTCTCTCTCTCTCTCTCTCTCTCTCTCTCTCTCTCTCTCTCTCTCTCTCTCTCTCTCTCTCTCTCTCTCTCTCTCTCTCTCTCTCTCTCTCTCTCTCTCTCTCTCTCTCTCTCTCTCTCTCTCTCTCTCTCTCTCTCTCTCTCTCTCTCTCTCTCTCTCTCTCTCTCTCTCTCTCTCTCTCTCTCTCTCTCTCTCTCTCTCTCTCTCTCTCTCTCTCTCTCTCTCTCTCTCTCTCTCTCTCTCTCTCTCTCTCTCTCTCTCTCTCTCTCTCTCTCTCTCTCTCTCTCTCTCTCTCTCTCTCTCTCTCTCTCTCTCTCTCTCTCTCTCTCTCTCTCTCTCTCTCTCTCTCTCTCTCTCTCTCTCTCTCTCTCTCTCTCTCTCTCTCTCTCTCTCTCTCTCTCTCTCTCTCTCTCTCTCTCTCTCTCTCTCTCTCTCTCTCTCTCTCTCTCTCTCTCTCTCTCTCTCTCTCTCTCTCTCTCTCTCTCTCTCTCTCTCTCTCTCTCTCTCTCTCTCTCTCTCTCCTCTCTCTCTCTCTCTCTCTCTCTCTCTCTCTCTCTCTCTCTCTCTCTCTCTCTCTCTCTCTCTCTCTCTCTCTCTCTCTCTCTCTCTCTCTCTCTCTCTCTCTCTCTCTCTCTCTCTCTCTCTCTCTCTCTCTCTCTCTCTCTCTCTCTCTCTCTCTCTCTCTCTCTCTCTCTCTCTCTCTCTCTCTCTCTCTCTCTCTCTCTCTTCTCTCTCTCTCCTCTCTCTTTCTCTCTCTCCTCTCTCTCTCTCCTCTCTCTTTCTCTCTCTCCTCTCTCTCTCCTCTCTCCCTCTATCCCTCTCTCTCTCTCTCTCTCTATATATATATATATATATATTTTTTTTTTTTTGCAGATACGATTTTGTATCTTTTATTGCGATTTGCAGTTTTACAATTTAAATGAACAATAATTTTTAATACCAATTTCAAGAATTTCGACGTCATTTGAAAGCTTGAGGGCTCTATAGTAAAAGAAATACATAATTTAATTTGGATCATTTTGTCTACAGTTAGAAAATTCATAAAAAATCTGTGTTTAAAAAAATCGCATTAAAAAATTACTATGGGAAAGTATTCTATCTATTTACTTTAAAATGTTTTTGATATTTTACACATTAAAAGTTTTCCCCGAATATGAAGGTCGCAGGTATTTAAGAAAGGGTCCAAAAAATCCAGAAAAACATTAGTTTTTCCTATATGTTTTGTCGTTGAATTATAAATAAGAACAATGATAGTAATTTTTAGCTTTCCTGACTAATCCTAAATTGTATAAATTTAATTAATATAAAACTGGTTTTTATTGGGACAGTATTCTTCTAAGATTAGAATTTATGACTTTATAGACGATAAAAGTGTAAAAAAATACATATTTTAAAGGAAATTGTCATATTTGTTACACCTTAATTTACACTTTTCTGTCAAGTGTGATTGAACATTATTGTTCCTTAAGTCACTCTGGACATATTTCCGCAAAAATATGATCCAGCTTGAACTAAATTTTGAAAAACTACTGACAAGTGGATTTTCAAATTTATTTGTAACCCTGCGTAACTGTCCGGGTAGATCCAGTTTTCACTTCAGCAAAACCCCACTGATACGGGAAACTCTTGACGGTGTAGGTGATTCAATTTAAGAAAAATTGTTACATTATAACTCTCATTCCTGCCAACTTGTGCAGGTCAGTGACTCGTGGAATGGAGTGAGGTGACGTTTCCATAATTAACTCCATATAATCAGGTATTGGTGGAATGTAATTCGGTGCTTATTTATTTATGATTATTTAATTTACTTATACTTTTGATTTAGATGTTGTTGTTCTTTTTGTAGCTGTTTAGTGGTAGATTAATTTAACTTAAAATACTGCAAGTATAAACAATAGTAAGGTATTAGTGTGTTTTAAAGTTAAATGGTTGATTTAAATTAAAGAAAGGTTTGAAAATCGTCAGGTGGAGTTTACAAAGAATCAATGAAAGTTTACAAAGAATTTTTGTAAATTACTTTGGGTACGTGGGTACGTTGGGCAATATAAAACTGTTCCTGGTGAAGAAGGGTCAGAAACCAATTGGAACAGGAAGTTCTGAATATACTATCTCTTATAAACTCACTGAAATGTAAAGTGAGTTAAATATATGATAGGCTAACAGACACATTCATGTATAAAGAAAGTAATCAAATGGAATTAAGTTTGTTAGTAGACGTTTAAAAATAAGCAAATTACTAACTTTTTCTAAATAGAAAACTTGTGCTTTCATTGGAAATTTTACAATTAATTATTATTAACTAAGAAATATTTTTACTAAACAATGTATGACAAAAAAATATTTACAATATTTTCAGTGATACAAATATTATACAATTTACTGACACCTTAGGTCTTTGAGGCTCTTCTAACCTTAGTTGGTTTAGATATATGGACCTTTTGAAACTGCACACCTTAGGTCTTTGAGGCTCTTCTAACCTTAGTTGGTTTAGATATATGGACCTTTTGAAACTGCACACCTTAGGTCTTTGAGGCTCTTCTAACCTTAGCTGGTTTATATATATGGAACTTTTGACACTGCACACCTTAGGTCTTTGAGGCTCTTCTAACCTTAGCTGGTTTATATATATGGAACTTTTGACACTGCACACCTTAGGTCTTTGAGGCTCTTCTAACCTTAGTTGGTTTATATATATGGAACTTTTGACACTGCACCAGCAATCGTTCATAATGTGTGTTTTTTTAAGGAATAAGGTATAATAACTAACGTACTATAATTGGAAATAAATTATAAAGAACTTGTTTAATTGGAGTATTAAAGTAATTATTAAAAACCTTTCTATTTGTCTTTTTATTAAAAGAACAGCAAAAATAAATTTTATTTTGTTAAGTTACTAAAACTATTTTGTAAAGTTTTAGACTTTCAAGTGTAATCAAATAATTTCGTACACCAGAAAATTCTAATAAAAACAACGAAATATTTGTTGCCAAATAGATATTTCCCTTTATGTATATTATGTAAATTTATAATGTATAATAAACAAATACATATGTATTTATAGGGGGAAGTTATACTTCCCTATCTGATAATATTTCATTTCCCAATTATCTGCGCGTGACTATTAGCTTGTGTTTAAATTGTATTAATTTATAAAATCAATAAATGTCATCCAAAGCCTTTTGAAAATAAAGAAAAAAATACATCACCTATTCTGATCTTAGACAAATCGGCTTGGTGAATGAAAATTAAACGCAATATAACACACTTCTTGTATTTCTAACACACAGTGTTCCTGCAGACCGCCGATGAGCGGCGAGGACCTACTTCCCTCAGGAAGGGTTCCATGCGCAACACTACTGTAGGACGTTCCCAACTACTGTCCATTGAAATGGAGGGATACATATTTATTTTGTTCTTTACAATCATGTTCTTCATTAATTGTTGTTCTTATATTAACTTAAATCTTGTCTTCTATTATCTATCTTACCTCACCTCCGATATTTTCGATGATGGATTGTTTGCATGGAATGTGTGGATACAAGATAGAATTTTATTTATAGTGCAATAATTGGCTTTGTTTATTTTTACAAAATACAATTAACTATATATTTTCAGGCTTTATTAGTTATCCGATTTCAACTACCACCCTTCATTCCTCACCAGTAATATGTATTAGGTACAGGCGTAAGAGAGTGTTAGTTGAAAACCAGTTTCATTCCTTAGCGAATCTCTCTGGTCTGATGATGGTAAACGTAGATAAGCGAATACGATCACCATAATAGTAGCACAGTTTTGTACTTACCTTTAATTCATTTGTGTACGTTCATTTATTGTTAGTTATTGTTACCTACTAAGAAATAACTGGGACTGGGTAACTAGGTAACATCAAACCTGATTTGTTTTCTCCACCATTCCATCCATCTTCAGAGACAACTATATCAATGTTTTGTCTGAGAGTGATGGAATATAATGACTGTTACACATGGTTACCTGTATTTTTGATAGTTTAACAACTATTAGTCTTAGTTGTTATTTATGTTACATTTTTTAAATTTTTTGTTACATGATTTTACCACTGTATCCACTTTTACTCTACTGGAGGATTTTTTTTACATAACAAGCTATCAGGATTAGTCTTTAAATTATTAGTACTCTGATACAAAATATATTTTGTAAATTCTACTATTTATCTTTGTTTTCCTCTTGCATTAGTATTAGCTTTAATGTATTCCTTTAACGAATGCACTTCTGTCGTTTTTTATACATGTATACCTATAAATTTTGTTACAACGAATTTAGCATATGTTGTCTGCAATTACATTTTTTCTATATTAATATTTAAGTGTTATTTTGTGTTTAAATAATGTGTATTATATTTTTAGTTGCGTACAATGAATTCATTATTTTGTGTATTTTCATTTAAATGTCAACTTGTGTGAAATATATAAACATGTAAGGTTTAATTCAATAATTATTTGTACTATATTACATACCATTCATCACATAAAATATTTTACTATAATTACTCTTATTTTCATATTTACTGTGTTTTCAACTGACATTTTCACTGTACATGGGACATTTGATGACAGCAAATTCAGTTTAGATGATTGTTTAAAACTATTCATTTTCATGCCCTTACAACTGTGTATTGCCGATTAAGAATTAGGGATAGTAGTAATCTTCAGTAACAGGCTTAGTTGGTAATTTATACAAACAGAATGTCTCTAGATTCGTTCCTTGTCAACTTAGTGAAAGTGCTATTTCAATATTACTACATTACCTCACCTTTCACCAAACCTTTTGTGTGCCGTCTTCAGTTGATAACATTATCGAACTACTCAGTTCCCTTCATGTTTCATATATTTACGGTAAAATTATATCCCTTTCAGGAAGTTATTCAGCACTTGCTATACAATTACACTAGAAACAGGAAACTAATTATTTCTAAACTCCTTACATCTACAGCTTTATAATCAGAGTGGGAAATTTTGAAATATAACAAACTACACAATAAATAAATATTTTGTTTAAGTTAATATAAAGATTAACATTTATTTATGTTATTTACATGGTAGATTTTCTTCACACTCTGTCGATGGGCAAAGCTAATGGACTCGAGGAAACGTGAAATCAGGCCTGGAGGAGTTGAAGGGAGGCTCCATGGCAGCGTCCAACATTAGTTCAAAGGGAATTAGTTCAAGTCTAGCTAAAAAAGAAAAAAAATATTGTGGTTAGCTATCCTAACTAAATTATTTGGCTAAAATAACTTCAGTTTGGCAGAACCTTAATTGTGTTTTATTTAAAATAAAAAAGATAAGTACAAATTTCTAATTTTTAAATACTAAACTGTTTATCTTTCAACTTGTCTAGCTCTAGCTAAAAAATAAATATATATTGTATAAAGTACAGAAACCCAGATTAAAATGAAACGTCGAAGATTTCAATTTAATATATCGAAGATCAGACAAATAATGGTATATAAAAAGTAAATAAAATAACTTTATACAGTTATTCTTTGTATACTTTTTCTAGTAAAATACAAATAAAAACAAAAATTATCCTGTTCAGTATTAAAACACACAAAGATACACAAGTAACAAACATAAACAAACATTATTGCAAACGTATTGCAAAATAATTTATGCAGATACTATCAATATCTGCAATACGTTTGATCTATATTAGTCAAATTTTATTAGTAAACAAATGAGTGCACATAGGTCTATAGGTTTTTACACTTTTTACATAAATAATAACAAAACATATATTTTATTTACCAAACTAATTATGCAACATAATGGTTTTTTTTCACGATATGTATACTTTTGAAAATTTAAGAAGCACCATAATGTTTTACTGGTTTATTTTATTTTAGTTATTTATTTTAGTTAAAAATGTGAGTTTCTTTTTTTTCTTTTATATCCTAAACAGTTTGTCGATTTTTAATTTATTCCTTCCAACCTTTTTGAGAAAAACACATTCTAATACGAACAAGCCCAATCAGACAAACGAAAGTGTACATAGGTTTATCGTACTTGTTATCTGAACAAACTTCCCCATTCCCCTGTCGTGAGACGGCCTGTGTTTTAATACGAACAAGCCCAATCAGACAAACGAAAGTGTACATAGGTTTATAGTACTTGTTATCTGAACAAACTTCCCCATTCCCCTGTCGTGAGACGGCCTGTGTTCTAATACGAACAAGCCCAATCAGACAAACGAAAGTGTACATAGGTTTATCGTACTTGTTATCTGAACAAACTTCCCATTCCCCTGTCGTGAGACGGACTGTGTTTTAATAAGAACAAGCCCAATCAGACAAACGAAAGTGTACATAGGTTTATCGTACTTGTTATCTGAACAAACTTCCCCATTCCCCTGTCGTGAGACGGCCTGTGTTTTAATACGAACAAGCCCAATCAGACAAACGAAAGTGTACATAGGTTTATCGTACTTGTTATCTGAACAAAATTCCCCATTCCCCTGTCGTGAGACGGCCTGTGTTTTAATAAGAACAAGCCCAATCAGACAAACGAAAGTGTACATAGGTTTATCGTACTTGTTATCTGAACAAACTTCCCATTCCCCTGTCGTGAGACGGCCTGTGTTCTAATAAGAACAAGCCCAATCAGACAAACGAAAGTGTACATAGGTTTATCGTACTTGTTATCTGAACAAACTTCCCCATTCCCCTGTCGTGAGACGGCCTGTGTTTTAATACGAACAAGCCCAATCAGACAAACGAAAGTGTACATAGGTTTATCGTACTTGTTATCTGAACAAACTTCCCCATTCCCCTGTCGTGAGACGGCCTGTGTTTTAATACGAACAAGCCCAATCAGACAAACGAAAGTGTACATAGGTTTATAGTACTTGTTATCTGAACAAACTTTCCCACTCCCCTGTCGTGAGACGGCCTGTGTTTTAATACGAACAAGCCCAATCAGACAAACGAAAGTGTACATAGGTTTATCGTACTTGTTATCTGAACAAACTTCCCCATTCCCCTGTCGTGAGACGGCCTGTGTTTTAATTTATTCTATTAAATATTTTCAACTGAATAAATCTGAAATATTGGAGGTTTAAGGTCATTGACATTTATGGGTCAAGATTATTCACCACAATCATCTTCTTAATGGTTATCATCAACATACACTAACAGTAAAATTCTAGTTTTCTGATTAGCTTAATCAGTTATTTTCCCTGATTTAATTTAAATCAGTTATTCAAACTCTTCACACTTAATGTTAGGGTAAGTGTAAGAGAGGACCTAATGGTTCTAACTTTATCCACTCAAAATAAACCGTCTTTCGCGTTAAAATTGCTTGAATAAACAACTTTTTCTAGTAACATTTGGCTTGGAATTTAAACTACACCTATATATCTTAGATGATTAAAATAAAAAATATATATTATGAACGCATGAAAGCTTGGTATAGGAAACCCTTTTCTTTTTACTTCATTTCATAAAAGAAGATACCTTACAGTCTTAAATAGAACCTATTTGAAAACACTTATACGTATTTTGGTAAACCGTTTAAAGCCGGTTTATCAAACTGGGTAAGTCTGTGACATAGCATTCTAAGGATACAGGACTTAGAGCCTGGGGTAGAGAAAGTGCAGGTTCAAATTACTAATTGGAACAGTAATATGGACACTTACTATTAGGTAAAGTTAATAGTTAGACAGTTAGGCATATTTTTTCATCAACTTTATTCAATAAAAGACTTTCCTGATTCTTTACAAAAATATGAGTCTTTGCTATTACTCAGACCTAAATCCAAAACGAGTTTTCGACTAAAGTTAATGTTCTGTTTTAAAATGAAACAGTCGGCCATTTGAATTAACTATCTCAATTTCCTGACAAATTTAATCTCCAACGCATTCTTCCTATCCGTATATAAATCTCTATTTTATACGAAAATGGGAAAATCACCCAGCTGTGAGAATATAGAACATCTAAAAGTGTTATACTCTGCTTGATTTTGGGTGAATAATCATCGATAAAGTTTGATGTCCTTAAAGTATGACGCGAAAATAAATTATACAAAACAAACAAACATCACACGGCAAGAATGTAGCCTATTACATTCCTTTGTTAATTATCTGGTCCAAGGAAGGCAAACGTGGTTTACTGAAATGGATAATCAAAATATTTGTACCTGTCATACTTACATTGTAATACAATTTGTTGTGTGACATTCACTTGTTTTGTAACTTTATCAACATGTAATATGCTAAAAAACTAAAATGCATTATGCCTTATATCAGATCTTTACAGAGGACGCTAACTTACATGTCAGTCATACGTCCTCATGTATAACACGATCCTTTCGGCAGCATTTATTACCATCATTTCAAGTCATCTATTTAGTAATTTGTTAACGTTTGTTTAAAGGTTATGACACGATAATATCTATTTATTCCAGCGTCTAAACCATTTATCATTTCAATATAAATTCACGATAAATTCCAAGTTAATGTTATAATGATCTTAATGATTGTACAGACTTTTATCAAGCCATTAATGCTATTTATGAGTTAAAGGTTTTATAAGAATTATAATAAACATTATAATGACATAAAAAAAAGGATGCCCTGAAATATTTCAGACTGAATAGTTAATATCACATAATATGTTTTAATTTTAACCAATTAGACCTAAAAATCTGTCTCTTTTAAATGTTAATAAAGGTGTTTTGTATATACAGTAGGTCTAAATTGAAACTTAATTTTGATTGTATTTTTTCATTACCTAACCCTTATATTCTTACTTTTTCATAAATCAAATTTTGTTTAATCTTTGATCTTGATCCTGTGTTTTCGTGTTTCACTAAAAAAGTTCAACTGATAAATTAACAACAAGGTTGGCACGTGAACCATGCCGGGGTATCCCCTGGTTTAATGTTCATATGTGTCCAATCATAAAAATATGTTTTTTAATGCAAATATGCTGGTATAAAATCTGCATTGAACAGAATACTTAAAAAATATATATGTTTACACACTATGCAAATGAGTGCACACAAATTATTTTTTTTTTAAACTGATTTTAATTTAACAGCTAATTTAGTTCACAATCAAGTTCTTACGATTGAAGTAAAATAATTAGAAAAATATGCCTGGACTTACAGACGCCATTGTTGATGGAAAGATTGTAGTCGTATGGGATCAACGTAAAAGTTATATTTAGAGATAATCGCCTTTGCTTTCCATTGTGCCCATTCCGACTTTATGGGTTGTAATTAAACGAACCCTCGATGAGGTAATGTTAATTGACTTTTAAAGATTACTACCTCCAGAAATATATCAGAAGGCATTAGGAATTTGCTGTTAACTGGAAATCAGGTAATTCTAAACACAAATAACTTACCAAATATTAGTAGATTATTTGCAGAATGCCATAGAGAAATGAGTATTTTATAACAATATGATATATATGGCTGTTTGATTCAGTGTTTGACAAATTTAATAATTCCACTTTTTATAGCTTTAGTATTTTATATCGCACAAGCGTGTAACAACTATGCATAATCAATCTCTTTTACTTTTTAATGTAATATTGATATATAGCCCAATTTTTAAAAGTAGCTTTGATCAAACTAAAGTAGAAACCATAAAATAAAGTAATGTGCGATTTTAACCTACAAATCTCAAGTTTAACCTGCAATGGTACAATAAAATCACATTTGATTCAGGTAAGTATTTAGGCCATAACAATATACAATGTAACTTTTGAAATAAACCGTCGTTCTGGCAAGTTACAACGAAAGTTATGGTTACGAAAGTTGCATAAACAAAACATCGCTAATTGATCATTTGTAGCGTATTGTTTTGGTAGAATAAATCAATAAAAACTTGTGGCCAAATTTATTAACTCCTCGATGCCAATTATGTCACCATTAATTTTACACGAAGTTCAGCGTATTATATACCCATGGTTTGGACTGACAGTGAATTATTTCCTGTAAGGTCTAGTAAATAAAGTTAGTGAAGGCATGATCAATAGTATTCGTTAACCAATAATATTCCAACGACCACCGTTGTAACGAGACCAAGCAATCAGCTGTTACTATTACTGAACTGTTGTGAGTGTTAGGTACTTAGAACAATCAATACAATAAAATAGTCAATCATGAATGGTTTTTATCTTTACTTAGTTTGAGGTTAGTTTTATTAATTGTAATACATGGAATCTGTCTGTAATATCCTTAATTACCTATAATTATACCATTTTCTTGTATTTTTGTAGTCATATCTTGTTGGATATTAATCTGAATACTTGATTTATAAATTTGATATTAAATAATTAATGTATAATAAATGAACATATATCTATATATATAAAAGGCAAAGCCCTCACTGATTGACTCACTCATCACTAATTCTCCAACTTCCCATGTAGGTAGAGAGCTGAAATTTTGTACACTGTTTCTTTAGACCTTAAATAGGACAACTAAAGAATTTTTATCTTGATAAAGTACTCCTAAGGGGTAGAAACCACCCTTAAAAGATTTCTCCATAAGGATAACATTGAGTTGATTTTAGTAAATTAATAACAGCTGGTTTGTAAATAAATAAACATGTCTATTTTGAATGTTTGACATTATACTCAGTTACTCAAATACTATTGATGCATTTTTAATATTTTACTATGAGTTTAATCTTCAGCTGTTAAATAAAAATAAATGTAATGAACATGGTTGAAATGGGCTAAATAGGTGGCAAAGCAATTGGTGTGAGTGAGATACTGTAACTAAATTTAATATTGTGATTTTACGTTAAATAGTTAATCTCCTATTTTTTGCATTGAATAGTTACATGCCGAGGCCGAAGGCCGAGGTGTATCGATTGCAGCGAGCATCGGGGTTGGCATGCGAAGCATGCAGGGGTGTCCCCTAGTTACATATATAAGCATAGCTTTACATTTACAATATATAATAGCATAAATTTACAAAGATAACATGTAATAAATGGAAATATAAAACAAACCCAATCAACAGAACAGCAAGTAATACATAACATAAAATAATCTGTAATAACTAACGAATAGCATAACAACAACAAGTACAAAGCTGTAAAACAATCTAAGAAAGCACGCAATCTTATCTAACTAAATAAATTAACAGTGAACTTAAGTTATTGCTTGGAAAGATGTATTTGAATTAATTTATCAAAAATATTTTTTTTAATATTACAAATAAGTTGAGCTCATAAGCTATAATAAGTCTAGAACCAATTATACCATATAATAAAGAAAAATTAGGTTATTATAAATTACAGTACTGTTAGCAATTTACTATCTGTAATTAGTTAAAACTATAACAATGCTTACAAATATGTGTTAGGTAGTGTTATTTAAAAACATTCATTTGTGAATCCTTCTGGTCTGAGAATGGCTAACGTAGTTTACCAAAGTTGGTCGCCAGACTACTTTTACTTTCATAATAAGGTTTAAATTGCAGGTTTAAAATACAGGAAGGAAAAATATGGAAACACTTTTACAACCTATAAATGACTTCACTTAAAAGTGAAATCTTGCACATGATAACTGTTACAAAGACATACTTTTTGATGCCATTAGCGACATTTCATCTTATCAGGGAGACGGCCCACGAGGAGTTGAACGGAAATCTTCAATGTAAGGCTAGGTTGAGTTTGGTATCACATAAAATGTCTATTCAGGAAAAATTAATTGGCGCAAACCGGACTTCGAAATGTTCATCTTTTCCAGAGTAGCGGTAATTTGAATTTCAAAGTTACTAATTTCAAATAATTATTTCTCCGCTATTCAACAGTTTCAATAAATTATTTTGATTAAAAATTAACTTTATGGAACACAAATATTTGTTTAAAATTATCAATGGAAAAAAATAACATTGTTGTGAAAGAATCGAAGCACCACTACTAGTCCAGTTTGCTCTTTGTCTTAACGTAACGTTAAAAAATAATCAACCAAATAAAAAATCAAAGAAAAGAACTTATTTCATAATGAAAAAATCAATTCTGTCTTAAGATCATGAGATCATATTAAACTACGCATGTTGTCAAATATTTTCTCTCCCGGATCAAATGAAATATTACGAAAAACAGCTAAGAAACTGCATTAAAGTGAAAGCTGTGGCAACATTAGCCATGAAGGGCTGATTTCTTAACTTCTGTGTCTCTAATGCTTACTTTCCAATACAGTTATCGACATATTGGTGACTGTTATATCTTGTTGACAGTAAAACTACCGGATCAAGTTGGTGTGTAAGGTAGTATTTAATAAATGCAACAGGCATATCAGACTTTGTTGGCATATACGATCTGCCATATAACGTAGTACGAGTAATAAACGCAACAGGCATATCAGACTTTGTTGGCATATATGATCTGCCATATGAAATGTAGTATTCAATAAACGCAACAGGCATATCAGACTTTGTTGGCATATACGATCTGCCATATGAAACGTAGTATTCAATAAACGCAACAGGCATATCAGACTTTGTTGGCATATACGATCTGCCACATAAAACGTAGTATTCAATAAACGCAACAGGCATATCAGACTTTGTTGGCATATACGATCTGCCATATGAAACGTAGTATTTAATAAACGCAACAGGCATATCAGACTTTGTTGGCATATATGATCTGCCATATGAAACGTAGTATTCAATAAACGCAACAGGCATATCAGACTTTGTTGGCATATACGATCTGTCACATGAAACGTAGTATTTAATAAACGCCACAGGCATATCAGACTTTGTTGGCATATACGATCTGTCACATGAAACGTAGTATTTAATAAACGCAACAGGCATATCAGACTTTGTGGGCATATACGATCTGTCACATGAAACGTAGTATTTAATAAACGCAACAGGCATATCAGACTTTGTTGGCATATACGATCTGTCACATGAAACGTAGTATTTAATAAACGCAACAGGCATATCAGACTTTGTTGGCATATACGATCTGCCACATGAAACGTAGTATTTAACGAACGCAACAGGCATATCAGACTTTGTAGCCATATACGATCTGTCACATGAAACGTAGTATTTAATAAACGCAACAGGCATATCAGACTTTGTTGGCATATACGATCTGTCACATGAAACGTAGTATTTAATAAACGCAACAGGCATATCAGACTTTGTTGGCATATACGATCTGTCACATGAAACGTAGTATTCAATAAACGCAACAGGCATATCAGACTTTGTTGGCATATACGATCTGCCATATGAAACGTAGTATTTAATAAACGCAACAGGCATATCAGACTTTGTTGGCATATACGATCTGCCATATGAAACGTAGTATTCAATAAACGCAACAGGCATATCAGACTTTGTTGGCATATATGATCTGCCATATGAAACGTAGTCTATTCTCCTATCAGATATACGTTTTTTACATCACGTATCAGATATACACTATATTTTAGCACAGTACAAACTACACACAACTGAAGTTTATGCAGTACAAGTTTGATATAATATTCATAGTAAAGGCATTTTTCGGATAAATTTTTGTTAAGTAAGTTTATAATCTTTAGGTGAAAGTGACTGAAAATGGAAAATTTTAATTACTGAAAATAATCCTGTTATAACTGTTCTTTGTTTGTGAATTTCTACATATTTGTGATTTCTAAAAACAGTATTATGTTGCTTAAGAAATTATTTGTGATTTATTGTGATTTAATATGTTCTGAAATTTAATATTTTCAATTTTGAATTCAAAAGGTGCAAAGGATTTTACAACTTATGCTATCTGATTTATCAATATCAAAATAAGAGTAGGCTAATTAAACAACATTTTTTATAGCCGTAATAGTTTTTCATACGTACATACGCAATTTAAAAACTATTTTGTACATAATCAATACCCTTAGAAAAATTCCTAAAATTGCACTTATACAAGTAATAGGGGAGCTCTCTCTGTAGTACACCTCACCCATGTAATTATGTTATCTTTCCTCACTCTGTCTGCTTACATTATTGGTTGCGCCGTCCTAATCTCTGTCATTCGTGTGTTGGGTTGTAACAAAGTCACTGATCCCCAGTATCGTCGTGATATTCATTATCTAGCTAATTTTAGCTCTATAAGTAACCTCAGTTTTAAACCTCATATTTCTTAGTACGCACCTCGATCCTATAAAATATGTTTGTACCAAGTGTCAAGTCCAAAGCCTTCTAGTTTTTGAAAAACTGTGACCAGCCAGTCAATAGCATATGGCTTTTATATCTATATACTAACCCCCCATAAATCCATCCAAATTTAGCTTTGTGAAATTGAATCATAACACTTATACATATATATAAAATACGTCTTTAAAAAATAAAATCCTTAAAATAGTCATTAAATCTATTAAAGGCAAAGTCCTGGCTGACTCACTCATCACTAATTCTCCAAATTACCATGTAGGTAGAGAGCTGAAATTTTGTACACTGTTTCTTTAAGCCTTATATAGGACAACTAAAGTATTTTCATTTTGATAAAACACTCATAGGGGTAAAACTGCTCCTAAAAGATTGTTACATAAGGATAACATTGGATTGATTTTAGTAAATTAATAACAATTAATTGTTTAGTAAATAAAAAAACATGTTTATTTTTTATGTTTCATATTATCCTATTGACGCATTAAGATTTTAATCATCAGCTGTTAAAAAAACAACAAATTAATTTAACACGTTTAAAATAGCCTAAGTAATACCAGTGGGTATTTATACTAATAAATATGTAGCTGCCAAAGTTGTGTAAGTGAGATATTGTAAATAAATTTAGTATTGTGATTTTACGTTATACAGTTAATTTACTATTATTTGTAGTCAAAAGTCACATGCTGAGGCCGAAGGCCGAAGTTTATCGAGCGCAGTGATTGTCGGGGTTGGCAGCGTGCAGGGTTGTCCCCTAGTAATTAATAAAAATCAAATTGAAAACGATCGTCCAAAAAAAGTTCAATCATTTAGTTAAATAAGACATTAATTTTTTAAATTATATACTTGGTTGTTCAGTTGGGTAAAGCCCCCTGCCTTACAACACTCAGCCA
Source organism: Stictocephala bisonia (assembly GCA_035578905.1). Lineage (NCBI taxonomy): Eukaryota > Metazoa > Arthropoda > Insecta > Hemiptera > Membracidae > Stictocephala > Stictocephala bisonia. The sequence continues at coordinate 982,989 of JAQJVL010000297.1, forward strand.
CACGAGGGAACCATTCTGTCATGTTACTGGGACTAGATGTTTTATAAAGTCCAATGTAATTAGTTTATAAATTGTTTCTCAAGGACAGCTCCGTCCTGTGGTGGCTAAGGAACCGTGGACACAAAGAGAAGGACTTAATTAGATGCAGTCGTTAATAATTGTACCTTGTAATGGTTGGGACTACATCCGTTTAGTTGCGCACCACAGATACAATAGCTCAACCATTAAATTAGTTACATTGCATGTAACATTCTGTTTCGCAGTGTTCATTTCTATGTATTATGAAATTATTTATATTTATAGAATTGTTTGTTTGGTGATATGAAATCATTTTATCGTTTCTTCATTGGCATATATTTTTCAGTTTGTACAAATATGCTAAAAACTGAGAGCACCTTCCATATTAAATATTTACCTGAGTGAAAACAATAATATTTCTTTAAACAGATGTCCTCCTTAATTTTTAGTGGTCCATTGTTAAAAAAATGGGTGGTGTTGAAATAAATAGTTTCATAATGAAGCTGTATTATATTTTATCATAATACCTAAAAAAAACTCTTTCAATATGTGTAATTGTGTAAATTAAATAAACATTATCTTCTTGTGTGAATGCAAAAAGGTTTACTAAGGGAAATAAAATACGATTAAAAAAACATTATTTAAAATAATTATCATATATTCGTAAAGAGTTTCAATAAACTTAGAAACTTTAATATTGTAAACCCTTTCATAAAAATGTCATAAAAGTAAGTACAACCAACTAACATATGACACATGTTTTTAACTTAAACAGAACCAAACCCAAATGTTTATCATCAGGCTAGAGTGCTAATTGACACAGGATGTTCTTTGCTGTACATTACCATATATTTTATCATCAGGCTAGAGTGCTAATTGATATAGGATGTTCTTTGCTGTACATTACCATATATTTTATCATCAGGCTAGAGTGCTAATTGACATAGGATGTTCTTTGCTGTAAATTACCATATATTTTATCATCAGGCTAGAGTGCTAATTGACACAGGATGTTCTATGCTGTACATTACCATATATTTTATCATCAGGCTAGAGTGCTAATTGACACAGGATGTTCTTTGCTGTAAATTACCATATATTTTATCATCAGGCTAGAGTGCTAATTGACACAGGATGTTCTTTGCTGTAAATTACCATATATTTTATCATCAGGCTAGAGTGCTAATTGACACAGGATGTTCTTTGCTGTACATTACCATATATTATATCATCAGGCTAGAGTGCTAATTGACACAGGATGTTCTTTGCTGTACATTACCATATATTTTATCATCAGGCTAGAGTGCTAATTGACACAGGATGTTCCTTGCTGTACATTACCATATATTTTATCATCAGGCTAGAGTGCTAATTGACACAGGATGTTCTTTGCTGTACATTACCATATATTTTATCATCAGGCTAGAGTGCTAATTGACACAGGATGTTCTTTGCTGTAAATTACCATATATTTTATCATCAGGATAGTGCTAATTGACACAGGATGTTCTTTGCTGTAAATTACCATATATTTTATCATCAGGCTAGAGTGCTAATTGACACAGGATGTTCTTTGCTGTAAATTACCATATATTTTATCATCAGGCTAGAGTGCTAATTGACACAGGATGTTCTTTGCTGTAAATTACCATATATTTTATCATCAGGCTAGAGTGCTAATTGACACAGGATGTTATTTGCTGTAAATTACCATATATTTTATCATCAGGCTAGAGTGCTAATTGACACAGGATGTTCTTTGCTGTACATTACCATATATTTTATCATCAGGCTAGAGTGCTAATTGACACAGGATGTTTTTTGCTGTAAGTTACCATATATTTTATCATCAGGCTAGAGTGCTAATTGACACAGGATGTTCTTTGCTGTAAATTACCATATATTTTATCATCAGGCTAGAGTGCTAATTGACACAGGATGTTCTTTGCTGTACATTACCATATATTTTATCATCAGGCTAGAGTGCTAATTGACACAGTATGTTCTTTGCTGTACATTACCATATATTTTATCATCAGGCTAGAGTGCTAATTACACAGGATGTTCTTTGCTGTACATTACCATATATTTTATCATCATGCTAGAGTGCTAATTGACACAGGATGTTCTTTGCTGTAAATTACCATATATTTTATCATCAGGCTAGAGTGCTAATTGACACAGGATGTTCTTTGCTGTAAATTACCATATATTTTATCATCAGGCTAGAGTGCTAATTGACACAGGATGTTCTTTGCTGTAAATTACCATATATTTTATCATCAGGCTAGAGTGCTAATTGACACAGGATGTTCTTTGCTGTAAATTACCATATATTTTATCATCAGGCTAGAGTGCTAATTGACACAGGATGTTCTTTGCTGTAAATTACCATATATTTTATCATCAGGCTAGAGTGCTAATTGACACAGGATGTTCTTTGCTGTAAATTACCATATATTTTATCATCAGGCTAGAGTGCTAATTGACACAGGATGTTCTTTGCTGTAAATTACCATATATTTTATCATCAGGCTAGAGTGCTAATTGACACAGGATGTTCTTTGCTGTAAATTACCATATATTTTATCATCAGGCTAGAGTGCTAATTGACACAGGATGTTCTTTGCTGTAAATTACCATATATTTTATCATTAGGCTAGAGTGATAATTGACACAGGATGTTCTTTGCCGTAAATTACCATATATTTTATCATCAGGCTAGAGTGCTAATTGACACAGGATGTTCTTTGCTGTAAATTACCATATATTTTATCATCAGGCTAGAGTGCTAATTGACACAGGATGTTCTTTGCTGTAAATTACCATATATTTTATCATCAGGCTAGAGTGCTAATTAACACAGGATGTTCCTTGCTGTACATTACCATATATTTTATCATCAGGCTAGAGTGCTAATTGACACAGGATGTTCCTTGCTGTACATTACCATATATTTTATCATCAGGCTAGAGTGCTAATTGACACAGGATGTTCCTTGCTGTACATTACCATATATTTTATCATCAGGCTAGAGTGCTAATTGACACAGGATTTTCCTTGCTGTACATTACCATATATTTTATCATCAAGCTAGAGTGCTAATTGACACAGAATGTTCTTTGCTGTACATTACCATATATTTTATCATCAGGCTAGAGTGCTAATTGACACAGGATGTTCTTTGCTGTACATTACCATATATTTTATCATCAGGCTAGAGTGCTAATTGACACAGGATGTTCTTTGCTGTACATTACCATATATTTTATCATCAGGCTAGAGTGCTAATTGACACAGGATGTTCTTTGCTGTACATTACCATATATTTTATCATCAGGCTAGAGTGCTAATTGACACAGGATGTTTTTTGCTGTAAATTACCATATATTTTATCATCAGGCTAGAGTGCTAATTGACACAGGATGTTCTTTGCTGTGAATTACCATATATTTTATCATCAGGCTAGAGTGCTAATTGACACAGGATGTTCTTTGCTGTACATTACCATATATTTTATCATCAGGCTAGAGTGCTAATTGACACAGTATGTTCTTTGCTGTACATTACCATATATTTTATCATCAGGCTAGAGTGCTAATTGACACAGGATGTTCTTTGCTGTACATTACCATATATTTTATCATCAGGCTAGAGTGCTAATTGACACAGGATGTTCTTTGCTGTAAATTACCATATATTTTATCATCAGGCTAGAGTGCTAATTGACACAGGATGTTCTTTGCTGTAAATTACCATATATTTTATCATCAGGCTAGAGTGCTAATTGACACAGGATGTTCTTTGCTGTAAATTACCATATATTTTATCATCAGGCTAGAGTGCTAATTGACACAGGATTTTCCTTGCTGTACATTACCATATATTTTATCATCAAGCTAGAGTGCTAATTGACACAGAATGTTCTTTGCTGTACATTACCATATATTTTATCATCAGGCTAGAGTGCTAATTGACACAGGATGTTCTTTGCTGTAAATTATCATATATTTTATCATCAGGCTAGAGTGCTAATTGACACAGGATGTTCTTTGCTGTAAATTACCATATATTTTATCATCAGGCTAGAGTGCTAATTGACACAGGATGTTCTTTGCTGTAAATTACCATATGTTTTATCATCAGGCTAGAGTGCTAATTGACACAGGATGTTCTTTGCTGTAAATTACCATATATTTTATCATCAGGCTAGAGTGCTAATTGACACAGGATGTTCTTTGCTGTAAATTATCATATATTTTATCATCAGGCTAGAGTGCTAATTGACACAGGATGTTCTTTGCTGTAAATTACCATATATTTTATCATCAGGCTAGAGTGCTAATTGACACAGGATGTTCTTTGCTGTAAATTACCATATATTTTATCATCAGGCTAGAGTGCTAATTGACACAGGATGTTATTTGCTGTAAATTACCATATATTTTATCATCAGGCTAGAGTGCTAATTGACACAGGATGTTCTTTGCTGTAAATTACCATATATTTTATCATCAGGCTAGAGTGCTAATTGACACAGGATGTTCTTTGCTGTAAATTACCATATAATTTATAAATATTCATAGTATTTAATAAGCGTAGGGAAATAAAATACAAACATAGTACACAAGTTCAAACCAAAAAGCCCGCTCGGCAAAAGGTGGGAGCCATCAAAATGGCGAAGCTGTGACAAATCATCTGATCGATCTGTTCGACACATGTTAGGCAACCGTTCGTCACTTCGTGAATTTGTGTTCTTTATAACACTCTTTACGATCAAACTAAAATTATTATGTATGTGTTTTACATAAATGTTTTGTAAACCCTTGTATGGGATACTTTTTTTACTAAAAGAAAGTTTCATTTTCAGTACAGTACAAGTAAACGTCACACAACACAAATTTATTACAATATAAACACAAAATGCACAAATATATTACAATACAAGTACAAAATGCAAAAATGTTATGGTGATCGATTTCGGTGAACCATGCTCACCTTCCTCAGACCAGAGGGATTCACAAAAGAAGGGATTCACAGTTCCATTTTATGTTCTTAGAGACTATTATATTGAAAATGTTTATTTTTTACTCTAACCTAAAAAAATAATATACAATCTTATGTACAAACATGTTTTCTATTATCTTTGATTGTAAATAGAGTCCTGAAGATTTTTATATGGCTTATTTTTCCATTATAGTTTGTAAGTTTGTAACAACTGACTTTCACACGATGACTTATGATGTAAGTTTTTAACTTATAACAGTAATTGCAAATATTTCACATTTTCTTGTAGCAAAATATTGTCTGCATATATATAGACTCTGTCAAGGGGAAAATTATAACAAGTTACGCGTATCCCTTATTTTTAGTTTTAAATGTTTAGTTATTGCGGTAAAATCTTTATTTTTCCCCATATCAAAAATGTAATATATTTGGGAAGAACCTAATAGATATTTTATGTACCATGCTTTTTTTTACATAATTCCTCTCTTGTTTTGCTCAATCGATAATATTATACTTGAGTAAGACTATCCTGATGATTGCAATACGTATATTCATTATTTACAAGAATAATTACCAAAGACTGGTTGTAAATGGGAGAAGTATATACGACTATTTATATACCTAACAAGTAAACTTACTAACTGATTGGCGTACCTCTGTGGAATGTATGACCGTCCAGCGTTCCTCACTAAATAGGAGATATCATGGCTCCTTTGGGCTTGAATGTCAAAGCCTAAACACATTCCTTCCATTCTAAATCCAGTCTGCTTCACAAGTCTAAATCTTTCGTGTATGTTATTAACACATTCTTCGTCCATTTCTGTTTTTCACAGAAACGTTCTTACAGTTCTTACACTCCATTTCTGGTCAAACGTCACTTACCTACTGCTAACCTGCATGAGTTACACAGATAGAATGTGTATACAAGTGCGTGTGTAAACATAAAGTTTCATTTATCTGTTTATACAACGTACATATTTTCCTCGTAGACATAAACTGTTTGACGAGACATGTTGCGGTTCTCCTATTATGAGGGTAGTAGTTTTACGTCCTTGACCTAACCATCTAATGTTTGTTTTAAGTATTTATTTTGCATATTTTATTTATTTTTTTTAACCTACAATTTTCTTTTTTTTCTTTTCATACAACCTATCTCTGTAAAATACTGGACTATCATGTAAAGTTTCTGTACAATATTTTTCATATTCCTTGATTAGAGTACTGTACAAATATAATGACGATTGGATTTCGTGGCTTCGTGTCACTCCCCCATGATGACCCAGCTTGTGAAATATTAGGGATGATGCGTCCTCAATAGGATAAACTAGTGATGGGCCACTTAGCTAAACATCGATTATTGATTACTTTTTGTAGTTGTCTTCGATCCACTTTGTTCCCCCTCACATAATATACGTGAATGAGTGTGTACTCGGATAATTTACGCAGGTGCTTTGTTTTGTAGTAAAATAATAATTAACATCTTGTACAGTAATATTTCTGATGCTCTTGTAATCAACAATTTCCAATCCGATGAAGTCCTCAAAATGTACTTAATTATTAAAAAATATTTAGTTGTACATTTTATTGTTCGCATTTATAAACTTATATTTAAAAATATGAGGTAAAAGCAATTATTTATTAGGACTTTAATAAAAATGGTAGTCAAGACCTAAAATTAAAAAAATAGAACATTGAACGTTTACACATATGATTTTACTGTTGCCATTTCACTAAATTTGAGTTTTTTTACAACTAATCCATGTAAAATTATATGAAAACTAATAAATTATCAATATTACAAAAGCAATGTCCCAGTGTTGTAGTTAGAATATTATCTCGTAATTAGTTAATGTAATTAAGTCGTTCAGAAAAGTCGATTACTTCGATGTTTCCAAAGAATCCACAGCTACTGTTTTTTGTAGTAGACGTCTCATATCATTAAAATAAACATAAAGGCTTGCAATAACCCCAGTGACTTGAACCTCTGTTCATCTTTTGCATCTTACTTTTATGAAATAATTAAATTAACTCAGCTCAAAGCATACAACAATACCATTAAATGTTAGTAACATAACAACTCTAACCATATTTTCCATAGATTATGATCAATTAAAAGGAGATAAATAAGAAAATAAACAAATTAATATTGTAACTGAGTCTAGTCCGTGTTAAAATTTCATGTCAGCATCCTGTGATGCTATGGTTTATTATTGTATATGATGCAAAATTACATTAATATATATATATATATATATATATATATATATATATATATATATATATATATATATATATAAAATTCAAAAAACGTATTTCCATTCTCACACTGTTGTTATATTGGTTGGTTGTGATTTTAAAAGCTCAGTTTAAAATTACATTTTAAAACTGTATATCTTGGTTGAAGAACCCCCCTTCTGTCACCCATACATAGTACCCTTATGCAATACCAGTATTTTTTTTTCTTTTTTTTTCATAAAATACAAAATGTATTTTTGTTGTTGGAATCTTTTACTTTAATTTTCAACGGATTTGATATACTTATGCATTTATATTATGTGACAACTACAAACAGAAGTCAGTAGTCTATGTTTGACTACGCCTACTGTAGTAGATTTCCTTAAGTAGTCGATGTGACATATCACTCAGAGTTATAACCGAATAAATCCAAAACTGGACCAATGAATTTCTTACACACGAATTTTTTCAGTTTTGGCTTTCTTTGATCATAACTCTTAGTGTTGTGTTGAACACTGGTTTATCCCTTACCACTTTATAAAATTTACTAAGGTTTTAAAACAAAAATACAATTTTTAAGACCCTCTTGTTACTCTTATTTTAAAATGGAGTCAAAACATGATCTTCATATTGAATTTTAAAAGCTTTACTACCGTTCATAGAATTAGTGAGTGGTCAATTAATAAAACACATACAAAATAACAGACAATACATTACATTTAATAAGACTTTCAATAAATATCCTACAACTATTAAATAATTAAATCTACAAATAAATAAATGTTTATAAGTAAAATAATTTACAGTACTTAAGTATTCTACATTTTATCGTTTGGTTTCTTTCAATATTTGGTATCTAAAGATCCGTCAGTTGTCTTTCTTACTGCTGACGGTGCTTGGACCTGCAACAGACGAAAAACAATTGAAAACTAAATAATATTTTGTTATGACTGATAAAGAAATATTGTTATTTTCAAGTCATGGTGACCAATCCACTTATTTTATAAAGACATAATATTAATAATTTTTACTATAAAGGTTGATAAAGAGTTTTTGGATGTAGTAATGTTATAATAATAAAATATTACTGTTGGCAATGTCTTTAAAAGTAAGTTATAAGTTTAGTATATGTCCCATCTTATAACTACAACTAATAGTGCAGTCATTGAAGCGAAAAATACGGTCTTACCTCCGAATTTTTTTTACTGTGAACCGATTTGCATGAAATTTTGGAATTAGGCTCATCTTACCCTTAACTTCAAAAGTGAAAATGATCTGAACTCCGTCTCTTATTTTTAAGGGGAGTAAACAACCCTTTAATGGAAAAATTGACATTGAGCCATTTTATCGCTAGAAGACATGTCTAATAGTAAGTGGTGAAATTGTAAAGTGTTTTCTAACACAATTACCTCATATTAAAATCATTTTCAACCCCTTGAAAATCTTACAACCCTTGCAAACAACCCCTAAATTGAAAAAATCACAAAAAAATACTTAGGTATGACATAAAAAGATGTAAGTATAGAGTAAGTAATATTTTATATTCTCTATAATAATTATCAAATTGTTAACCCCCTTTCAACAATATATACTTGAAAATTACCCCTTGATAAAAAATTTTTACAATTTTTTTTGATAAAATGAAAGGGATTTAAATATTATTCCACACTCTCGAAAATGATTATCATATTCTTAAGCTTTTCTAACCTTAAAACTTCCCCTAAATTAAAACAGTAATTATATATGATTACATATTTAAAAATAATTTAATTTAGAGTAAAAATTGCCATTTATTGAATAAAATATTAACAAATTATATAAAAATGTACAATTATTATTAAAATATAATATTAAATTTTTATTCTTCATTAAATTGTATGAATTATAGTATATTACAAATTACAAGTGTTGGGTCTCTATTATACTGCGTACTTTCACATTGCTCCAAATATTCACACTCCGAAATTTTCAGTTACTAAGTAGAAAAAATTATGATAAGTTTTTGGACCATAACTCCTTCAATTTTCATGCTATCACAATTTATAAAAAACCATTGTAAAGGTAATTAAGAGAGCTACAACATCCTTTATTGCAATATATAGTAAAAAACCTTTTTCTAAAACGGTGAAGTGTTAAAGGGCTTAAGAGAGGCTGTGATTGCGCTGCCATGCACTCTTTAAACAATCATATCTCCGTCAATGTTTGTTTGACAGAAAAAACAAAAAACGAAATTGTTTGTCAGAAAAATACCTAAATTTTTCATTTCTACACTTTTATACGTATCTGTCGTCATTTTTGAGATATTATGAAAAAAAGGTGATTTTTTAAAAATTTTAATTTTTTTTTTTTTTTAATCGTGACTTTTTTGAAAAATATGTGTCCTAAAGCAGCCAAACTGATACAATCTATCAAACTCTTCATAATAAAGTTAATTCTAGGCGGAATACGATTAATTTTAATTTTGGTGGAAATGGCACTTATGAAACCCATTGATTTAAAAGAAAAAAACATTAGATGCTCCTCTTATTTGCAATACAGCTCACTTATTTTACGTGCAAAAGACTTTTAATAGTGCTCATTTTAAAGCTTATTTCAAGCACTACAAAACCCTTTTTTATTAAAATGCCTAAAATGCATCAGCTCGCCGCTAGATGGCATTGACCACATCGACTAAATTTCAGACAAAATATAAAACGGCTTTGATCTTTAATATCTAGCTTAATATTGCACTTAGAATACTTTATAAAAAGCCACATTGTTCATTTTTTTACCTGCTATAATTTTATTTTTGTAAAATTTTCGATAAAACGTATATTTTTGGAGATATTTGCAAAAACCCGATGAAAAACGTGAAAAAATTGCGAATTTTCAATTGCCAATAACTTGAAAAGTATTGGATTTTTTGAAAAACTTTATAATTGATTTTTTGTTTAAAATTAGGCCTTCTATCGATATCCGAGGTTATTTTGAAAAAAAGAAATTCACCCCCGAGAAGGGGTGGCAACCACCCCCAGGGTGGTTGCGGAGTTCAAATCATCTTCACTTTTGAAGTTAAGGGTAAGCTGAACCTAATTCCAAAATTGTATGCAATTTGGTTCACAGTACAAAAATTCTGAGCAATAATACTTCAATGACTGCACTATAAGAGTTGATATAAATATATAATACCAACATTATGACCTGATATGTAAGCCAAAATGACGTATTATACGGTAGACGATCACAAGACTATAACCACTTTGGATGTGATCACGTCTTTGGATGTAACATTGGTTATCATATTCGCTCTTATCTGAACGCTTTAAACTACCTCAAAATACAAAATTGAGGGGTTTTTTCACATTCAAGATTAAAGACTAAACATTTAGATAAAATATCAGTTCAATCGCAAAAAATGTTAACGTGGAAATATTTATTGAACTATGTTCGGCTGCCTCACCATTCACCAGTAGGGGTGGCCTGTACATGGACTTTATTACACGATCTTATTTCATCCCCAGCCCTTTTTTGTGTCAAACCTTTGACCTTGCATAGTGTGCATAAAGTGCTTAGCCACTTAGGTACCACGCCAGAATTTTTTCTTTCTTAATATGAAAATGATTCAGTTAAGATGACAGTACGCTTAAAGTTACTACTCAACCAATTGATATTTGATAGGCATTAGCCTATGACAATATTTATAATAATAATATTATATTTTCTCATTTTACACGTTCATAGATAAAAAAAACTAGACTGTACTCCCATCGCTAACCTTTAGTAGAAGAAATAAGCAAACCAAAATAAATACACATTTATACATGATATATACTTACCAGCGTAACCTGCAGCTTTATATATTTGTCCAATAATATTTAAATATAAATATTTTGAGAAAATAATTTTAGGCCACTATGGATCATATACCTGTGTTGGTGTTCCATTATAACAATAATATTTAATCAAACAGACCAATACGGTAGCAAACAAACAAAACCGCATTCTTAATCTTCTTTTCACTAATATTCTAAATTACTTACAAAAATTTTTATTAAGATAAACTAAAACATTCCTATTAATGACGTAATAAATAAATATAATGAATAAATATAATAATAAATAAACGTAATAAAATAAAATAAAAACTATATCAAGACTAAAATAAAACAGCCACGAAAAGGTCTTCCAAGTATTGAAATAAAAAACAATGACTCCTTAAAAGGTGTTAAATTAAATATGATCACTCTGTAAAATATAATATCAACTCAAATGTTTTATCAAAAATATTTTAGATTATAAGATATTCCATATTTAAATTAGTTTTTATTTTCTAAATATCAAATGAAAGAGATCCCGATTTTCCGATTGCTGCTCGGTGACAGATTAAAATGCTGGCCTCTTTCATCAGAAAAGAAAATCTTTCAAGATACTGAGCTACATTCATTTTTATAGAAAACTACGCAAGCTTGTCCTACCATATACCTCTTTCATAGTCAACTGTTTCACAATTCATTATCTAACTATTACAAAGAATGTCATAGGATGGCCTTAATCAACATCAATTTAACTTTAGTCGTAACTTGTCAGCTGTCTGCTACAATAATACTTTTTTGAGGTTTTGTTGAAGTTAGTTTTGTAGATTGGTAACACTGTCAAATACCTTAATTAGTGTAAACGATGAAACTAGAACATGAAAAATTGATAATTACTTCACAAATCATTTTGTCAAGTGTTTTATGGCCTATCCTATTTATCTCGTTTACATATTAAACAAAAAAATCATATATCCCTTCACTCTCCATTAATTTATTCTCACAGCAGACATGTGTTTCCGCCGAACTCAACGATGTTTCCTTCATCTTAGAACTTAGGCTTATGCGGCCGGTGTCATAACTAGAATCTACATTTTCCGGTGACAACCGCGTCAAGGTACTATCTACAATATTTACAAGATGACCAGATTCTCAGAGAAACCACTGAGGATGCCACATCACAGTATGGGCGAAACGTCTGGTCATCTTGTAAATATTGTAGATAGTACCTTGACGTAGTTGTCACCGGAAACTGTAGATTCTAGATGTTTCCTTCAGTTGAGAAGAAGTCTAATTTGCGGCATGGTGTTCTACTAATTAAGACCTTTAAATAGTTTGCATATCGGCTTAGGCTTACAAATAACATTTTCTTCTGATCCCTCTAAGGAGGTAGCAGTCACTGAATAATGTAACACATAACCTCCCCAGTGATTGTTAAAATAGGTTTTCATGTCCAGTAACTTGGTACCAATTGTTTTAGCTCTATCTTAAACGTTTAAAAAAATATTCAACTTATTAAGGACTTTTTGGACTCCCGGTAGGCTGTACGTATTTGTGTAACAGACTTGTTAAATAGCGTCTTATAAATACCAGAGTCAGCAGGAGAGGCCTCAGTGGTTGTTTTGTCTGTGGCAGGCTTCTTCTCCACGTCAGGTTTCACCGTTATTTCATCTGAAATTTAAAACTAATTAGCTTACTACTTCATGACGAATTCAAATTATCAAATTAACAGACTGTTAATAGTTAGGATACAGCATATAAAACTGATAATTTAAAGCTTGCAGACAAATATTTGTAATGTGAAAAGTTGCTCTATGGTGAAGTCGCAGTATAAATTAAAATAATGATACTGAAGAACAGAATGGTTTTTCTAATCTATAAATTGTAAATTTAAAAATAATACTGTATTTAAATATAAAAGAGAGTTATTTTTCAGATCATAAAATAATCATACTAGTGGTATGAGTTTGTGCATGTTTTATCCTGACTGGCTAAACAAGGTAAACCGCTCTTATAGCTCAGAGGGTTTTGTGGCTGATGTTTGGTGTTTATATAAATAGTTTGATCAGTGTTAAAGGTGGGCTTATCTCTGGCAGTTTACCATAAGGACGTTCACTATACAGACATTATTGGTCAGCTGTTACAGAGCACAGTTGTTTGGGCGAGCCAGTGGCCGAGCGGTCTAAGGCGTCAGGACTTTGAGCTTGGGTATGAATCCGCTGGTTTGAATCCGGCCTGGATTGGAAGATTTATCAGTAATATTCACCGTTTATTGTACTGGCTCGCCCCTTTACTCTGTCTGAATAAGTTCCTCGCACATACAGTAGTGAAAGGGCAGAGTAAGGTTAAGAAGGAGATCGGCCTCTCCTTTTAAAAACAAACAAACAAACAAAAACTGTTATCTGATAAAACAGCATTGTCTCCTCGGTGGTATTGTTCACTATACATAGAACTTAAGACACGTTGAGAACGGGTGGTTCAAGGCCATGAAATCGATATATGTTGAATATATCGTCATATACATATGTTATAAATTGTATAACTGTTCACATACTCATTTTAAAACGTAATTTTACTCTTTCTAGTACATAAAAGTAGTACATAAAAATATTAGGTTAAACATTACAATTTAATGTTTTGTTAGACAGACTTATACGACTTAAAATAGTAAATATGTAATCAGAGGCTGGAAGGATAAAAACTAATATACGAAATATTGCAGACAATAACCGTGAAGCAGTTAGAATTGACAGGTGATCTAACTTCTACATGACCTTGAACTTAAATGTGTCTATTATAATGTGGAATGCAAAGTATTCAATTAATGTAATGGCAATGTCTAAAACACAAGTCTAAAACATAATTTCTTCCCAAAGCTGTTAAAATATATCGTGTGTGTGTGTATATATATATATATATATATATATATATATATATATATATATATATATATATATATATATATATATATATATATATTAGGGCGGGTGGGGTATATATATATAAAAGAAAGATCTACAAACTTTTATTGAAATTAGATCAATTCAACGCATTTCCATAAACGTGGCCTGTATGTCTAGTTTGTAATTTGCCGTCCTCAAAGGAAAAAGCTAGACTTTTTCAGTTCCTTTGCTTCCATCTAAAATTAGTTATCAGAGGTTTAATTATGTATTCTTTAATGCCTACGAGTAATCAGAGATAATAACAGCTTGTTAAGATTTGCATTTTAATTGATATCATGAGCCGTTGTAAAGGCATATATTTAACAAAGTGTGACTCTCACGTCGTTATTTTCTACACCAAGGCAGTAATTTTCAACGTTAGGGATTTTTAATTTCAGGAACACTACAGTTTCGTTCCCAAAAGATATTTATATCGATCGTTCAAAGCTCTCATTTTGTTTAGTTTATGTTAGTCCTGTTGTGGAGTGAGGGAGGGGCCAACAGAATACTCATCATTATTTAGAATTACTAACTGGAAAATTACAGAAGTTGAGTCCGTTTTAATCATTGGAGGCAGACAGTTTGTAATATTTTACTTATTGATTGGGTATAAAAATGTTTAGTACATACCACCGTTGACAGTTTTAAATTTTAATCGAGCATCGAAGTAATGAGTCTATTGATTTTTTACAATTATAATTTGGGAATGTCACTAATTATTAGTTAACAGTAGCTCTATACAATCAGTCAGCCTGTGGGTGAACTCTGATGAGGTTATCTAATTCAGTAAAGTAAACCTCAATTGACTGAAAACACTTAAAAGTAGTTACAGAATTTTATTTGGCCCAGCAATGACATTTTCAAAACAAATTTAGAGCCGAAAATCAAAATAATAACATTTATAAATAATGACGATATATGACCACCAACATTATTTACATAATTATTATTCATTCACTGGCCCACTCTGGTCCGCAACCCTGTAATTGGGTGGGAGGTCCGTCACCTTGTAAGTGACAAACTTCTAACTGGGCTTAAATCCTACTGTGTACCACAGAGAAGTAATGTGGTGAATGGGTGTATCGAGTAGTTAGTTGTACAGTTCGCAGTGTTAATAGCAGGGCTGACGTCGTTATATTCTCCCCTCAAGGATAAACGCAGTAGTTATACAACACAAGTGAATATCACACAACACAAATGTATCACAATATAAGTAGAAAATGTACTAATAAATTGGTTATCAATTTCAGTAAACCTAAATCGATTACCATAGTATTTGTTCATTAAATGAATGAATGAAAAAGCCTTTATTTTATTAGCGACGTTAGAACTATACACTTGACCCCGTATACTTGTATTGTAATAAGTGTGTGTTGTGTGGCGTTTACTTGTACTGCAATTATATTGTAATAAGTGTGTGTTGTGTGGCGTTTACTTGTACTGCACTTATATTGTAATAAGTGTGTGTTGTGTGGCATTTACTTGTACTGTACTTATATTGTAATAAGTGTGTGTTGTGTGGAGTTTACTTGTACTGTACTTATATTGTAATAAGTGTGTGTTGTGTGGCGTTTACTTGTACTGTACTTATATTGTAATAAGTGTGTGTTGTGTGGCGTTTACTTGTACTGTACTTATATTGTAATAAGTGTGTGTTGTGTGGCGTTTACTTGTACTGCAATTATATTGTAATAAGTGTGTGTTGTGTGGCGTTTACTTTTACTGCACTTATATTGTAATAAGTGTGTGTTGTGTGGCATTTACTTGTACTGTACTTATATTGTAATAAGTGTGTGTTGTGTGGAGTTTACTTGTACTGTACTTATATTGTAATAAGTGTGTGTTGTGTGGCGTTTACTTGTACTGTACTTATATTGTAATAAGTGTGTGTTGTGAGGCGTTTACTTATACTGTACTTATATTGTAATAAGTGTGTGTTGTGTGGCGTTTAATTGTACTGTACTTATATTGTAATAAGTGTGTGTTGTGTGGCGTTTAATTGTACTGTACTTATATTGTAATAAGTGTGTGTTGTGTGGCGTTTAATTGTACTGTACTTATATTGTAATAAGTGTGTGTTGTGTGGCGTTTACTTGTCAGTACAAGTAAACGCCACACACAGTTACTTATATTGTACAATATACAATATTATTGTATATTATATAATACAATATACAATAGTATTATATAGTACAATATAAGTACAGTTACTTATATTGTGATAAGTGTGTGTTGTGTGGCGTTTAATTGTACTGTACTTATATTGTAATAAGTGTGTGTTTTGTGGCGTTTACTTATATTGTAATAAGTGTGTGTTGTGTGGCGTTTACATATATTGTAATAAGTGTGTGTTGTGTGGTGTTTACTTATATTGTAATAAGTGTGTGTTGTGTGGCGTTTACTTGTACTGTACTTGTATTGTAATAAGTGTGTGTTGTGTGGCGTTTACTTGTACCGTATAGCTGCTATGAAGACGTGCTAATGAAGATACTATTAATAATTATTAAAACAGTTGTATAAAGATTTGCATTAATTCAATGTAATTCTCACTGAGGCGTTCACCACGGCCTTAATAAAACGTCCTCTGATTCGTTATGCTCTGTGGTACCATTTAAATCAGGGATATTCACTATGCAGCCCTCGGGCCACATGCGGCCCTTAACACAATATTTTGTTGTGGCCCGTAAAAGTTTTTAGAACTGAAATGATTTATTAAAGTGACAGCCACTTTGGTATTTTTATAAGCCAAAAAAATGCTCAGAATTGTTTTTCTTTGTTAAAATCACTAAATACTAAATTAATAGCAGAGAGACAGACGAAATGCAGGCTAGAAAACATACGAACAAACTGTATGTAAATGCACTTGCGGCCCATAGGTTATTTTGAGAAAAGTAATAAGGCTCATCATGAAATCCTAGTGAAGAACCCTGATTTAAATGGTCATAGTATAAAATTATAAACAGTGAAGGTATTCTAACAATTGACTCACTTCAGTTTGTGAAAATGTTTATGGTAAAAAAGTAAATATTTTTCATCAGGTACCAGCTGAAGGCTTAGGCCTATATGGCGTCTTCAAAATAAGAAAATATTTCTCATCAGGTGCCAGACGGAGTCTAATGGCATCTTCTAAATAAATTAGCCAGAGACCATAAATGTGTCTAAACCAATTTTGATTTATAAGAGGAGGTATTATACTAACACAACCAAAGTGTTTAAGCGGGAGTTGTGCATACGTCGAGCAGTTGTAACAATCGCGTGAGACCACTATCACTTACGAGGATAACCGAATGAATATGCTCCAATCCCCGCATACCTCAAGGCTTATTTGTAGCTTAATAAGTCCTTACAATAATTCATATCCCTCCTAACCGAGAACCTTATGTTTTGTATAAATTCTATATTTAATTTGTGAAGTGGGTTAATAAAACATCTTTCAAAATGCGAAAGATGAAATAGATGTTCATAAATTTACTTTTAGTAGGTATTTCTGAACTTAAAGTATCAGTGGCTACTGATAATTTAAAAAGGTACTAGGTAATAATAATGTGTTATAAGTAAATTAAATATTTTTAGATTGTATCTATAACTGGGGTAAATTCAGATTACTCGGACTCATTACGGTTAGCTCTAAGGGTCGAAATATGTATCATTAATTATCGTTGTGATACTCTTTTAACTAACCAGTGGTGGAAGAAGGTGTGTCTTCTATGTTACTACCTGTGCCAGAGCGAGCCAGGTCTTCCTTCTTGTCCTCAGCACCTACCACACTGTCCACTAAAACAAAATGTTGCTAAAGTTTTAACTGCTTATCACTTGATAAAGAACAAATTAATAAGTGTTTATTATAGATATATTTAAATAGACATATCTTATTTAATTGATATTCCTAAAATATAAAAAAGTGAAGTGGCAACTATTTAGGAAAGCAATACTTAAATTTGTTACAACGTTTATCGGAGAAAGTTAAATATTTCTAGTACATTTCCTATAAAAATGAATTACATGCAGGGTGTTGAAAAAGTATGGAGCTATCTTCATTTCCCTTGTATGGGTCCAGATAAAAAATTGAGATTTACTATGCCTCTGTTGAAAAGTTTTCTTGAATCTTTTGATGCAGTCTATAATTTTTTCAAATTAGAGGGGAGGGCCCGTGGAGGGTTTCGTAAAAAATTTAAATGGAAGTTTAAAATGAGTTGCCCATCATTTTAAAGCCTATTTCTTCTGAATAAGACGCCACAAGTCTCAATTCAAAGGAACCACCCTATGAGAAATAGCGACTGATTAATCTTTCTTAGTAGAGGTCTTTAAAAAAATATGGAACCACATTTATTTCTTTTAAATGGGTTCAGATAAATGATTGAGATTTAGTATAACTCTGTTGAACATTTTTTCTATCTTTTGATGCAGTTTATAGCTTTTTTTACCTAGAGGGGAGGGCCCCGTGGAGGATTTCGGCAAAAGTTGAAATGAAAGGCTACGATAAGTTGCCCATAATTTTAAAGCCTATTTTTTATGAATAAGACGCCATAAGTTTCAAGTTAAAAGAACCACCCTATCAGAAATGGTGACTGGTTAACCTTCTTAGCAGTGATATTTGAGTGGTAATTCGATATGTTGTAAGAGCCAGATCTATCATAAAAAGTTATTTGTACCATTATGTCAATAATATCATTTAAAGATAATTTTATATTTATTTAATAGAAAATTCATAACTGGCTTTTACAACTTGTCGAATTTCCACTCTAATACCAACGCTAAGAAAAGTTAACCAGTCGCCATTTCTGATACGGTGGTTCTTTGACTTGAAACTTGTGGGGTGTTATTCAGAAAAAATAGGCTTTAAAGATGGGCCACTCATCATAGCCTTTCATTTAAACTATTTATGATATCCTTCACGAGCCCTCTATGTACAAAAATATAAACTGCTCAAAAGACATATAAAACTTTCAACAGAGGTATACTAAATATCAATTACTTATCTAGATTCATTTAAAAGAAATGAAAATGGTTCCATACTTTTTCAATACCCTCCGCTAAGAAAGATTATCCAGTCGTCATTTCTGATAGGGTGGTTCTTTTGACTTGAAACTTGTGGCATCTTAAAGAGAAAAAATAGGCTTCAAAATGGTAGCCTTTCATCATAGCCTTTCATTTAACTTTTTACGAAATCCTCAAAGGTCCCTCCCCTCTAGGTTGAAAAAAATTACGAACTACAACAAAAGATAGATAAAAACGTTCTACAGAGGTATACTAAATCTCAATTATTTATCTGGACCCATTTAAGAGAAATGAAGGTGGTTCCATACATTTTTAACACCATGTATATGCCTCATAAATAGGTGTTAATGTTTGAAATTATTATGCACTCTTCGCAAGTCCAACAGAACTTTTATTTTGCCTGTTCCTACTTTAGTGAAATGGAATGTGTGGTTTTATAGTTTGGATAATCGCAAGAGGGTAAACGAACCTTACTATAGTGTAGACCTTAGAAAGCCCCCTCCTTACCCAACCTATAACATCTATTTCCTTCAAACTACAACTTCAGGGCTTAGTGTCATAATTGAGGACTGATGAGGCAGAAAAGGATTGTTGGGCATTTTCTATCGTTTCTTGAAGAAATCCTACACGACGTTTCAACTGAATTACTTTATCTAAATTCCTATTCTAATTTATCAAATATTCCATAACTATCTAATTTTTTTCATTATATTAAAACCCATCAATGTCAAAATCATTATTGAAAAAGGACTGTTGCAGCATTTTATTTAGCCATTCGGTGGAGTAGTTTACGAAGTTTGTATACTATTATCAGATCATCCGCATTCCCTAATCTCTACAAAACTATCAAATCAAAATACCTATTCAATCGATATGTTTTGATAGGTGGAAAATCCACTTGTAGTGAACTTTCATCATGAGCTGATCCATTAGTGACACTTATTTACTAATAACATTTAATGACATGTAAGTCTATTAGAGAAGATTTTGTGAGAACTAGTACCATTTCATTGTTGTTAAATTGATCCTCTAATTTGGATTAATGGGTAAAATTTGTATGACATGTACTCACCAGAGTTGATAGAAGGTAAGTCTGGAACATTCGGGTCAGCTCTAGCTACGATTTCTTCTTTTACTCCGGAACTGCCCTCTAAAACGAAATAAAAGATTTACGATAGCTTATCATAAATGCTATATTATTATTTTATTTTAGTTGTAGTGTTTGCTAACCTAATTTTAAATAGTTATGTTTTTGCATATAATTAAATGAAATATTACTCACAATGCTTCCCTTTAAAAATTCAATATTATAACGAACGAAATCGTTATTTTAGTTCTAGGGCTATATATACATATATATATATATATATATATATATATATATATATATATATATATATATATATATATATATATATATATATATATATATTATCGCTTACAAGTTAAGAGTATTTTTAAGTGAATTTAATAAGTCTTCTTTTTTTATTTCAGCGGGTTGTATTGATAAGTATTTAATTATGCTTTCAATCGTATCTTACTTTATCTTACTTGTGTTACTTTTAACATTTTATAAATGAAAACCAAAAAAGTTACAGTCCAAGCATATAGATATACAAGATGGTTCATGAGATTTCCCCCACTTCTACAGCACATTCTACTAGTTATTATAATGAAGAAAATAATACGAGTATATAATATATACTATAAAATACTTTGTTAACGAATTACAGCTAGCAAATTATTTCAGCATGATTCCTGGGCAAAGAGTGAAATAAAGCAATACTGAACTTCTGGAAAGGCAAATTAAGTGACAAAGTGTGTTTTACCTTTTGTATTATGACCTGGAAAGCTACTACAACTAGCTTAAAACTGTATAATTAGTAGTTTTTTAGCAATTCAGGATTAAGTGCAAGAAATTTTGACATGAAATCCAGGTTTTTTAGGTTTTATATTAAAGACATTTGTTAAAATTATAATAAATACATTAAACGTTTTCAAACACAGATTGTAGAGAATGTTTTTCTGAGAAAATTTTTGTAAGTTAAGATAGCTGAAATAAGTACAACATTTCCAGTTAACTTACCATAATGCATTTTTCAAGTGATTAGTTTGGGCCAACGTATTCTTTATAAAAAGTGAATAAAGGTAACGTCAGAATTTGTAATAATGTTTACGTACTGTTTACGTACTGTTTGCGTACTGTTTGCGTACTGTTTGCGTACTGTTTGCGTACTGTTTGCGTACTGTTTGCGTACTGTTTGCGTACTGTTTGCGTACTGTTTGCGTACTGTTTGCGTACTGTTTGCGTTGTGTTTCTTATCTTCCCTTTGCCTGCTCATTCAAATCCAAGTTATGTACACTTAATTAATACTTCACAAGTATTCACTCTTATCTTCCAGATAGTTGTATCCACTTACTAATTTTTATTAATAAGCCATTTTCAATAAGTTTCTAGAAAAATAAAACTGCCATCATTTAAGCCCTTATTGACCTTCACAGTAATTGAGTTCAACATATAATTTGTTTTTTTCTGTATTATAACCTTGTCAAACATGGTATAAATGTATAAAACCTTTCTTAAATCAGTTGGATCATATTGTTAATTGTAATAAATAGATAACATGGATCTTTACATGTTATAAATTGATAATACAGTCAAAGTTGAGTTCGATTTCTGTTTGTTATACTGGGAAGCTCACCTTCAGCCGGACTTTTTTCACTGGCAGCTGTTTTTGAATCTTCAACTATAGGATCTGATCGCGCCAACCCGGGTGCAATCCGAACACCTACAACAAACCAATAACTACTGTTTTATAAAGTAAATATAAATGTTATCAAGTAAACTATCAAAAAGTAAACGTTACAACAATAGAAAATCACCAGTTAATTATAACAATCCGTTAATTATGATAGAAATGTATTTGAATATCAATAAATATTAGTGGAATCAAAAAACTACAAATAATTAATGTACTTGCAGTTTAAGTATTATAAACTCTGTTGAGTAGAATTTCTTTTGATATTTGTTTAATTGTTTGCAATTTCATTTATTTTGTAACAACATACGAATAAAATACTCAATTACTTAAGGATTATTAATATATGAGTATTAAGTTTGAAAATATTAATTTTGGAGTTTCACTTTAGTTCCAGATGATGTATGGCTGAATATGTCGAATTAATTTGTGAGTAGGGTAAGTAGATTGGTGGAACCATCATAAATAGTTGGTCTGTAGGGTAGAGGGTTGGGGGACCTGTCATGAACTATTGGTCTGTCAGGTAGGTAGGTTGGGTAATGAACCATTGATCTGTAAGGTAGGTAGGTTAGAGGACTCGTCATGAACTATTGGTCTGTAAGGTAGGTAGGTTGGGTAATGAACCATTGATCTGTAAGGTAGGTAGGTTAGAGGACTCGTCATGAACTATTGGTCTGTAAGGTAGGTAGGTTGGGTAATGAACCATTGATCTGTAAGGTAGGTAGGTTAGAGGACTCGTCATGAACCATTGATCTGTAAGGTAGGTAGGTTAGAGGACTTGTCATGAACTATTGGTCTGTAAGGTAGGTAGGTTGGGTAATGAACCATTGATCTGTAAGGTAGGTGGGTTAGAGGACTCGTCATGAACTATTGGTCTATAAGGTAGGTAGGTTGGGTAATGAACCATTGATCTGTAAGGTAGGTAGGTTAGAGGACTCGTCATGAACTATTGGTCTGTAAGGTAGGTAGGTTGGGTAATGAACCATTGATCTGTAAGGTAGGTAGGTTAGAGGACTCGTCATGAACTATTGGTCTGTAGGTTAGGTAGATTAGAGGGCTCGTCATGAAGCATTGGTCTGTAGGTTAGGTAGATTAGAGGACTCGTCATGAACCATTGATTTGTAAGGTATGTAGGTTGGAGGACTCGTCATGAACTATTGGTCTGTAGGATAGATAGGTTGAAGGACTCGTCATGAACTATTGGTTTGTATGTTAGGTAGATTAAAGGACTTGTCATGAACTATTGATCTGTAAGGTATGTAGGTTGGAGGACTCGTCATGAACCATTTGTCTGTAGGGTAGGTAGGATGGAGGACCCTCCATGAATCATTGATTTTGTAAGGTATGTAGGTTGGGGACCCGTGATGAACCATTGGTCTGTAGGGAGGGTAGGTTGGAGGACTCGTCATGAACCTTTGATCTTTAAGGTATGTAGGTTGGGGGGAACCTTCATCCATTATGAAATATTGGGTTTTTAGGGTATGTAGGTTGGGGGTCCCGTCATGAACCATTGGTCTGTAGGGTAGGTTGGTTAGGCGACCCGTCAGGAACCATTGATCTTTAAGGTGTGTAGGTTGGGGGACTCGTCATGAACCATTGGTTTGGAAGACCCGTCATGAATCATTGCTCTGTAGGGTATGTAGTTTGGAAGACCCGTCATGAACTATTGGTTTTTAGGTTATGTAGGTTGGAGGATTCGTCATGAACCATTGGTCTGTGGGGTATATAGTTTGGGGGACAAGTCATGAACCATTGTTCTAAAGTGTAGGTAGGTGGACTCGTCTTTATAATTCTTCCTATAGGTTAGATAGGTTGGTATACGCGTGATAAATCATGTGTATGGTAGGTAGGTTGGTGGATCCGTCATAAATCATGTATAGGGTAGGTAGCTTGGTGGACCTGTCATTAATATTCGGTGTATAGGTTACAATTTTGGTAAATCTGTCATAAATCATGTGCAGGGTAGGTAGGGTGGTGAAAATTTCAAGAATCGTTTGTTTGTAAGGTAGATAGTTTGGTCAGATTTGTCAAAAATAATTCGTCTGTAAGTGAGTGCTTTATCTTACCCACCATGTTTGATTGGTTTGAAGTTGGGGAAGATGAATGTGTGACGTAGTGAAGTAGTAATTGACTATGAAAATCTAATTTGGACTCTTCTCTTCACTTGGTCACGTTATACAGTACATGTTTAAGCTAAGTGTAAGCTATCAACACCTATATAAATATTTACATATGTTGAAGATACTGTCCATACTGGATGTGTGATATGGCTAAGTGAATACTTTCCCTCAGTATTTATAATAATAAGAATTATCATTACTCTGTTCTTTAATAATATAGTTTCTTTAGGATTCAAAAAATATAAACATTCGTTCTATTGGCAATTAGTTAATATTCTATTAATTCCCTAATAATTGTTGAAATTAGAGTTAGAATAAATCATATATATATATATTGGTTCCAAAAGAGCAAATACATTATTTAACTCACCATTTGCTAGATTTGATTTGGAAAACTGACCCGCGGTGGGCTTGATGGTTGGCTGGGAGACTCCTTCACCTTTGTTGTGCCCAGGGCGATACTGTGGCTTGTGAATCGATTCAGCAGTAACATAATGGGGTTTGTGTTCTGTCTCGACAGGTTTGTGAACAACTGCTTGTACAGTAACATGAACGGGTTTATGAACAGTCTCGTGAACGGGTTTATGAACTGGTTCATGGACGGGTTTGTTAACAGATTCATGAACGGGTTTATGAGCTGGTTCGTGGACAGGCTTATGAGCGTGTTCTTGTTCGGGTTTGTGAACATGTTCATCATGGTGGTTTTCTGTGGGTTTATGGGGTTTTTCAGGAACTTGAGGATTGAGAAGAGATCCTATTACTTGGAACGGTCTTTGGATTAGCTGGGCGACATTATTCAGTCCTGGGGATTCACCTTCTACAACAGGGAGTGATATTACCACGGGATTACCTTGACTAGTGTGGATTCCCCCCAAGCCAGTTGTCGCTCCTTCAGCATAATTGAAGCCACCGATTGCATGGATGTTGGGAAGACCGCTGATCACTAGAAATGGCTCTAGATCTCTGTGATAGCTGTATGGAGGTGACCAGCTGTAAGGAGGTCTTACATGATTGGTGGGCTTGTAATTTACGTGTTGAACAGGTACATGAACTTGTGGTCTGTGATTTTCAACTACATGATAGACTGGTTGATTATGAACTCCATTAGAACCGTGGCTGCCTCCCCCGACATGGTGAACGTGACTTCCGTGAGATCCATACCCACCTACCCCTACGTACTGAACTGGAATTCCATGAATCCCAGACGAGCTTCCCCCAGCTGCTGAGTAGTGGCCTCCTTGATGTGAATAGATTGGTCGAACTGGAACCCCTCCCCCATAGTGAACTTGTCCTCCATAGTGAACTGGCTGTCCATGGTGACCGTACTGTACTGTTTGATGAACTGGTCTTACGTGAAGGACTGGAAGCGGTGGAAAAGATCCAGCGATACTTCCAGCTGCTGCAAAGTTCGCTCCATTTCCTCCCCCATGTTCCACATGTACGCTTTCAGAGGGCTTGTGATTACCATGGCCACCCACGGCAGCCGCTGCAGCAGCTGCTGCCGCTGCTGATCCTCCATGAGACGCTCCTTCACCTATGGATGCTCCCAAATGAAGTCCAGGTAAAGACACTGAACCTTGTCCATTGATTAGTGGGCGTTCTACAGTCTTACCACCTTCGTCAACTATGTAGAATGGATAATAAGAGTACGGATAGCTGGCTGAAGCGTAATCTTGCAAGCTAGCAGCCCCTTGCAGATCACTCCCTTCATTCTTATCTGCATTTTCTTCTGTTGATGAAACATTTTTATCTCCCACTGCTGCCTTTTTTACTACATTATTGTCTGAATTTCCTAGGGGTTCGGATTCCAATTGAGTATTTTCTTCAGATGAAGTCAGCCGAGATACGACGTAGGGTGAACGGTAGTACATAGCTGATGTCAATGACGCAACAGCACTGAAGATCAGAATGAACTTAGCCTGAAAAATAAAACATAAACTTTAATTAGAGATAAATATTATTATAATTATAAGTTAATTTATAAAGAATTATTTGATATTTGCTTTTAAAAGCTATTAACACACTCATAAACCTAAATGAAACCCCTAGTGATCTCACAATGCCTTGGTGAGTTTTCAATCGATCACAGCAATCTCACATTCTCATTATAAAGAAACGCTAAATTTACAAAACCGAAAAGGACCTACATTGAACTATACCACTACCTAAACCAAATAAAAATAAAACTTATACACCAAAATATTTTGTTTATTTATCTTCTTATCTAAATAAAACTAAAACTTATTTATCTTCTTCAAAAAAGACAAGAACATCCAAGATGGAACAATGATTCTGAATTTGCTTGAGTTTATGACTGGAATAGCAAGAATAAAATCGAAGACGCATCCAATACCACTTTAAGAAAATAAATATCTAATTTTATCATACAGACTAAGATGAAACAGGAAAATCGTCTATGTTTAGATTGACGTTCGAAAACACAAGAAACTTTAAAGAAACATTCAAACCTAATCAACCTGAAAAGCTTTGATTTAAGGACAGTAATTTGGCTGTTAATAACTAAGAAAACTTTAGAGAACTTGTTAAACACTATAAAAATATTTTCAAAAGTCCAAAATCAGCTATTAAATTTTCATAAATCAAAATCAACCATACTAACCCAGATTCAGATAAAATAAGAATAACAAGACACATTAAAATACTCAAAAACAATAAAGCTTAATGAGAAGATAGAGTTGGAGCGGAAATGTCCATGCCCAACTAAAATAAAAATAAATTACTCAATTTACAAACATCTGGCAAACAAGAGGAATTATTTATTTCTAACGATTGAAAAAGTGCCCGTAGTCATATATTATTTTTAAAATGATACAACATTTATTTCAACAGTTATATAGGAACCTACGGTAATATAAACAATGCATAAGAAACACTAAATCAAAAAAATTTAAGAACACTTTCTAGACCATTTGGTTAAAAAAAAAAAAAAAAAAAAAAAAAAAAAAAAAAAAAAAAAAACTGGCATTAAACAGCAGTGGGGAGATGGTCTGTACCCAATACTATGTGACGTATTTTAGAAAAAATTTTCCATAAATACCGAAAATAAGATCAAACTAGGAAGAAACAATTTAAAGTCGATTGTCTAGCCACTGCTCAAAAATAAATTAAAACCCTGAATGATATTGTGGAAGTGGTGCTACAAATGTAATTAAAAGCCAGGGTGCATGTCTTTTCTGAATTTAGCTCCTGAATTATTGAACACAGAATACAGGAAAATAAAATAAATTTCTCGTTTGAAAAACCTTGGTGACCCTACGAGAACCATAAAAAGTCGCAAATAAAGTTCATTGTAAAAAGATTACTACTGCCTTTATTGTGACATTTATATTCCCGAATGGGTATCACAGTTAACGTAATTTACCTAAACAATGAAACAATATAAACATAATATATGGAAAATGTGGATATGTATTAGATTTCATAGTAACAAATCGTACAAAAAAATTTAATGTGAACATAATCAATAATTTTGTTATCTAAAATACCACAAATTTATCATAACCTGAAAATACAAACCACTACATGCCAGGTCAAATTAAACTATGGTATAAAATTGAACAGTAATGTCTGAAGATTGAAACCCCATACAATAAAACATTCTGAAATATACATCATAATCGATTAGCTTAGTTATATAATAGTTTTTTAAGTAACATAACACGAATTGGTAGAAATACAAATCATGAACGACTTACAAGACACATGTATCATGGTAGAAAAACATGGTCTACTATCCTCAGATTGAAAGGATTCACAAAAGAATGAAAATGGTGACCAAATGCTTCTTTTATATCCTACAATTTTTGTCATAACGGTTGGTTGTTAGTGTCACAATACTGACCGTTGAATTGTTCACTCAAGTTCAAGATTTAAATTTCTAGGAACAACGTTTAGTAATTTATTTAATTTATTTTATATTTATTTTTTTATCATATAATAAGTATGTTACTAACAGTAGGTAATCTGAGTGTTAAGCCATCAGGCATCACTTTAGATAGTAAGTTGACTCTGCGATACATGTTGAACATGTTTTCATGCTAAACATTAGGTATAATATAAACATTGTATGGTTTGTTTACATTATAATTGTATATTTACTAAGACGTTCAAAAACTAGCATCTCAAAGTGCTGCTTGAAAAGTTGCATTCTGTGTTTTTCATGTGGTTTGCCGATTTGGGATAATGCCTGTCGTGCATCAATATATTTATTTAACAAATTATGTTCCGTCCCTGGCTGAAACGGTCTCCTTACAAGTCATTTTTATTGAAGAATATGTTTAACGAATTGCAACTTGCATGAATATTCGTATACAATGCTTGTTCTCTTGGTTTTGCCTTTTACTTTAACTTAAGTGAAATATTATTTTATTTCCTATCTTTGGTTATACTATTGTATTAATTGTAATTTATTTATATAAAGTATTTATTTTTATGCCAATTAATTAATTTTCATATATTTTATTAGGTATTTTATATAAATTCTTATGTTGTGCATCGACGAATTATGTTCAATTAAATATTAATTAATCATAAATTAGTTACATGCAATAGACCTCGTTATTGCCTATATAGCCTATAATTAGTAAACTAGTTCCATTGGAACCTTCTACACTCATATTTCCTGTACACACGCGTGTCTCAGAATCAAAATTAACCCGTTCACTCATCTTGTGTTGGATTTGAAAACAGATTGCTCGTTCCATGCACATATATTCCTCCTTTATCAAACGTATAAACTGTCTTGAAATTTAGTCCTTATCAATTAAATTTAAATTTTTATCACAATTCAAATGAGTTTTGTACACTTTATTGATTGTGTTAATAGTATACTTATGTTCGATAAATTTGTGTTGTGTGACGCGTTTTGATTTCAGTTTATATATCAAATATATACCTTCCAGCATTCCTTTTTTAATCTCACGTAATACCCATACACAGGGTTAAATAAAATACAATAGAATAAATGTTCTATTAGGTAGACAAATATACACAACCAAATGTTTTTGTGTTTATCGTGTGCTTGTCAAAATTACTTTGGTTATTGCTGAAATACATCAGCGATTTATTTTACAAATTACATATACAGATCATAAAACAATTGCTATTCAAATATCAAAATAACAAATGTTTTGCCACTTCAAAATGCCTCTAAAATAAAATTGTAACAGCAGTTTCGTGTAGTAATCAAACTTTTTTTTATGCAGTGGTCATTTTTCAATTTAATATTAAACTAATTTTTACAACACGTTATTAAGAGTCTTTTTGTTATTTTGCATATGTTTTATATAAGCATATTTAATAATGTTTTGTTACAAAGTAAACTGAATTGTTCGGTTTGAAATCTGGCAAATAAGTATTACTGTGTTTTTTTTTTTTTATTTGTAGTTTTTATTTCTATTTTCCAAAATATCTCACAAATCTTCGTAATCGAAATTTATTTACATTTTTAAATTTTTGTTTCTTAATGTTATCCATTTTACTAACTATTTTTACGTTAACTGAACTGTTAAATTAGTTTCAGTCTTTTTTACATTTACGTTACTAATTGCAAGTGCGGTAATAAAATTATATGATTATATTTTCTATAAAATATATAAAAATTCTGATATTTTTTAATTAGTTAGTAAAATTCAATCTTAAGAATGGTTTTATTAATTGTTCAATTAATTTTACAGTCAAAAAGCGATATTTATCAATATTTCAACAACTTAGTATGTGTATACATGTAATCGTTGGGAAAGGAAATCCAACATCTTATTAAAATAATAAATTAAAAAGAATTATTCTCCGTATTTTTCATACAAATTTATAAATCAAGATTGTCTCGTCGTTAATTTTTCTTTTGTAAACTTTGATAGTGACCTTAAGTTTTGTATTGTAGAACACATAAAATATATTACCTTTTTATCGTATTATGTAAATATAATCTGTACATATTGAACGTATATTTAGAAAGTTATGTTATGATTTTATTACGATTTTATGTGTTATTGTTCAATAAAAATTCTAATGAAATGAAGTTTTGTTATATTTATGTTCAGTAGGTATTGAAGCATTTTTGAATGTAACTTAATGCAATTTTTTGTTAGGTTTTAAAGAGTTATTTCTTAAGATAAGTAAATATCATTGAAAGCTAATTAACTATAGAGAAGGTGCAATAAAATTTAATCAAATAGTTCTTAAACTAAAAATGTTCTCAAGATGCATATCTCTGTTTCCTTAAACATTTGCTATTCGTCGTATTTTATTCGTCTTATCTTATTCTTCTTCTTATTCTTATTTATCTATTAATTATTCTAGTATGTGTATTAAAATTAAGTTAAATATTAAAATTTTACTACTTTTTCTTTTTTCAGTTTAAATATAGGCTATTAGTAGGAAAAAATTAAACTTTGAAATAATCAACAGTAAGGCATAACTGTTGTTGTATTTGTGTTTTATTGGTTAAGTGGAAGAGAGGACTAAATAGTCCTAACTTTACAACACTAATAAAGATATTTTTTTCATTTCATTTCATTGTATTCCAAAGTTGCGTTATTTTGATTTACGTTGCAATATTATATAAAGCTTTATTTTGAATACACACAATAATGAACAAATAAGGAGCCTAATTATAACAACCTTCTTGGTTCCATGAGCCAACAAAATGTGTAAAAATTTGATTACTGTATTTCATTCCTAATAGTTTGATATTTATATTTAATTAAAACTGTGTATTTGTGTAGTTTCAAAATTGATAGCAAATATAGCTTTTTTTTTCTTTTTTTGTCAATTCTTTTCATTATATTTAAGCGTTAGTAATAACTGAGCGCCAACTGCTACCCATTTGGTAATATTGTAAAATCGCACAAATAAAGATATTTTCAATTCAATATGTAGGAATCAGATTTCTGTATGAAAAATGTGTTCCATTCCGTTGTTTACGAAAAGCTCTCTCTGGAGTTTAATTGAATGAGTACTACCCCAAGTAACCAACAAACCCATAAGTAACTATAAAGTAATATGCAGAATAAGAGGATGTACTCACCAGCTCCATGGTGTGCGGGGGCAGGCCAGAGCACAACTGAACTCAAAACTAGAACAACCCCCTGGACTTGGGGAGTACTCTATATTTAAACAGCAGCCCCTATTCCGGGTCAACACCCCTGTGGCTTGCACTCTCTCTGTCATTTTCGGAACCGTTTGTGAGAGTTACCAAGCACGTAGACGGATGATGAGGAATGTCTTTGGAATGTTCTCTTTTCATTTTGTTCTTAACAGAATAAAGTATGCAAATCATAGTTCCGACATTTCTTGGCAAAACTTTATTGAAAGGAGAATTTATTTTACTGCTGAAAAAAAATTTAAGTGAATTGGATTTATATTTCTTTAATAATAATAAATGAATCCAAAAATAATATTTCTTTGTGCAATTAAAGAGAACCATAAGGCAGCAGTTGTAACACAAACTAAATATGATCATGTTTAGGCAGCAGTTGTAACACAAACTAAATACGATCATGTTTAGGCAGCAGTTGTAACACAAACTAAATACGATCATGTTTAGGCAGCAGTTGTAACACAAACTAAATACGATCATGTTTAGGCAGCAGCTGTAACACAAACTAAATAAGATCGTGTTTAGGCAGCAGTTACAACACAAACTAAATACGATCATGTTTAGGCAGCAGTTGTAACACAAACTAAATACGATCATGTTTAGGCAGCAGTTACAACACAAACTAAATACGATCATGTTTAGGCAGCAGTTGTAACACAAACTAAATACGATCATGTTTAGGCAGCAGTTGTAACACAAACTAAATACGATCATGTTTAGGCAGCAGTTACAACACAAACTAAATACGATCATGTTTAGGCAGCAGTTGTAACACAAACTAAATACGACCATGTTTAGGCAGCAGTTGTAACACAAACTAAATACGATCATGTTTAGGCAGCAGTTACAACACAAACTAAATACGATCATGTTTAGGCAGCAGTTACAACACAAACTAAATACGATCATGTTTAGGCAGCAGTTGTAACACAAACTAAATACGATCATGTTTAGGCTTCTATTTTTAATATTGATCAGAGTGAGTCATGAAAAATAAACCGGAACAGCATGGTCTAGTGAAAGAATGAGAGCTCATTCCGAAAGATAGATACAAGTTTGGGCACAAGGGAAAGCTAAGCCATCAAAGTGTTGACTCTGTGGGCTACTTGGCGTAGTCCGGTTGGGCCAACACGTGAACAATAACAAAACTAAACAATAGACTATCACGGGCTCTCATATTCCGAAAACTATACCAATCTTCTATCGGTAAAATAATATAGTTGATTTATTTTTAGTTAGTGATAAATCACTGTTAAATAATGTAGTTTTATCGTTTTCATTTGATAACTTTTTTTAATTCTACCAATACATTTTTTTTTTTTTTTTTTTTTTTTTTTTTTTTTTTATATTTAAACTTCCTTCGCAAATTTACATGGGTCTGTAGGCCTGTGAGTGAAGTTTATTCAACGGGTGGTGTACAGCCGTTAGCTCATCTAGGGATTTTAATATTGGACCTCGCTCTACGTAGTCTGGAGGCAGCCGATGAGTCACCAAGCCAGTACATTATTACTTGATATTTTATATTTATTTTAACGCATTTGTAAAGTAATCGTAACAAACTACTGCCATTAATGAGTATTTTTATGATTCAATCATTCATTGTGCATAATTAATTATAAATTATGAAAATCCTCTACATATGGGATGTTTTCGGTTTGTGTATGTGGTTGGACCACTCATAGTATAATTATAATAAAAAGTTGAAAACTAAGTTGTATTATTTGTTGCTATTATTTTAGCGGAATTTTTAGTACTATTTCAAGAGGTTATTTCGTACCTGAAACACTGGGGGTGAGATAGTACATCCATTGATGGATAGACCGTGAAGTTCATTTTATTGAGTGATCAAAACTGAATGACATACTCTCAAACTGTTTCAAAAATGAGAACTGTGTGAATGTATTCAAGCTAAAGTAAATCTAGTCATTACCAGAACTCATATTTTGTTTCACGAGTTTAACAATCAGTGTATGTAGTGTTAATATTTATGAATGGGGTAAATACCTAATTTTAGGCTATTGTCTTATCAAACATCATATAAAGCTTGTTTGGATCTTTTTCGATTAAAACGTTGCATTATAGTAAAATAAAATACTATTTAAGTTATATCAATTATTTTATTATCTTAATGAAAATTCAATATCTTTAGGTACAGCACTATTATTATAATTAAAATGTCTATAATTTATAAATATTTTATTTTTGAAATTTATCATTGTGCTGTTTTTATTAAAGGCGGTAAACACTCCAAATATAAATCAATACAGATTAAATATTTTAATTATAGTTCTAAAAAATTTAAGCTGAGTATAAGAATTAGTAGTTTATTTGAGTTGTGTATTACTTACAAAAAGTTAAGACACATTTCATGAATTTTCAACTCTCTAACATTTAATAATGATGTTAAAATATCAAATACTGACAAGAAAAATAGACTAATTAAGTTATTCCTCCATCTGACACCTTGATTTTATCACTTAGATTTGTATGTATAACAGTTCCTAATCATTCCTTCTGGCCCCTTGTGTTCTACCACGTAAATATGTACTTATAACAGTTCCCAAACATTCCTTCTGCCTCCTTGTGTTCTATCGCGTAATTATGTATCTATAACGGTTCTCAAGCATTCCCTCTGGCACCTTGTGTTCTACCACGTAAATATGTACTTATAACAGTTCCCAAACATTCCTTCTGCCTCCTTGTGTTCTATCGCGTAATTATGTATCTATAACGGTTCTCAAGCATTCCCTCTGGAACCTTGTGTTCTACCACGTAAATATGTACTTATAACAGTTCCCAAACATTCCTTCTGCCTCCTTGTGTTCTATCGCGTAATTATGTATCTATAACGGTTCTCAAGCATTCCCTCTGGCACCTTGTGTTCTACCACGTAAATATGTACTTATAACAGTTCCCAAACATTCCTTCTGCCTCCTTGTGTTCTATCGCGTAATTATGTATCTATAACGGTTCTCAAGCATTCCCTCTAGAACCTTGTGTTCTATCACGTAAATTTGTACTTATAACAGTTCCCAAACATTCCTTCTGGCTCCTTGTGTTCTATCACGTAATTATGTATCTATAACAGTTCTCAAGCATTCCCTCTAGCACCTTGTGTTCTATCACGTAAATATGTACTTATAACAGTTCCCAAACATTCCTTCTGCCTCCTTGTGTTCTATCGCGTAATTATGTATCTATAACGGTTCTCAAGCATTCCCTCTGGAACCTTGTGTTCTATCACGTAAATTTGTACTTATAACAGTTCCCAAACATTCCTTCTGGCTCCTTGTGTTCTATCACGTAATTATGTATCTATAACGGTTCTCAAGCATTCCCTCTGGAACCTTGTATTCTATCACGTAAATTTGTACTTATAACAGTTCCCAAACATTCCTTCTGGCTCCTTGTGTTCTATCACGTAATTATGTATCTATAACAGTTCTCAAGCATTCCCTCTAGCACCTTGTGTTCTATCACGTAAATATGTACTTATAACAGTTCCCAAACATTCCTTCTGCCTCCTTGTGTTCTATCGCGTAATTATGTATCTATAACAGTTCTCAAGCATTCCCTCTGGCACCTTGTGTTCTATCACGTAAATTTGTACTTATAACAGTTCCCAAACATTACTTCTGGCTCCTTGTGTTCTATCACGTAATTATGTATCCATAACAGTTCTCAAGCATTCCCTCTAGCACCTTGTGTTCTATCACGTACATTTGTACTTATAACAGTTCCTAATCATTCCTTCTGGCCCCTTGTGTTCTACCACGTAAATATGTACTTATAACAGTTCCCAAACATTTCTTCTGCCTCCTTGTGTTCTATCGCGAAATTATGTATCTATAACAGTTCTCAAGCATTCCCTTTGGCACCTTGTGTTCTATCACGTAAATTTGTACTTATAACAGTTCTCAAGCATTCCCTCTAGCACCTTGTGTTCTATCACGTAATTATGTATCTATAACAGTTCTCAAGCATTCCCTCTAGCACCTTGTGTTCTATCACATAAATGTGACGTGTATAATACTTCCCAAACATTCCCTCTGGCACCTTGTATTCTATCACGTAAATATGTATGTATAACAGTCCCCGGATCTTTTCTGTTAATTCACTACTACTTTTTATGTTTCCGTTAATGCACTGCCGCTTGATAAATATTCAATTGCTCTAAATACTGTTTAATTCTCTAAAAAACTGTTGGATTTACCAGTTTGTTATCAACTTTAGTAGCCACCTAACCTAACCTAGCCTAACCTGACTAACCTAAGCGTAATTTCGACACAAAAGTAGTGGTAGTGAAGTCACGGAAAACGTAGTGGTAGTGAATTAATGGAAAAGACCCCAGTTCCCAAACATTCCTTCTTATTCCTTGTGTTCTATCGTGTAACTATGTATGTATAACAGTTCCGAAACATTCCGTCTTGCACTTTGTGTTCTATCACGTAAATATGTATGTATAACAGTTCCGAAACATTCCGTCTTGTACTTTGTGTTCTATCACGTAAATATGTATGTATAACAGTTCCGAAACATTTCGTCTTGCACTTTGTGTTCTATCACGTAAATATGTATGTATAACAGTTCCCAAACATTCCGTCTGGTACCTAGTGTTCTATCACGTAAATATGTATGTATATAACGCGGCCGATCTTTTGATTATTAAATTATATATATTAATTACGATAGTCCGCTGCCACCACCACGGTGATTAAGGCACCGGGACCTTGGATTGAATAAAACGTAACTCTTCATTACTAATTCACTGTTTTATTAATGAATCCAAATAATTCAATATTACTAAACAACAACACTCATCATGAACCATTTAACTCAAATACTTAAAAGCCAATTACAACAAAACATATTACATAGCAAGTACTCCCGCACTGTTAGAACACTTCTCTATCCACCCAACACATACCTCAGCCTAGCCTCAACTGCCCACCTTCCTTGACCATCACTCCAGGAATGCTGACGCTGCTGCCTCAGCATTCTCTGACCTACTTCATGACCACTTCAGCTATAACTTTATAACTGAGTTATATTATATAAAAACGTTCAATTATAAAACTAAAGTATTAATATAAACTATAAAATATAATAGATAAATTATATATTATGGGAGTATGAACGTTACATGTATAACAGTTCCGAAACATTCCATCTTGCACTGTGTTCTATCACGTAAATATGTATGTATAACAGTTCCCAAGCATTCCGTCAGGACCTTTGTGTTCTATAATGTAAATATGACGTGTATAATACTTCCAAAGCATTCCGTCTGGCACCTAGTTTTCTATCGTCTAAATATGTATGTATAACAGTTCCCAAACATTTCCTTCTGGCACCTTGTGTTCTACAACATAAATATTCATGTATGAGACAAACAAATGATATGTCATACAACGCAAATTTAATAAATTATAAGAACAAGAAAATATTATGGTGACAGGATTCTTTAAACCAGGGTTACTATCTTCAGACACGAGGGAGTCACAGATAAAATTATAATGTTCTACACTATATAATTTTGTCCAGCAATTATTTTAAAATGATATAAAGGCTGTAATACATGGAAAAAAATTTCAAAGTCATGTTCCAAAATATTAATAAAAAATTAATATATTAAAAAGTACTTGTAAAAAATTTGTATTTTTTTTCTCATAAGAGTCTGTAAAATCATGTAAGTACAAAGTACATTGAACAAATTAAAACCTTTTCTGCAGTTTTCTAAATTTTATTTTGATAAGAATAATTGGAAACAAATATTTTTTTAATATCAGGTAGAAACATATCTATGTATTAGAAACGTCCTTTCTCATTACAATTTATTTTCAGTTTTGTTAATTATTTCATATTTATTTTATGAAACACGCTTTTGTTACGTGTGATTTGTAGGCTGTTGACTCTTACGTGTTATAATTGTTTGAATCATATCAACTAATATAACTAAATGAGAATATAATCGGGGAGATCTAACGATGGGAATGACTGCTGTCCCACACATTAGAATTCATTTGCCAACACTCTTTGTTAACAATTTAGACGTAACTACAGCCAATGTAGGCTGGGAAGTCCGGCATTATTACTGTGTTTAGTGAATGTGTTTAGTGTATAATAATGGACAGAAAGGAGTGTCGCTGAATTTAAAAGTATTTATGGACGAAGTTATGAACAATTAACATAGAATTAAATATGCCTAAAGTGGCCCAAAATACTAAGCGTTGTTTCAAACTTAAATGGTTGTCTAACCCTCGTGGTTCCTGACGATTGACTATTTAGTTACTGGACCCACACCACATCACTCTCATAATGAATGGT
Organism: Stictocephala bisonia; assembly: GCA_035578905.1. Classification (NCBI taxonomy): domain Eukaryota; kingdom Metazoa; phylum Arthropoda; class Insecta; order Hemiptera; family Membracidae; genus Stictocephala; species Stictocephala bisonia. The sequence goes on from JAQJVL010000297.1 coordinate 1,020,306, forward strand.
GAAAACTTCATATGAGTCGGTAAATGTAAATTGTAGATCGACTAGATGGTTTGAATTGCTATTCTGAAAATAGAACATTCCTTGTAAAATACCTTGCCCAAAGAAGATATTACTGGACAGTTCGTTACGGCTGATATCCAGTTGCACCGGCGGTCAAAGGAATTTCCACGGGTCAAAACATTCCTCCGTCCGAAAAGTGTCCAGATGCACCGGTGGTCAAAATCTACCCACCTCACTTATCCCCGCTGCAAATTCCTTCGACCGCCGGAGCCGGTGCAATTGGAAGGCCCCTTCCTTCCCCACCCCACTACATTTCTTCAAACATAGTTTATAAGTGTTTAACAATTTCGCAATGGAATATTCTATCAAACACTTGCCGATGTTTCGTGGCACATACTAATGGTAGACCATAGCAGGTTCTAACTAATAAATATGGTAACTATGTATTTAATGTTTAATTTTGTGTTTATCCGTGGCAACACTAACATCTAACCTAACCTAACCTAACCTAACCTAACCGACTCATGACTCATGTCATAACAAAGGGTGTGGAATTTGGCACGGTCAGCTTGGGGTTACTGTACTAGGAATCCGGCCTGGTTGGACTTTCCCGGCTCATGTCATAAACAAGGGCCTCTGGTGCAATTGGAACACCCCCCAAAAGGGGCTCCGGTGCATCTGGACACATCAGTTTGGGGCCGATCCCTGACCCCGGTGCAATTGGAAATCTCCCTTCGTTACAGTCGAAATATACGGACACTTCTGTACATTTTTGGAGCCAGGTACCTGAGTTGGGTCTAGCCCTAACCTTACTATTATTGTAACTCTGAGTCCCATTACACTATCCCCACTAGCAAAATTACAGGTATTACAACCAATTGGCATTTCAGTTATTTTGGTAAAAAGTCAGCCAAGAATACGCTATCATAATTTTTTTTTGATTCGTTGTATATGTGTCTTGTTTATGGGGGCTAATTGATTATATGAGCGGGCGGATCAATACAACCACACGTGTATGGGTACAGGTGGGTATTTTTCGGTTCTTCCTTCGTCACTGATAAGTAACGGACGAACTCTTAACACATTCTGCTTTATTATATATCCTCGCTGGGAATATAATAATATGCCTCCCATACAAAAAAGGCTTCGAATGGACACGATATACTGGCTAGAACATTCCAAAACATTCAAAAGAATCAAGGAATGTTCCAGAAATAAGACTTTAAATGGCCGACAATGTTCCAAAACATTCGAGAATGCTCTGGAAATCCCACAATGAAGGCTTCAAATGGCCCTCAATGTTCCAGAACATTCCACATCTTTCGAGGGTGCTCTGGAATGTCTCACATCGAAGGCTCCGAATGATTACTCCCGTTAAAGTATCCATATTTACGCCTTTATACGTCCTGGAAATGTTGAACTTTCAAACTATTGTTGCAACCCCTTTTTTCTAAAGTCTGCTCTTTTATTCCATTTCCAAACATGTTCTTCCACCACACCTTTAAACTATACTCGTGTTTTTCAGCCCTCGAACTGTTGAACAAACGCGCTTTTCTTGTAAATCCAACGTTAAATTTCCAGTGCTGGAAATATTAAATAAGCACATTATTGTTGTTATTCCCATCGTTAAAGTCCAGTTCTGAACATTATTAGCTATAAAATATTGTTACTACTCTCGTTAAATTGTTTAAGTCTGTAGCTGAATTTAATGATTATTCTGTAAAGTCGTGGATTTATTTCATATTGTGGCCAAACTACTGAAAATCTAATCAGCAACATTTCCTGACAATTAATCTATTTTTCTTTGTTTAAGTATTGAAAATCGTTATTTACTATTCGAATCACATTATTTTTGTACTTTGTTACTCGTCTGACTACAGTAGTTTAAAAAAAGTCCAATTTCTGATTGTTTTTCATGCATTAAAATTTATATATTCACATAAATAAACGTATTTATTCAATTTTATTAATTTATCAACAGTTAATTTTATTCTTCGGCTGAAATGTTTAAAATGGTTTTTTTGAATTTTTTGGTCTTTTTTTCAAGCTGAAAATCTAATATAATTAATGATAACCACCGGCTGATCATCTGTCATTGGGCTATTAATTAATGACACTTTCTAAGGAATAGTCGGCCTTAGTTTGTAACAATGACTAGATTCGCTCATCTACAATCATCACACTCATTCGAAATCCATATTCGCCCATATCTCGACGATTGGCGTCTTAAGAATGAATTAATATTAAAATTGAAAAGTTTCTGGTACATCTACAGTACTACTTAATGTGATAGGGGAGAGGGGGTCAATACCATCGTACGTGTGGGCGGGGGTGTATCTGTCGACACGTATTTCAAATAGCAAAAGAACCCTCCCACTGACAAATAATTTGACATATAAATACTCTTAACACTTAATATATCAATAAATTATTATTTTATAGATAAAAATCATTGAATGCTTTTAAAAAAAAGATTTGAAATGCATTTTAGCTTTGCTGAGGTATCCATCTATTTCTGAAACACTTGAATTTAAAGTGTCAATAAAATGCTCTAATAAAATAATCAAAAATGCTCTAATAAAACTGATTCTAAATTTATATTAGTTTGAATCCCTATTTACTTCTATCAAATGTATCACACTTTGCTGGCAAAATAATCAACTTTAAATTATTTAAACAAAATGTGTATTCTACTAGTTCAACATTAAACGAAACTTTGTTGCTGTTTTGTAGCATTGCAAACAAAAGAAATGAATAACCACCAATAACAGACCATACTATTTACGTTCGAAGAAACACCAAACTCCGTATTCGTTACTAAATCGGAACATCGGGGAGATGACTCGTAATGATGGCTCTGTCATGGCTGGGTTGGCACAATATGCTAATTCGTGCCAGTTAGTAATAATGTTGTCCAGATAGTCCGTCCATCCAGGTTGGAGGTACAGACCTATCACGAAGAGGAGCTGGATAGTGTGGAGCAATGTCGGACCCAGACAGCACGATCTAGGCCCGGAAGTACAGTAGACGACCTCCAAGTAATCATAGTTGTTTAATTTATGTATTAGGTAGATCTAAGCACACTGAAGTAGTGTATATCTAAAGTAGAGCGGTATGGATTTACCAACTACAACTCGACTATGTATTGGGTTGAACTAAGGGCACTGAAGTATAGTATATATAAGGTAGAGTGGTAGTGACTTACCAACTACAACACGATTATTTATTGGGTTGAACTAAGAGCACTGAAGTATTGTATAATATATAGGGTAGAGTGGTAGGGACTTACCAACTACAACACGATTATGTATTGGGTTGAACTAAGAGCACTGAAGTATTGTATATATAAGGTATAGTGGTAGGGACTTACCAACTACAACACGATTATGTATTGGATTGAACTAAGAGCACTGAAGTATTGTATAATATATAGGGTAGAGTGGTAGGGACTTACCAACTACAACACGATTATGTATTGGGTTGAACTAAGGGCACTGAAGTATTGTATATATAAGGTATAGTGGTAGGGACTTACCAACTACAACACGATTATGTATTGGGTTGAACTAAGGGCACTGAGGTATTGTATATATAGGGTAGAGTGGTAGGGACTTACCAACTACAACACGATTATGTATTGGGTTGAACTAAGAGCACTGAAGTATGTATATATAAGGTAGAGTGGTAGGGACTTACCAACTACAACACGATTATGTATTGGGTTGAACTAAGAGCACTGAAGTATGTATATATAAGGTAGAGTGGTAGGGACTTACCAACTACAACACGATTGTGTATTGGGTTGAACTAAGAGCACTGAAGTATTGTTTATATAAGGTAGAGTGGTAGGGACTTACCAACTACAACAGGATTATGTATTGGGTTGAACTAAGAGCACTGAAGTATGTATATATAAGGTAGAGTGGTAGGGACTTACCAACTACAACACGATTGTGTATTGGGTTGAACTAAGGGCACTGAAGTATAGTATATATAAGGTAGAGTGGTAGGGACTTACCAACTACAACACGATTATGTATTGGGTTGAACTAAGAGCACTGAAGTATAGTATATATAAGGTAGAGTGGTAGGGACTTACCAACTACAACAGGATTATGTATTGGGTTGAACTAAGAGCACTGAAGTATAGTATATATAAGGTAGAGTGGTAGGGACTTACCAACTACAACAGGATTATGTATTGGGTTGAACTAAGGGCACTGAAGTATGTATATATAAGGTAGAGTGGTAGGGACTTACCAACTACAACACGATTATGTATTGGGTTGAACTAAGAGCACTGAAGTATAGTATATATAAGGTAGAGTGGTAGGGACTTACCAACTACAACACGATTATGTATTGGGTTGAACTAAGAGCACTGAAGTATAGTATATATAAGGTAGAGTGGTAGGGACTTACCAACTACAACACGATTGTGTATTGGGTTGAACTAAGGGCACTGAAGTATAGTATATATAAGGTAGAGTGGTAGGGACTTACCAACTATAACACGATTATGTATTGGGTTGAACTAAGGGCACTGAAGTATAGTATATATAAGGTAGAGTGGTAGGGACTTACCAACTACAACACGATTATGTATTGGGTTGAACTAAGGGCACTGAAGTATTGTATATATAAGGTATAGTGGTAGGGACTTACCAACTACAACACGATTATGTATTGGGTTGAACTAAGGGCACTGAAGTATGTATATATAAGGTATAGTGGTAGGGACTTACCAACTACAACACGATTATGTATTGGGTTGAACTAAGGGCACTGAAGTATTGTATATATAAGGTATAGTGGTAGGGACTTACCAACTACAACACGATTATGTATTGGGTTGAACTAAGGGCACTGAAGTATTGTATATATAAGGTAGAGTGGTAGGGACTTACCAACTACAACACGATTATGTATTGGGTTGAACTAAGGGCACTGAAGTATTGTATATATAAGGTATAGTGGTAGGGACTTACCAACTACAACACGATTATGTATTGGGTTGAACTAAGGGCACTGAAGTATTGTATATATAAGGTAGAGTGGTAGTGACTTACCAACTACAACACGATTATGTATTGGGTTGAACTAAGGGCACTGAAGTATTGTATATATAAGGTATAGTGGTAGGGACTTACCAACTACAACAGGATTATGTATTGGGTTGAACTAAGGGCACTGAAGTATTGTATATATAAGGTATAGTGGTAGGGACTTACCAACTACAACACGATTATGTATTGGGTTGAACTAAGGGCACTGAAGTATTGTATATATAAGGTATAGTGGTAGTGACTTACCAACTACAACACGATTATGTATTGGGTTGAACTAAGGGCACTGAAGTATTGTATATATAAGGTATAGTGGTAGGGACTTACCAACTACAACAGGATTATGTATTGGGTTGAACTAAGGGCACTGAGGTATTGTATATATAAGGTAGAGTGGTAGGGACTTACTAACTACAAGACGATGAAGGACTTTCTTCTTGATGTTTGACAAATCCCTTCACTCTTTGATTACATTGACATTAAGCGTTATTTTGTGATCCTTATATTTAATGTATATCCTATTCAACAATAATTACCTATTTACTATTACAATAAAATTTGTAAATATAGGTTTTATGATGTTAAAACTTTCATATTCAAGTTTAAACTTTATTTATTAACTACACAATTTGACTTCACAATTTTTTTATCTATGGCATAGTACTTTAATTTATTTTTTCTTATTGTAATTTATATGTATATCTGTTAGGTTTGATTCTGTATTATTTTTTATTAAGTTTATGTTTCAGGTTCATCCGACGAATTCCCTCGTAATGTAAGTGACAATCTGTGCGTGTTATTACTTTTTTCCTTGCACACAGATTTTCATTAGGGTAATAACCTATCTCGAGTAGGCTATAATGTATGAACGTTGACTTTTAATTTATGTTTAGAATTTTTACTCTTAAAATAGGACCAATATGTCTGTAAGGGGTACAGTGGTGTGTTTGATATTAAGATTTCATCGATAAAGACCTTAAAACAGTTTTAGTTTTGTCTTCAGTTCTCTTAATTATTAGTACATTTATTTAGACTTTTACTTCTTATTTAATTTAGTTTGCATTTTTATCTTAATTATATTCTTAATTTACTGTATTGAATGCAAAGTTTTTATTCATTTATGTATTGGATATGTATTTATATATGTTGAAACATATTATACGCTGTGGAGGGGTGCAGATTCGTTTAATGTATTAAGTATTGTATTGTGATATGTACCATCTGTAAAAGTTGTCGAAGATTTCCCACGCTTCAAGTGTTTTAAGAAACACTTCTTTCACCGACAACTGTTACCTATCATTAGCAATCCTATGTCTACAATTTCAAACACTGTTATGAATCATTAAACCAGCAATAAATATAATACTAGCATGCTATACCTGTTAGAACATGTTTACTACAGTCTTCATACATGATTTTTTTTAAATTCAATTCAATATGTAAATTGTTCTTGTAAATAAATTATTTTTCAGCATTGATATTATTCTAAATAGCATTTTAAAACTAATTCTATTTTCAATTTTTTATTCATGCTAATGTGCAAAGCATTATAAATTAATATTTGTAGTGAAGGAAATACCGTTAATTATTTTTTATTGAATACTTGTCTTACACATAAAGAAATATATGTCATTTTGGTTGTAATATTAAGAAATCAATAGGGTGTACATTCTTTATTTATTAAGGTTTAAATAATAATTCTTTGTTCATAAAAATAAAATTGTGTAGTTTTATGTGTTGTTTGTAATCTTTATATTTGTTAGTACTTGTAAGTTAATTTGTTCTCAACATACAGGGTTTTGTTGGTGTTAATAATTGGTATCCATGTATTATTTTGGAAACGATGTCTTGGCTTTTCCTCCTAAAAGGTTAAATCTTGGAATTAACTCAAATGTAATATGTGAAAGAATTACGTGTAACAACACCTTATCTCACACAACAATAAAATGCTTCAAACATTAATTACCTTGATAACACTGAATGAATAGGGTTTTTATAAAAATCGCCTTGTGAACAACTCAACATCATATTTTCTTTTATAAAACCAACAATAAGTTAACAGAGAAAATTCAAATATAATTTGAAAAAGTAATTGGAAATATACTTAAAACAAATATATTTCACGTTAACAGAATTAATCACAATCATCCAAATTCATTCATAAATATGACATACAATTGCAGTTATTCTTCCTCAAAAGATAATTGATTAAAGATAATAATAATAAAGCGTTAAATAACCAGTCCCTCGATTGGTAACAAAGCTTATCAATATGATCGTACATAATATATTGTTTAGATTCCTTTCTAATTATAACCCCTCTTTCCCCTGTGGAGATGTATTATTACACTACGTAGGTTTTTGTGCAGTTAGCCTCATGCCGTGATTTAGGAAGTTTGAGATCTGGGTCAGGATGGAATTTTCAACGAGGAATGTCTCCCGTGGAAGAGATCGTCCCCTCCCCACAACGATGGTATGGCTAAGAAACTTTCCCTTGGTCATTCTGATGGTTGTTTAATAATAGCTCACAACGTGACAATTTTACAATGGCTCCAACGAGCCACAAAGACATGCCAGCAGAATGTCGCATCTTGCCTCCGTAACAATCCCTGAGAACTTGAGTTATGTGATCTTAAGTATTACGTGTGTTATTGGGTAAGGATGAAAGATGGTTTTTACGGCAGAATATGATGTTGGTTATATTTTCGACAGTTGTATAACAATTAAAACATACGATGATAGCAACTTTGGAATTGCTCCAATCTACACTCAGGTCCCCGTATTTTCGTTTGAATAATTTACAGACTTGTAAAAAAATAATTGACAACAAAATAATTGAGGCATTGCGTTTCCATATACATTATATATATATATATATATATATATATATATATATATATATATATATATATATATATATATATATATATATGTGTGTGTGTGTGTGTGTGTGTGTGTGTGTGTGTGTGTATGTATATGTATATATATATATATATATATTGTCTATTCAAAACATATACTTAAATGTTTGTCATATTCTGTAATTCTTGATCTGATTTCCCCAAGGATCCCTTTCTTGTTTTAGACATAATTGACGGACCCCCTGACCGAGGTGGTGTGGAATACTCTCAGAAGAAAGGGTGCCTTCCTACCAGCAACCTTACCACGAGGAAATTCTATTTTGCTGTTATATATACACAAATACTAATAACTTTTTAACAAGAAAATGGGGCTTAATTCTTTATGTATCTTCTTTAGTACCACCTATTATGAAGATTAAGGATGGGAATACTGAACATTTTTTTATTGAGTCCTTAAAAGTGTTATTTTGCTGCAACCTTACAACAAAAAAAACATATTTTGCGGTCAAACATTCACTTCAAAAAATACATTTCAATAATATTTGTAGATTATATAGTTTAGGGGCTCTCATTTTGAAGGTCCAGTAGTAGGGAAAGTCTTTTCACGATCCCTTGGATCCACACTGACTATCACTGATGCAGTGAGTAACAAACTGCCGGTCTTTGACATTCCATGCACAGTTCTGAAGTCATACATAACCTCTGAGGGGTCTATAACCCGATTGCCTACTCTATAATACAGGTTTTTACAGTCCTAATGTCAGAGAGTGTCCTTACATATACTGTCAGTGATTGACTCACTGCTTCTAGCTTTATAGTATATAGCCTATATATAATTTTCTTCTTTTTAAACTTCACTTGCCAGTTGACATGGGCCTACAGGCCTGTGCGTCAACTTTAAGTGAGGTACCGACCGTTGGCACAGTGGGGATTAGAATCTTGGACCTTGCCCTCCATCTACAAATGTTTAATTTACTTTGATGAACAAATCCACACATCCTCCCACCCACATGCAATAATAACGACCCACCCACTCATCTTCCCGTATACATATAGTGGTAACGATCCTCCCACCCACCAATACAAGTATAAAACTATACAATTAACATTAAAAAACTACCTGGAAAAGAGTTTTGTAACTTGAGAGTTACATTTTCAATCCCTTCAAAAATCAACAACCATAACAACATATAGCTTACTTCGTCAGTGTTCATCAAACAAACCATTGCTCACTGCTGCTCATGACAGTCGAAGGGCCTTGGATATGTGCAGCCAACCTGCGCCCTATACACGTACAGTGGTATTGACCTACCCATATACGTACAGTGATATTGACCCACCCGCCCATCCCTACACGTACAGTGGTATTGACCCACCCACCCGCTTATACACGTACAATGGTATTGACCCACCCATCCGCCCATACAAGTACGGTGGTATTGACTCACCCGCCCACCCATACACGTACAACGATATTGGTGTGTGCATGATATTTATTTTACAATATCTCGTGCACGTGCACTGAATCTGAAAACTATACAACATCATTAATCTTCAACAAATTACTTATTTTCCTCGCCTCGTATTATGAAATTTTTGTGTCAGATATAAATACAAAAACATCGATTACACAATGAGTAAATTCGACTCATTCAGTAGACCATATCGACCTTTATCCTCGACCGTCAGGCCTCAATGTTTATGGCAAGTAAATTCGATTCGCTCGTTTGACTACCTTCACTGGCGATGCTTGTTTATCGACCTACAACAATGTACTTTATAGGTTTTTCACGAATAAAGGTTATTTAGTGTCTAATTAAAATTCATTGTCCATCTCCTTCTCTATGAATTAAGTACATAGGGAAGGTGGGTAAGCTGTAGGGTCGTATCCATCCATCCATGAATCCTGTTCGTCTCTAGAGTTCGGGACGCATAAAAAGTCTTGTATTACAAATGGTATTCGTCTAGCAACATCTACGTTTTCAACATTTTAATCAAAGAGGAGTTAACTGTATAAACTCGAGACTTCATTGTTCGGCTCCTTCAAGAATCTAGGATACCTCATTCAATAAATTGTTCGGCTCTCTCCAATCCATTAGGAGAACGCTTCTATTCTGGACAGCAGTGGGGTTTTCCGATAAATTTAAAAATTATATATTATTGTGGTGATCAACATTTCCCTATATTATTTGTCCATGTAATTCTTGTAGCCTTTATTCGTCAAAATGTATTATCTCTTATTTACATAACAAATAATACTAATTTTGTTTAATGTTTTGTTAACAAACGAATTTTTTTAGTAATTATTTATACATTTTAAACCAATTTGACTTGTATTAATTTTTCTCAATAATATGTAGTATAAAATGTTATTATCATTTAATACTATACATAACGTATCAAATAAATGGAGTAACCGTAAAAACCCCCCGTCATGTCCAAAGTGGCTTAGTGTTGTCACTCTGTGGCTTCAGTGACTATCCTTCCCCACTTCTTGTCACTCTGTGGCTTCAGTGACTATCCTTCCCCACTTCTTGTCACTCTGTGGCTTTAGTGACTATCCTCCCCCACTTCTTGTCACTCTGTAGCTTCAGTGATTATCCTCCCCCACTTCTTGTCACTCTGTGGCTTCAGTGACTATCCTTCCCCACTTTTTGTCACACTGTGGCTTCAGTGACTATCCTTCCCCACTTCTTGTCACTCTGTGGCTTTAGTGACTATCCTTCCCCACTTCTTGTCACTCTGTGGCTTCAGTGACTATCCTTCCCCACTTCTTGTCACTCTGTGGCTTTAGTGACTATCCTTCCCCCACTTCTTGTCACTCTGTAGCTTCAGTAATTATCCTCCCCCACTTCTTGTCACTCTGTGGCTTCAGTGACTATCCTTCCCCACTTCTTGTCACACTGTGGCTTCAGTGACTATCCTTCCCCACTTCTTGTCACTCTGTGGCTTTAGTGACTATCCTTCCCCACTTCTTGTCACTCTGTGGCTTCAGTGACTATCCTTCCCCACTTCTTGTCACTCTGTGGCTTCAGTGACTATCCTTCCCCACTTCTTGTCACTCTGTGGCTTTAGTGACTATCCTTCCGCACTTCTTGTCACTCTGTAGCTTCAGTAATTATCCTCCCCCACTTCTTGTCACTCTGTGGCTTCAGTGACTATCCTTCCCCACTTCTTGTCACTCTGTGGCTTTAGTGACTATCCTTCCCCACTTCTTGTCACTCTGTGGCTTTAGTGACTATCCTTCCCCACTTCTTGTCACTCTGTGGCTTCAGTAATTATCCTCCCCTACTTCTTGTCACTCTGTGGCTTTAGTGACTATCCTTCCCCACTTCTTGTCACTCTGTGGCTTTAGTGACTATCCTTCCCCACTTCTTGTCACTCTGTAGCTTCAGTAATTATCCTCCCCCACTTCTTGTCACTCTGTGGCTTCAGTGACTATCCTTCCCCACTTCTTGTCACTCTGTGGCTTTAGTGACTATCCTTCCCCACTTTTTGTCACTCTGTAGCTTCAGTAATTATCCTCCCCCACTTCTTGTCACTCTGTGGCTTCAGTGACTATCCTTCCCCACTTCTTGTCACTCTGTAGCTTCAGTGACTATCCTTCCCCACTTCTTGTCACTCTGTGGCTTTAGTGACTATCCTCCCCCACTTCTTGTCACTCTGTAGCTTCAGTAATTATCCTTCCCCACTTCTTGTCACTCTGTGGCTTTAGTGACTATCCTTCCCCACTTCTTGTCACTCTGTGGCTTTAGTGACTATCCTTCCCCACTTCTTGTCACTCTGTGGCTTTAGTGACTATCCTTCCCCACTTCTTGTCACTCTGTAGCTTCAGTAATTATCCTCCCCCACTTCTTGTCACACTGTAGCTTCAGTGACTATCCTTCCCCACTTCTTGTCACTCTTTGGCTTCAGTGACTATCCTTCCCCACTTCTTGTCACTCTGTGGCTTTAGTGACTATCCTTCCCCACTTCTTGTCACTCTGTGGCTTTAGTGACTATCCTTCCCCACTTCTTGTCACTCTGTGGCTTCAGTGACTATCCTTCCCCACTTCTTGTCACTCTGTGGCTTTAGTGACTATCCTTCCCCACTTCTTGTCACTCTGTGGCTTTAGTGACTATCCTTCCCCACTTCTTGTCACTCTGTGGCTTTAGTGACTATCCTTCCCCACTTCTTGTCACTCTGTGGCTTTAGTGACTATCCTTCCCCACTTCTTGTCACTCTGTGGCTTTAGTGACTATCCTTCCCCACTTCTTGTCAATCTGTGGCTTCAGTGACTATCCTTCCCCACTTCTTGTCACTCTGTAGCTTCAGTAATTATCCTCCCCCACTTCTTGTCACACTGTAGCTTCAGTGACTATCCTTCCCCACTTCTTGTCACTCTGTGGCTTCAGTGACTATCCTTCCCCACTTCTTGTCACTCTGTGGCTTTAGTGACTATCCTTCCCCACTTCTTGTCACTCTGTGGCTTTAGTGACTATCCTTCCCCACTTCTTGTCACTCTGTGGCTTCAGTGACTATCCTTCCGCACTTCTTGTCACTCTGTAGCTTCAGTAATTATCCTCCCCCACTTCTTGTCACTCTGTGGCTTCAGTGACTATCCTTCCCCACTTCTTGTCACTCTGTGGCTTTAGTGACTATCCTTCCCCACTTCTTGTCACTCTGTGGCTTTAGTGACTATCCTTCCCCACTTCTTGTCACTCTGTGGCTTCAGTAATTATCCTCCCCCACTTCTTGTCACTCTGTGGCTTTAGTGACTATCCTTCCCCACTTCTTGTCACCCTGTGGCTTTAGTGACTATCCTTCCCCACTTCTTGTCACTCTGTAGCTTCAGTAATTATCCTCCCCCACTTCTTGTCACTCTGTGGCTTCAGTGACTATCCTTCCCCACTTCTTGTCACTCTGTGGCTTTAGTGACTATCCTTCCCCACTTCTTGTCACTCTGAGGCTTTAGTGACTATCCTTCCCCACTTCTTGTCACTCTGTGGCTTTAGTGACTATCCTTCCCCACTTCTTGTCACTCTGTGGCTTTAGTGACTATCCTCCCCCACTTCTTGTCACTCTGTAGCTTCAGTAATTATCCTCCCCCACTTCTTGTCACTCTGTGGCTTCAGTGACTATCCTCCCCCACTTCTTGTCACTCTGTGGCTTCAGTGACTATCCTTCCCCACTTCTTGTCACTCTGTAGCTTCAGTAATTATCCTCCCCCACTTCTTGTCACTCTGTGGCTTCAGTGACTATCCTCCCCCACTTCATGTCACTCTGTGGCTTCAGTGACTATCCTTCCCCACTTCTTGTCACTCTGTGGCTTTAGTGACTATCCTTCCCCACTTCTTGTCACTCTGTGGCTTCAGTGACTATCCTTCCCCACTTCTTGTCACTCTGTGGCTTCAGTGACTATCCTTCCCCACTTCTTGTCACTCTGTGGCTTCAGTGACTATCCTTCCCCACTTCTTGTCACTCTGTGGCTTTAGTGACTATCCTCCTCCACTTCTTGTCACTCTGTAGCTTCAGTAATTATCCTCCCCCACTTCTTGTCACTCTGTGGCTTCAGTGACTATCCTTCCCCACTTCTTGTCACACTGTGGCTTCAGTGACTATCCTTCCCCACTTCTTGTCACTCTGTGGCTTCAGTGACTATCCTTCCCCACTTCTTGTCACTCTGTGGCTTCAGTGACTATCCTTCCCCACTTCTTGTCACACTGTGGCTTCAGTGACTATCCTTCCCCACTTCTTGTCACTCTGTGGCTTTAGTGACTATCCTTTCGCGCTTCTTGTCACTCTGTAGCTTCAGTGACTATCCTTCCCCACTTCTTGTCACTGTGGCTTCAGTGACTATCCTCCCCCACTTCTTGTCACTCTGTAGCTTCAGTAATTATCCTCCCCCACTTCTTGTCACTCTGTGGCTTCAGTGACTATCCTCCCCCACTTCTTGTCACTCTGTGGCTTCAGTGACTATCCTTCCCCACTTCTTGTCACTCTGTGGCTTTAGTGACTATCCTTCCCCACTTCTTGTCACTCTGTGGCTTCAGTGACTATCCTTCCCCACTTCTTGTCACTCTGTGGCTTCAGTGACTATCCTTCACCTCTCCTTGTCACTCTGTGGCTTCAGTGACTATCCTCCCCCACTTCTTGTCACTCTGTGGCTTTAGTGACTATCCTCCCCCACTTCTTGTCACTCTGTGGCTTCAGTGACTATCCTTCCCTACTTCTTGTCACTCTGTGGCTTCAGTGACTATCCTTCCCCACTTCTTGTCACTCTGTGGCTTTAGTGACTATCCTTCCCCACTTCTTGTCACTCTGTGGCTTTAGTGACTATCCTCCCCCACTTCTTGTCACTCTGTGGCTTTAGTGACTATCCTCCCCCACTTCTTGTCACTCTGTGGCTTCAGTGACTATCCTTCCCCACTTCTTGTCACTCTGTGGCTTCAATGACTATCCTTCCTCACTTCTTGTCACTCTGTGGCTTTAGTGACTATCCTTCCCCACTTCTTGTCACTCTGTAGCTTCAGTAATTATCCTCCCCCACTTCTTGTCACTCTGTGGCTTCAGTGACTATCCTTCCCCACTTCTTGTCACTCTGTGGCTTCAGTGACTATCCTTCCCCACTTCTTGTCACTCTGTGGCTTCAGTGACTATCCTTCCCCACTTCTTGTCACTCTGTGGCTTTAGTGACTATCCTCCCCCACTTTTTGTCACTCTGTAGCTTCAGTAATTATCCTCCCCCACTTCTTGTCACTCTGTGGCTTCAGTGACTATCCTACCCCCTTCTTGTCACTCTGTGGCTTCAGTGACTATCCTTCCCCACTTCTTGTCACTCTGTGGTTTCAGTAACTATCCTCCCCCACTTCTTGTCTCTCTGTGGCTTCAGTGACTATCCTTTCCCACTTCTTGTCACTCTGTGGCTTCAGTGACTATCCTACCCCCTTCTTGTCACTCTGTGGCTTCAGTGACTATCCTCCCCCACTTCTTGTCACTCTGTGGCTTCAGTGACTATCTTCCCCCACTTCTTGTCACTCTGTGGTTTCAGTAACTATCCTCCCCCACTTCTTGTCACTCTGTGGCTTCAGTGACTATCCTTCCCCACTTCTTGTCACTCTGTGGCTTCAGTGACTATCCTACCCCCTTCTTGTCACACTGTGGCTTCAGTGACTATCCTACCCCCTTCTTGTCACTCTGTGGCTTCAGTGACTATCCTACCCCCTTCTTGTCACTCTGTGGCTTCAGTGACTATCCTTCCCCACTTCTTGTCATTCTGTGGCTTCAGTGAATATCACTCCCCTCTCACCCGGTATACCAGTCTATTTTGAGACTAACCCGAATGTTTTGTAAAATGTCGAGCAAATATAATAGTCACTTAAACATGTTGAGCTTATCAATGTTATTTGGCCATCTGGATACATGTTCAAGTTAGCTTTCATGTTATCGACAATTGTAAACAACCAAGGGGTCTTCCTAGACTCATAAAACTAGTTTAACTGATATTCTTCTACATACAAATGATATCAGTTTTGTACACACCTGGAGAAGTCAGTTGTGTAGGCCTACACTACATTTATCTTCGAAAGATCTCATTTTCTTTAAGTATGTTATGTCCTCCAAGTTGTGGTAATCTATGTTTTTTTCAGGCGTAAACTATTCTCACTGAACCATACAATCCTATCTTGGCTAGGATAATATCATGACTCATACAATCAAATGCATGAGAGCAAGATAACTACACTTTCTTTCGTTTTTGTTTTGAACATTTGAAAATTTATTAAACAAATTATAGAGAGCACTGCTAGTGTGGTATTTCCAAAGACACACTTCCACTTCGTAAGCATTGTTTTTCATTGTTTAGTGTTTTTCAGATAGCTGTATTTTACATTAAAATATTCGGTCCATGCAAAATATTCTGTTCATCTGTAGTTAGTAATAACTTTATTTTAGTTAATTATTTTTTAATAGTTAACTTCAAATTGGCATGTAAGATGTCACTGTATTTATTCATGAATAAAAGAATTTAATTGAATTGAAAAGTTGTCTCAACTGCAAAATGCTGTTACATTTCCAGCGGTAAAACAATACTCTTTAGTCTTTGGAAATACAATATTTTAAGAATGGAGATTAACTAAAGTAGTGGATGTTTTTTACTAAACTACAATAATATTTAAATATCCTTTTTAATATTATTGTAGTATCCTATACTACAATATTACTATTGTAATATTGTAATAATACTATTGTAGTATTATTTTAATATCCTTTTTAATATTATTTAATATATTGTCAATGCCAATGTACGTGTATGGGTGGGTGGGTGGGTTAATTCAATACCACTGTACGTGTATGGGTGGGTGGGTGGGTCAATACCACTGTTCTTGTATGGGTGGGCGGGTGGGTCAATGGCACTGTACGTGTATGGGTGGCCGGGTGGGTCAATACCACTGTACGTGTATGAGTGGGCGGGTGGGTCAATGCCATGGTACGTGTATGGGCGGGCGGGTGAGCCAATGCCAATGTATCTGTATGGGCGGGCGGGTGGGTCAATACCACTGTACGTGTATGGGCGGGCGGGTGGGTCAATACCACTGTACATGTATGGGTGGGCGGGTGGGTCAATATCACTGTACTTGTCAGTGGAGTTCATTATTAGGCTATTATTACTAAACTAAAAGTAGTACACAAGCAACTCCAGCTCTTCTATTTTAGTAAAAATATTTAATTTTGGAAAACGTTATAAATATGTAAAGTGATTGGTGTCAAATATGTATCAAATATGTATGTTAAATAGTACCCACCCATACACATACAACAACAATACCACTGTACATGTATGGGTGGGCGGGTGGGTCAATGCCAATGTACGTGTATGGGTGGCCGGGTGGGTCAATACCACTGTACGTGTATGAGTGGGCGGGTGGGTCAATGCCATGGTACGTGTATGGGCGGGCGGGTGAGCCAATGCCAATGTATCTGTATGGGCGGGCGGGTGGGTCAATACCACTGTACGTGTATGGGCGGGCGGGTGGGTCAATACCACTGTACATGTATGGGTGGGCGGGTGGGTCAATATCACTGTACTTGTCAGTGGAGTTCATTATTAGGCTATTATTACTAAACTAAAAGTAGTACACAAGCAACTCCAGCTCTTCTATTTTAGTAAAAATATTTAATTTTGGAAAACGTTATAAATATGTAAAGTGATTGGTGTCAAATATGTATCAAATATGTATGTTAAATAGTACCCACCCATACACATACAACAACAATACCACTGTACATGTATGGGTGGGCGGGTGGGTCAATACCACTGTACATGTATGGGTGGGTCAATACCACTGTACATGTATGGGTGGGCGGGTGGGTCAATGCCACTGTACGTGTATGGGTGGGCGGGTGGGTCAATGCCACTGTACGTGTATAGGCGGGTGGGTGGGTCAATGCCAATGTACGTGTATGGGTGGCCGGGTGGGTCAATACCACTGTACGTGTATGAGTGGGCGGGTGGGTCAATGCCATGGTACGTGTATGGGCGGGCGGGTGAGCCAATGCCAATGTATCTGTATGGGCGGGCGGGTGGGTCAATACCACTGTACGTGTATGGGCGGGCGGGTGGGTCAATACCACTGTACATGTATGGGTGGGCGGGTGGGTCAATATCACTGTACTTGTCAGTGGAGTTCATTATTAGGCTATTATTACTAAACTAAAAGTAGTACACAAGCAACTCCAGCTCTTCTATTTTAGTAAAAATATTTAATTTTGGAAAACGTTATAAATATGTAAAGTGATTGGTGTCAAATATGTATCAAATATGTATGTTAAATAGTACCCACCCATACACATACAACAACAATACCACTGTACATGTATGGGTGGGCGGGTGGGTCAATACCACTGTACATGTATGGGTGGGTCAATACCACTGTACATGTATGGGTGGGCGGGTGGGTCAATACCACTGTGCGTGTATGGGTGGGCGGGTGGGTCAATACCACTGTGCGTGTAAGGGTGGGTGGGTAGGTGAATACCACTGAGCGTATTTGGGTGGACGGGTGGGTCAATACCACTGTGCGTGTAAGGGTGGGTGGGTGGGTCAATACCACTGTACATGTATGGGTGGGCGGGTGGGTCAATACCACTGTACATGTATGGGTGGGTGGGTGGGTCAATACCACTGTACATGTATGGGTGGGCGGGTGGGTCAATACCACTGTGCGTGTAAGGGTGGGTGGGTAGGTGAATACCACTGAGCGTATTTGGGTGGACGGGTGGGTCAATACCACTGTGCGTGTAAGGGTGGGTGGGTGGGTCAATACCACTGTACATGTATGGGTGGGTGGGTGGGTCAATACCACTGCACGTGTATGGGTTGGTGGGTGGGTCAAGACCAATGTACGTGTATGGGTGGGCGGTTATATCTTAGTAAATACTAGAGATTCAAAATACATGTATAAAGCCATGTTCTTCGGAATCCTTTTTGGAACACTCGTTGGAGCGGTTACACCTTTAAACCGTTTCCACTGACATAACCAAAATGTGGAATACATTTCCAAGAAAATAATGGCATCTAACAGATTATGTATCAATTATGTAACGTCAGAATGCATCAATTTAAGACAGCCCTTTCTCTAACAATGGTGTTAGCTTTTTCTTCGATAAACTCTTCGTTTGGACAGCGTTTACAAAAGACTTCCCACTTCTCGAGAAGTACATGACACTAAGTGGACATTTTAACATAGTATCCGGTACCTAAATAATATATAACTCTATGAAGCCGAGTCCGTTCCTCTATGGGTTTGTATCATTGTCTGCCTCCATGGTTTGTACAAAAGATTCTATGGCTAGATAAATAAAAATCACCAAAACCAACAGAGGATGTAAGCACATGTGTAAAAGAATATTATATAGACTCTCTAAGTGTATATGGTGCTTTCCCTTCAGTGGATGGGAGGGTTTCTTTTGGTGGGTGAGATGGCTTCCTCTTCAAGTCATGTCCCTTGAGTGGGTGATAAGGCTTGAATGGTCGTTTAGGTGGTCGGGAGGGCTCGTCATGTCTCTTGTGTGAGTGAGAGGGTTTGAATTGTTGTTTCCTTTAGGTGAATGGGAAGGCTCGTCATGTCCCTTGGGTGGGAGAGGTGGCTTGAAAGGACGGTTCCTTTGGGTGGGTGGGAGGGCTTGTCATGTTTCTTGTGTGGGTGAGAGGGCTTGAATGGTCGTTTCCTTTAGGTGGGTGGGAAGGCTCGTCATGTCCCTTGGGTGGGAGAGGTGGCTTCAATGGACGTTTCCTTTGGATGGGTGGGAGGGCTCGTCATATTTTTTGTCTGGGAGAGAGGGCTTGAATGGTTGGATGGGTGGATTAGGTGGATGGGAAGGCTAATTATACAGTTTTATGGAAACCGTCTGTATTCAGCTCGTACACGTTGGCAATAGTAATAAAATATCATTCAGAATCTGGTAAAACCAGTTCATCCCATTCAATCACGGCTTGTCGTGAATCTACCTAAAACATCTGACCCCCGGTCAGTGTGCCACCTGTAAACGTGGGTAGGACGTTATGTCATCGGCCGGGAATCTCAAGGTCTTCGTGATGACCCAATAACACTTTCTCCGGAGCAGACAGTACTAGTAGGTCTTTCCCGCGGTGTGTTCCATGTGCCAGAAGAAGTCCTAAAATGACCATGATGTTATAATTGTTCCAGGTTATAAGAAATCCTTATTTATTTATTCTGAAGACATCGGTTATCAAGATATGGGCTGATAATTTGGCATTTGGAGTGGGTGTGAATGAATTAATATAGCCTTTGTTGAAACATAAGGTTGGCTATTCCTTAGAAAGTTGCATTAATTTATATAATAGCCTAATGACAAATTAATGTTTAATGGTTACCCTATTATACTTACTAGTCATTTAAAATCCCTTAAAAATATAAAACATTCAAGAAAACTTTTAAAAATCATACTCCACAGATTTGCGACAACCTCAATTAAACAAATACACTGAATTTCACATAATTTATAGATTTAAAAATTTATTTTAGTTTCCTTTAGCATTATTTGGAAAAGGAAACAGTTTTGACGTAGCTAAAACTTATTTGTACAACATATGCCACATTAATCTCTGAAACAAAATAATGATTCTTTAGAAAAACTATGACTTTTATTTTGTAAAATTGGTATAGAGACATTTTTGTAATGTTTTATGGAAGATTCAATATGTCTTTTAAAAATATGCAAGCTATTTTATACGGGCCTCAATTTATAAAATAAAATAATTTGTATGATAATGTCATCTCCGAAATTACTGTCATTATTACTATATATCTCAACTCCCAGCTGAATAACAATTAAACGCTTTTAGCATGAAGGTCAAATTCCCTACCCTTAAAGCATTTCTCTTCTTTATTCAACTACTTTACACATCTTCCACTACTAATTAAGTTTGCAGTACTTAATTATTTTTTTAAATACAAATCTTCATTAGCAGATAAATCTCCATTATCAGTTACATAATTCGTGCTGACAGTTTTCTAATTTGAATTGCAGGTGAAGGATGAATAATAAAACTCCGTTTGAATGTATTTAAACATATGATCCACAAAGCCTTTACTTATATTTCTTTCCATTTTGGTAACAATATTATATTAAACATTTTAGAAAGCCTAACTGCTAAACAGTACACTGTATTGGAATGTATTTACAGTAATTGGTATTATTATTCACGTATAGACCAATGATTAGGAAATTACATAAAATGTATAGTTACCTCGTCATTCATCCTTTATTTTATTTTATTTAATATATATATATATATATATATATATATATATATATATATTTAGTTAAAATTTTCAACTTTAAGTGCCATTAATGAATGGAGTAAAAATTATTATTTTTTATTTAATTTTATGGCGACAGAAAAATATTTTTAATGCACTACAGGTGTATACAAAATTGCGTGTGATCACTGAGCTAGTTCATTATGTGGGGCCACGGAGAAATCATTTCTAACTGCGTTTAAAGAATACTACCATAATGCAAAATTCGAGAAACAAAAATCGACTGTTGCACAAGAATCACTCATTAAGTTTAATTTAGAAAACAGTGTTAACTTTGCATTACTGCAGAAAGGGACCATGATTCTTACATTCTTACATATGAGACACCGACCCAACGTTGTTGGTATTTTAAGGCGAATTTGAATGGTTATATGAGTGTAACTAATATAACCATAATGTGATTAACTACTTTGGATGAATTTTAAATGTACAAATCAACAAAACTAACCTAAATTGACTTAAAGAGAAATTACAGTATAAATATGATATTTTATTCAAAACTATTCTTAATAAATCTGTTTCCAGAGCAATATTTTACAACAACTGATATTTGTTTTTCTTTTTTTGTTTGTTTTTTTCTTCTTCTTTTATTTCACTATAAACAACTATAGCTGTACCCTCCCGCTTCGCCGGTCATAATATTGAGTTTGAAGACTTGCAATCAAAATGTAAGTAATAATTCCAACAAATTCAAGAACATTCAAAAATTACTTTAAACTAAATACTTTGTTTTTTAAACACAATTATTTGATATAATATTACATTTAGAACAGATAATGTTATGTATAATTTACTAATGTACATAATTTTAGAAATAGTTTATTCTATTTCTTTCTATTTAACAGTTGTTAATCAAATAGTTCCATTAGAATACTATGAGAATTTTAGAGGCCAGTGGGACGGTGTCTAGAGGTCGGAGAGGAAACCCCTTTCTTAATGAGCCTCTAGGGGCCAAGATAAACCTATGTACAAAATTTCAAGTCAATTGAACGTATATTTTTGGAGAAATCATGATGAGTGGTAAATGGCTTTTATTTAAATATTAAATTTAAATTTTCCCAACTGAAATCAGTTTGTTCCATAGATGAAAAAATTTCAAAGTATGCGAATCTGTAAGTCTACTTTTAGAGGGCACAAATTACTGTAGTTGACGCTGAATCAGTGAAATATCGGGTGTCTCGCCATATTTAGCCATAACGTGTCAACTAGCTATGCATTTGGTCAAATTAAAGTTCCGATTAAAATCAGTTTATTCTCTTAGATAAAAAGTTTCAGTCTAGATAAATATGTAAGTCTACTTTTAGAGGGCACAAATTACTGTTGTTGACTCTGAATCAGTGAAATATCGGGTGTCTCGCCATATTTAGCCATAACGTGTCAACTAGCTATGCATTTGGTCAAATTAAAGTTCCGATTAAAATCAGTTTACTCTCTTAGATAAAAAGTTTCAGTCTAGATAAATATGTAAGTCTACTTTTAGAGGGTACAAATTACTATATTTGACTCTGAATCAATAAAATATTGTATTTCTCGCCATGTTTAGTCATGTCCTATATGATCTGGCTATGCATGCTTTAAAACTAAATCGTTAATTTTCCTATTGAAAACAGTTTGTTCTCCTAGATACAAAGTTTCATAGTGTAGACAAATCTGTAAATCTACTTTTAGAGGGAGCAAAGTACGTTAATTGACTCTGAATCAGTGAAATATAGTGTTTATAGCCATGTTTAGCCATATCCTATAACCTGGCTATACATGTTTTCAGATTAAATTGTATATTTTCCCACTGAATACCGTATGTTTTCCTAGATAACAAAGTTTCACAGTCTAGAACAATCTGTAGGTCTACTCTTACAGGCCGTAAATTAACCGATTTTAATTACACGCACAAATTGAAAATCTAGCTCTACGAAAGGATGAAGGAGGTGAGATAGAGCAAAACTTTATAGATCGTCTCAAATCAGCCACAGAAAATGATGTTAGTTTTGCTGTAGAACCGTTCATTTAGCCACTACAGTCCAATTAGAGAAACACTGTTTTTGGCATTTAAAATTGTTGACACTAAAACGGCCGCCATCTTCGATTTACTAATAACTTTTCAAAATCCCTTCTTATTGCACATATAAAACATAAAACCTTTGACTACACAATTTCAGCCTCGTAGGCTTAGTACTTTTTTAGTTACAGCGATGAGTGAGTCAGTCAGTGGTATTTGCCATTTATAGGTATAGATTTTAAATAATTTTTACCTTATAAAAAAAGAATAATTTTTACTGCATTTGTCTTGAAGATGCCACTTTACAGTACGCTGAAAATCAAAATGCTTAGTTATAGAGGAAACTATTCATATTTTATGTTATTGTAGCTATTTAAACTTTGTTGGTGAATGTGACGTATTACTTAATGGCTCATGCACTTACATAATATTACATTTTAAACTAACGGTATCTATAAACAGTGCATAATAAACTGTGGATAACGTATTTGTTCCAATGCCTTCAAGCAGCTGTCTACTTTATGTTCACCATTAATGTGTAGAACAGTGAAAAAAAATAATGAAGGCACTCTTTTCAAATAATTTTTGACATTAGTATTATAGATATATATTACATATACGGTAAGATAAATTGATAAATCAAATAAAGAATTTCAAAACACTGATACAACACAAATTATCATTTAGCTCTTATTTAAAGTTTGCAATGTCTAAAAAGATACCAAAAAGCACACATTTATTTCTAAGCCATATTTATGAAAACTTCCAACCATTTAAAAAAAAATGCAATTTTTAAACATCGATTTTGCAGTGGCTAAAAATCATCATGGGGTATGAATTTATTTTTAAGACATGTTTTTGAAAATATTGGCCAAAACCAAATAAGTTTTAAAAATATAAGATTTGTATGTATAAAAATGTATTAGAGTTAACACAAGTACTTCTTACCAGAATTGAACCTCGATATATTGGTGAATATGGTCAACAAATAATTTTTGTAAAGAACAAATGTAGTTTTTTATGTAACTAATGTGGACTGAATCTTAAAATTTAATTAAGAGTCTTCGTCCTTAGTGTAAAGTTCAAAATGAAGGCCAAACAAGAGACCAACAACAATTTTGGAATGTAAACCACGTAGTATTGGTCTGATATCCAGTTATCTCTCTGGACAATCGCCGAACCCGTCTCTTCACTCAAAATGGATACCGCAGACTACCCTGGATAATACCTGAACCTGGGCAATCACTCAACATGGATACTACAGATTTTTTAATGCTGATATCAACTACTGAACGTAAACCATTTTAGGCCAAATTATTTTAACTGCTCCTAAACTAAATATATTTTCTATAGCAATAAGTACCAAAATAACTTAGGGTTTCAAGCATTCGGAAAGAAAGAAAGGCTTCCATCAGTATGAGCAAAGCCTTATTCTAATTCTGTCTCAACGTGTTTATAAGATCCATGCATAAACATGTGTTAAAAAATAAAATCAATACATCATTGAGCTAAAATGAGTGTTTAATATTTCCTACAGCATATTTTTGATTTCTTTCTATTTAATATTTCTATAGAAAGTAGTTTTAGTTAAGCAATAAGCACTTTATTTTCACATATCATTTGAATATAAAAATGTATACAAAAATATCATGAATCGTCAACTTTTTGCAACTACAATGTTAATTCTTTTGTTATATACTACAATGTCATACATATGTATAATCCACACCATAAAACCTAGACAGTTTAACAAATCGCTTATTTATCTAAAAACTCTTTTAATGAGTAAATCACCTGTTTGCCAAGCAGTGATTTAATTTTAGTTTTGAATTTTGGTAGGGACTCTTCATTTCTTATACCCAACGGAAGTTTGTTAAATAATTTTAGTCCCGCATACAATGGACTTCTTTCGAATGCAGCTGTTTTTATGTGGTAACACAAGTCTTGTCCATGCCTCGTATAGTGATGATGAAAATCACCAGCAGGTGCCAAGCTATCACGGTATTTGAATGTAAATATTAAAGAATAGTCCGTAAGTATATTATAATTTTTAAAATAATCTTTACGTGTATGTTGTGTAGGGGCACTGAATATAATTCTCATAATCATTTTTTTGCATTTAAGAATTTTGTCGAGTGCATGCGTAGAACCCCAGATGGAGATTCCATAACGTATTAGGCTATCACAGTATCCACATTAAACAACTAACAGTGTATCGACATTGGTGCATGTTTTCAGCACTCTTATATGGCAAATGTTGAAGAGATAAATTTTCTACAGAGCTTGTCAACATGAATCCTCCACGATAGGGATTGATCAAAAGTTATACTAAGAAATACTGTGGTTGGTTTTAAATATAGAGCGGAAACCGACGGAATGAAGAAATCTTGGACTTGTGTTTGAAGAGATGAAAATTAACTGAATTTGTTTTTTGCAAGTTTAATAAAAGCCCATTGTCCTGGAACCAGGTCTGGGACTCTATCACTGTCGGGCTAATGGCAGACTTAAGAGATTCTAAGTTGTTGATTGAAATTAAAACTGAAAAATCGTCAGCGAACATGGTAATATGAGAGTCTTTAACTTTGCTTTTTAGGTAATTTTGATATGAAGAGTACTGGAGAAAGAATTCAATCTTGTGGAACCCCTCTTCGAACTAAGTCCCAGGATGACCATAAGTTTCCATTTGCGGAATTAACAGAGACACACTGCTTACGATTTGACAGAAAAGACATAAACCAGTCCAGAGCCAAACCCCTCACTCAATAATGAATCAGCTTCGACAGGAGAGTATCATGGTCGACACAGTCAAAGGCCTTGGATAAGTAACAGAAACCCCCAACGGCCCTCCGAGACTCGTCTAAAGCCCTGTAAACCAAATTTGTGAAATCATAAAAAGCTGATACTGTCGATTTTCCCTTCTGAAATCCGTACTGGTGTTGATTAATAATGTTGAACCTTGAAAGATGTGAGGACAACCTAGAGAGCACTATCTTTTCAAAGACTTTTGCAATGGATTGAATCAATGCTATGGGGCGATAGTTATTTAGTGATGAAGAATCTTCATTTTTGAATAAAATTTTTACTATAGTAAATTTTTGTTTAGATGGAACTTGCCAAGCTGTAACGATTGATTGATTGATCAGAAAGGTTAATGGATAAGATAGTTCGTTACTGCAATATTTTAAAAGGTTAGTGGAAATTTCATCCCAACCAGATGAGAATTTATTTTTTAAGAACTGAAGAGTCTTCAACACTTCTTGTTCGTTAGTGGGTGCCAGAAACATAAAAGAAACAACTGATGGGCTAAAATCTTGAAGAGTAAGAAACAACTTTTTTTATTGATGAGGGTGGTGCTCATGAAGAAAGAAATTGTTGAAGTGATTGGCCATCTGACGTTTATCTGATATGACGGATCCATTGACAACTACTAAAGAGAGCCCTTTAGAAGTCACAATCCTCCCTGTCTCCTGTTGGACAATGTTCCACATGGTTTGAGACTTGTTTTCGGATGTTCTTAGTTTTTTTGTCGTGACAAGTTCTTTTTGATATTTGAATCAGTTTTCGAAGGAGTTTCACGTATGACTTATAATATATTAAAAACACTGAATCCGTCGATCACTTTACTATTGTGCTCATTTCCCTCTTTTTATTTAGGGATATTTTTAAACCCTGTGTGAGCCAAAGTTTCTTATTGAATTGCCTTTTGGTAAAGTGGTGATGAAAGCCTGCTAAGAACAACTGTAAAAAGGAATTAAAATTTTCATCCATGTTCAAATTAATATTTAAAATGGCATACCAATCAATTTTAGAAAGATAGTTTTTGAAGAAATGCTTTGACTTTTTGAAAAATTTCTTTTCAGTATAGAATCTGAGATTTTTTAAGTCGATTTGAAGAAGTAAGATAAATTAAGAACCTGAGCGTTGTGATCTGACAATCCAAGTTCAACAACTTTTGCTTGGCAGTTGAGATTGTTTGAAATCATATAATCGATTGTTAAACTTGACGAGTTTGTAACCACGGTTGGATTATTTATGTGTAACGTTAAACCAAATGAGCTGAGCAAAGCAAACAGATCCTGGTTAGAATAACTTTCCATTAAAGCATCTATATTAAAGTCGCCACATACATCTACATTTTTACTAGTTACCTCGTGAGATACAGAATAAAGAATGCTCTCCATCTAATCCAGAAAGCTGTTATTATTTGAAGATGGTGGATGGTAAATAGTTATTCCTAGCAAGGACCGAGAAAATGATTGAGTGTCTGTAATCTCTACTGCAGCACACTCGATTATCTTTTCTAAGGAAAATCTTTCCATATCACGCCTTGATTTGCATGGGAGATGAGATCGCACTGCCACAAAAACCCCTCCTCTTACTGCCTCCGACCGCCGTAAAAAAACACTTTAAAAACATCCAAGCGATTTAAAATATTTCAGTTATCTTTGGGCAACCAATGTTCAGTCACACAGAGGATGTCTACCTTATTTTCTAAAACATCGAAATAAGCTAACATTTCGTCGGTCTTATTTACTATACTTCTAACATTAACATGCAAAAGGCATGAGTCAAATATTTCAATGCTAATACTACTTAAAACTATAGAGTTAGTGTTGACCAGATTCAATGGTCTAAAAAACATCCGTACTCCGTGATACATTTGAGATTGACGAAATCCTAGAATGGTTTGATGAGCGAGTTATATTTGAAGAAACACACCTGGTAGACCCGTGTGGACTTGTTGGAAGGGGAGGATATTCATCCAAAGGCAGGCATAAATTATACTCGACGTCGTATTCACTTGAATGTCTCTGGAAGGAAGAATGTATTGGAGAAGCTGGAGGTAACCCGCTAGGTGATTTCTGAAGTCTGCCAATGAAATCAGGCGATGGAATATCTACGGTAATTAAAGAAGACTTTATAAGACCCATATTACTGCTGACTTGTGATTGAGAACTGGAGATGGTGTCAGACGAAATATTAGTAATCTTATATAAGACGTCATTAACCAAAGGCTTATTTTGTCTGATGGTTCTGATCACCTCTCCCTAAAGTCGCTTCCCAGTCCGGTTAAAATGCAACCCATATCTTGTATAATGCTTACACATTATTATTTTGTTTATTGTTATATGTATTACTTTCAAAGGCCCTTGTAGTCTGTTATTAATTTTTATTATTAAGAGGTTTGCATGGAATATATCGTTTTCAAGTTAGGGATGTAATATAGATATGTGATATCTGCAATAATAACATTGGCGGGAAGATTCCTGGATAGTACTTCTTTAATGCTTTGGACTACAGTAAATGACCCAGGCTGCCGCGCACCGATGTCATTAGTCCAGCCAACACCAATAAATAGTCTCCATTAGATAATAGCCAACAGCCAACTCTAGATGATAGCCAACTCACAATTATTATAGACAACCTGCCTTAAAGTCACTCCAGGATTCGAGAAGACTGACACATTAAATTCCTTAAACAGGCCATTTAGATGAGGGTAAAGATTCTTAGCATGGCTATCTGCTAAGATAGTAAGCTTATTCTTGTTGTTACTAGTGTCTATGTTTTTTTCGTAGTTCTCTGGAAGGTGATGGGGAAGGTGATGGGGAAGGTGATGGTGAAGCTGTTCTTTCTCTGTGCACCGTAGCTGTAACCTTCATGACAGTCGGTGGCTCGCATAATATATCGTTAGATAATAGAGGCTCGTAACGATTTGAAGTTCGTATTAATTGAAGCTGTATTCCCTGATTACTCGATATAGAGAAAGCTTTGGGAATTTGAAGGTGTTGTTCTTCTTGTATTGTTAGTATGACCCAACTAAGGGTGACTGGCCTCTGACTCACCTCCACTAGCGCGCCCGCAGCCCCTGGCCCTCGAAAACCAGTTGCGGCCGGGAATTTTCCCTGCATAGCGGTAACGATTTCACGCGTCACTGCATCACGGCACCGCTTCAATTACACCTACGTTTAATTTTTTTAAGATCTCGTATCTAATTTATGGTTTAGTATTGTGTTTGTATGAAGACCTACATTTTAAGTCTTTATTTACATTTCTAACTTCAACCAATCAAAAAATAAAATAATTTTACAAAATTTACAAGACCTTTTTTTAATTGAGTAAAAATTCTGGGATGAACAAATTAGATGTAAAAATATATGGTCTACAAGCTGTAAAATTTTCATAACGATTGGACTAGTAGTTTTCATATTAAAATTTATTTAAGTCAGGCGTTGTCTTAAAAACGCCAAAAAACTGGTACTTTTCTCACTCAAACCGTTTTAAGGATAAATAAAAATCTCATTAAAATTTGTTTAATTATATGTAAATACGCATAAATAAATTTGTGAAATGTTGATGTAACTTTCATGTTTTGAGGTGCACTGGTTACAACGCAGTAAACGCTCAAACTCGAGTATCTATACTTTTTGACCCGAGTAGTAGGTACGATATAAGAAAGGGTTTCTTTGGCTTTAACATTTTCACTCATTCCACTTGTGGGCTTCGTTGGGTGAACATCCAGCTTCGTCGAGACCTTAGGTTGCTTCGTGTGTCGTAGGAGATCTTACTGCCCGCCTATCTGACTGCGAACTCCAGTGGTGGTACTAACGCTCGTGGTGTAGTGCCAATCGATATATATACTACTGGATCGCGGGCTGGGCTACGGAGGCCGAGCCGATTTTCGAGGTTGCGTTTGGAGAATTGAAGCAGTTGCTGCGAATTGTTAATCATCGTAATTTAGATAACCTGTGGGCAATATATTTGTTAGGATTTAAACGTATGAACTTCAAATAAAGATATATGAATACTATAAATAGTTTTATTTTTCTGCGTTGTTTTAAAACGAAATTTAATGAATAAAAAACAAACATCGTAACATCTATTTCTATCGCACAAATAGGCTAGAATCTAATTCGATTTTGATTAGTAAGGAACAATTTGATTAGTAAAGAACAAATTCAATTAATTTAAATGTTGGTATTGTTATAACCAACAAGTATTAACATAACTAATATAAAAATTTCATAAATATTTAATACCAAAATTAAAAAACAAAACTAAATCTTTTGTACATGTTTCAGCCTAAGTTTATTTACTGAGGGAATCGTATCAAAATAAAACTTCTTTAGTTTTTAAAAGAAGTTAACAAAGTAAATTAGAAAACAATCTAAATTACAAATAATTAATAAAATTCGATATTCTTACATTTAAAATTAAACACAAGTTCTTCTATAATTAACTAAGCTACACCAATTAGGCCCAAATGACCTTATCTAAACTAAACAAAAAGTTTGCAAGGAGACAAAGATTGCAAGATATGAAATTTAATATTTTATTACAAAAAAAATATATATATATATATAATAAACCAAAAGCATTTGATAAGCCTATATACATGTTCTACAATATCATACAAACCCTACATATTTGTAAATAAAATTAGTTTAGTCAATTTTTTTTCTTGTCCCCAAATTAGTTTTTTTTAATTTCTGACACTTTTTTTAATTACTTAAGTGGTAAGATATAGTTTTTAAGAAAATTGTAGCCATGGATTTTATTAGATATAATTCATAGCTTCCTTGAAGCTCATCTTTACCCAAATGTCCTTTAAAGACTGTCCCCTTAAAATGGTCACATACTTGTACAGTTAGTGTTTGGTTATTAACATATTTCTCATCAGATGATACCTTAATCATATAAGCAAATTTTACAATATTTAGTACATCTTCATGAGATCTGACTAATTTTCCATTTCTTCAATCCACTCCCTTTCTCGAACCTACGTGAGTTCCTCACCCACATAAATCAAAATCACCTTGCCAAAGCCATCGATTTCCACATCATGGCAGAGTACTTCACAGAGTTCTGACCCTACACCACAAACCCATTCTTCGCCATCTACCACCTGATCCACCCCGCCCATAACCGGTAACCATCCAATGTACAACACATCATTGACGCAACACTGGCTTAGCGACTTCCTTCTCGCCAACTCCTCAATAATCAGACGTCCAAAAATCCGCTCACCCGTAGTTAACCTCAAACTGCTTTTGTAATCCTCATGTTCTTCCTTATGTTTTCTGTTCAGGTCTTTTGTAATCCTCATGTTCTTCCTTATGTTTTCTGTTCAGGTCTTTTGTAATCCTCATGTTCTTCCTTATGCTTTCTGTTCAGGTCTTTTGTAATCCTCATGTTCTTCCTTATGTTTTCTGTTCAGGTCTTTTGTAATCCTCATGTTCTTCCTTATGTTTTCTGTTCAGGTATTTTGTAATCCTCATGTTCTTCCTTATGTTTTCTGTTCAGGTCTTTTGTAATCCTCGTGTTCTTCCTTATGTTTTCTGTTCAGGTCTTTTGTAATCCTCGTGTTCTTCCTTATGTTTTCTGTTCAGGTCTTTTGTAATCCTCATGTTCTTCCTTATGTTTTCTGTTGAGGTCTTTTGTAATCCTCATGTTCTTCCTTATGTTTTCTGTTCAGGTATTTTGTAATCCTCATGTTCTTCCTTATGTTTTCTGTTCAGGTCTTTTGTAATCCTCATGTTCTTCCTTATGTTTTCTGTTCAGGTATTTTGTAATCCTCATGTTCTTCCTTATGTTTTCTGTTCAGGTCTTTTGTAATCCTCATGTTCTTCCTTATGTTTTCTGTTCAGGTCTTTTGTAATCCTCATGTTCTTCCTTATGTTTTCTGTTCAGGTCTTTTGTAATCCTCATGTTCTTCCTTATGTTTTCTGTTCAGGTCTTTTGTAATCCTCATGTTCTTCCTTATGTTTTCTGTTCAGGTCTTTTGTAATCCTCATGTTCTTCCTTATGTTTTCTGTTCAGGTCTTTTGTAATCCTCATGTTCTTCCTTATGTTTTCTGTTCAGGTCTTTTGTAATCCTCATGTTCTTCCTTATGTTTTCTGTTCAGGTCTTTTGTAATCCTCATGTTCTTCCTTATGTTTTCTGTTCAGGTCTTTTGTAATCCTCATGTTCTTCCTTATGTTTTCTGTTCAGGTCTTTTGTAATCCTCATGTTCTTCCTTATGTTTTCTGTTCAGGTCTTTTGTAATCCTCATGTTCTTCCTTATGTTTTCTGTTCAGGTCTTTTGTAATCCTCATGTTCTTCCTTATGTTTTCTGTTCAGGTATTTTGTAATCCTCATGTTCTTCCTTGTGTTTTCTGTTCAGGTCTTTTGTAATCCTCATGTTCTTCCTTGTGTTTTCTGTTCAGGTCTTTTGTAATCCTCATGTTCTTCCTTATGTTTTCTGTTCAGGTCTTTTGTAATCCTCATGTTCTTCCTTATGTTTTCTGTTCAGGTCTTTTGTAATCCTCATGTTCTTCCTTATGTTTTCTGTTCAGGTCTTTTGTAATCCTCATGTTCTTCCTTATGTTTTCTGTTCAGGTCTTTTGTAATCCTCATGTTCTTCCTTATGTTTTCTGTTCAGGTCTTTTGTAATCCTCATGTTCTTCCTTATGTTTTCTGTTCAGGTATTTTGTTTCCTTGCGGTCTCTTTCTAAGAACCCGAGCTGCCTGCTTGCCTCGAACTATCATCTCCCCCATTTTATCTTATGCTTAGCTGAAGATGCCCTGTTAGCCTTTAACAGCCTTAGTTCCCTGCTACACCTTCACTTCTTGTTCCTCCTTTAACGTTGCCATTTGAACCTTTTTTAATTACTAATAAAGATATTATTCATTTCAATAGCATTACTATACCATTCCAATAAACATATATTTATATTTACTTATTTCAACACTCAAGCCAATTTACAGAACAATACATTCAATATACAAAATAACAAAATTACAGAACAACAACAATACAAGATGGTAAAATATCCTATAAAAATCGGTACAACAATATATGAATGTTTAAGACAGAGTAACATAACAAGCCAAATCAAATTACATTAACAATAATAGGATAAATAGCAACAAGATCAATCATATAAATACTAGGGTCTAACAACAGTATAAACAATAATACTGCAATAAATAATAAAACAAATCAAATATAAAATAACAACAGTACTAACAAGAAAAGTGAAATAATTCATCATGAATAAATATGACTATTTTAAATACAAGTATCTTTAAAAATTAATAACATAACTGAATACACCAGTTCAGGTGGGAAGATAGTAAACAGCATGCCTTCGGATGACTTGTAAGTTGTCATTATAGAAGTCGCACTTAGAAGCGATATGGTTCCCAAGTCAAAAAAAATCTTGCCATAGGGTTAAGATTTTACCAAAACCAACCAAGACCATACAGAAGTCAAATTTGGTGGACTGATATCTGCGACTACAAAATTCCTGGGTTCTAGTACTCGCTGTTACCCTGAGGTCGATCTGCGCTAGGAGATCAGGGCACTAAAAGAGATAGTTTAAAATCTTGTAGTGGATCAGCACGTCAGCCACACCACGCAGCAGTTCAAGTGAGGGAAGATTTAAAACTTCTGATAAGACTTAGACCACTTGCTAATCTAGTGGTTAGCACTTCTGCTTCATATGCAGAGTGTCAACGGGTTCAAATCCTAGGAGATCCACCTAACATTTGCTTCAGAGATTTGGACTCTTAACAACGTTAGGACTGACAGTACAAAACGCCTCTGGTGTAGATAGACTACGAAACAAAAATTCTACAGAGACCTCCAGATAGCTATAGCCTAGCCTAATGAAGCGCCTCTACAGAGCCTTCAGCCTAGACTTGGTACACGCTGTATAAGGAGACTATACGGGACTGGCGCACTCTATGAGCTGACACCACAAATCAATATAGAGAATGCAGAGTAGGTGGGCTGTCCAAACCCTTCGATAATCTGGATATGAAGCCGAGCATCTTATTAGTCTGGTTACAGATTTAATCGATATGCGAAGAAAATCCCATTTCACTATCGAAGCAAATACCTCAGTCTTTGATGCTCAGACACCTTGTAATTTGAGATCCAGAAATAATGTAAGTATGTGTCATGGGAGATTTGGTTCTGAGGAAAGTGACGACAGAACATTTGCTGGGAGTTATTAACATTATTCCTGGCACACCAGTCTTATATCGTAGATTAGCTCTGCTGGATTCTTTGGAAGTGTTCTGAGGAGGAAATTCCGCTGAAAAACTCGTAGTCGTCAGCAAACTGTAAGGCATTAACACCAATCGCATCCAAAAGATTATTATCAAAGATATTGAAAAGACATGGCCCTAAAATTGAACATGTTGGCACAATTTGGGACTCGTCAAAGAAATTGTGTAGTCAGCCCTAAGAACACATCAGACCAATAGAAGGTGCACTAGAGCCCTGAGTTGATGCCGCCCGAAGGCAGAAAGTTTGGTAAGATGGCGGTGGCAGCCGATGAGTCACCCTACTGGCGAGCGCTCTCATGTGATCCACCTTACGTGTCTATGTAAATGTGGTCCTCTTAGAAATAATTATTAAAATATGAAAATTACCCATTTATTAACCCACCGTTTGTTAGGCTGACATGATTAAATGTTAAAAATGTGTATATATTTAATGTATTACAATAGGCAAAGATAAATATTTCAAAATGCACATATTAAATGAAATTGTTGTATTCAGAATGTTTAATAAACTTTTATATGAGTTTTAAAACAAATTATTTAAAATTCTGCTTTATGATTTTCTCGTCAATTGAATTTAAACATTTTTCTACTTAAAATGTTATCACTTTTAGTATTTAGTCTGCATAGTTGTATAGCTACGAATTGTAAATTAGTGCTATTGTTCATTATGAAATTGCTCTGTAGGCCTTTTTTGTGATTAGGCCTATTAGGGTATTACTGGACTGATTTATCATTTTGCTCAGATAGTAATACTCGGAAGAAAAGATGAAATTCTTCCGTTGACTATCTTTTTATAGATGTATAAAACAGTCAACAAGATACTCAACAACAGGGAAAAGCAAACAATTGTATTGACCAACCGCCCACCGACACACGTACAGTGGTATTGACTCACCCGCCCACCCATACACGTACAGTGATATTTCCAATGGTATTGTTACTTATTGCATTGTATTGTAAATTATTATTTATCATTATGAAGCTGATTGTATTTTTGTGCTGTTCATTATTGTAGCATTTATTATTTTAATGTCATTATTGTCACAGGTAACTGATTATGAATATTATAAATGTAATACTTTTTAAATAATTAATATTATTTACAATGCAATTGCACAAGTAATAGTAATATATCAATAACTTCATGACTTAACAGTTCTATCTGCTCTGATGAGAGAGTAGGCTATACTAGGCAGCGCCACCCGACTCTGCGTATAAACATGGTCGAGTCAATTGCGTAACTTCAGAATATAACTGTAAAAAGTGGAATAGAAAGATTTTTTTTAATCTGACTATATAAATATAACTATATATCTATATCTTTCCCGCTTACATCACTTCTCTGACCAAAAAACTAAAATATTGGCGACTAACTTTTTTATTTCACGATTTAAAATCGATACACAAAATCAACTTTAATAATGTATTTAACAAATAATAAAATTAAAGTAAATTTTATATACTGCACTATCATGATCATAAACTAACGGTTTATGCAAATGCAAAATTTAGTAATTTTATTTCATTTCTAAGTATTTTAAATCACACATTATTTCAAGCGCGCACTAAAATGTTTTATCCTTTCAGGCGTGTTTTGCTCTTTCTAAGTTCTGCCAAAATGGCAGCCTCTGCCTCAGTCCCTGAAACGCTGGATATATGTACTTGTCCCTTTTCTTCCACTGGAGTCTTATCTTATGCAACGTACATGCATGGCGCGTTTTTTAAACACTACCAAATAAATTACTGCGTACACATGAAACGCGAGTTTTTCAATTAACGCGCGTCGAAGCGCGTCCCGCAGGTTCCTTGTGGATAGCGCGCCTCAAGTTTCCTTGTTTAGAATTAGACCGTACACATGTAAACAGTTGAGCGCGTTCTTTTAAGAAGGTGACTTCTAGATTCTATCGTTTATTAGTCATGGAAGAAACAGTTTTTGACACTGAACTCTTCATTGAGAAATAAAAAGTAATTCACATTCTTAGATGATTAAAACACTTAGGCTCACATTTCCTTAGATTAGGGTTTTGAGTTACAAAAGCGCCATTCAGTTTTACGAAATTTACTATAGTAAATATTAAAATACAATAAATTATAACCTTAAATTTGAAAACATTTAACTTTTAACATCCTTACTCCTCAGGAGTAATTTCTAATGCTTCCCCTTCCAACTCCTTTCTCTTCATTTCATTTCCTTAACTTCATCTTTTTGGAGCTCGAGCATTCGATTCAACTCAATTCGGTTTCTGTTACCATCACTTCACTCATGAGTTAAGACTATCATCATAGACCTTCTTTTATGAAGACCTATGCTATCATGAGACTACCAAGTAGAACCATTGTAGGTGTATATAATCAAGGATAGTACCAAGCGATGTTATTTGGTTATAAATCAATCAATAATCTTTATTACCACACGCCTATTTACATAGCATTGATATGCGTCATCATTATTTTCACAAATTACAAGATAAAAAGCACGGTAGAGTTCTACGTAAAGTGACTAGTGAGTAGGAAATTACGAATCATGACTACTATATAAAGGCTGACTAACGAACTCAGGCCATAGACCTTATATTATTCCTAAGGAATAATATGAGGTTTATGCTATTACCTGGTCCTGGAGTTAACCTGTCACGTGAAATCGGATGTGCCCAGTTCTGTCGTTGTCTTCGTTTTCGTTCTTTATACCTACGGTACAAAACCCAAACACATACAGCTTCTTCAACTTACTACATGGCTGAACTAACTGAAACCTGCTCAAAAACATTTCTGTGTCACTATTAACGTGCATTAAAGCAGTCAGCATAAACCTCCTATTATTCCTTAGGAATAATATAAGGTCTATGGCCTGAGTTCGTTAGTCAGCCTTTATATAGTAGTCATGATTCGTAATTTCCTACTCACTAGTCACTTTACGTAGAACTCTACTGTGCTTTTTATCTTGTAATTTGTGAAAATAATGATGATGCATATCAATGCTATGTAAATAGGCGTGTGGTAATAAAGATTATTGATTGATTTATAACCAAATAACATCGCTTGGTACTATCCTTGATTATATACACCTACAATGGTTGTACTTGGTAGTCTCATGATAGCATAGGTCTTCATAAAAGAAGGTCTATGATGATAGTCTTAACTCATGAGTGAAGTGATGGTAACAGAAACCGAATTGAGTTGAATCGAATGCCCGAGCTCCAAAAAGATGAAGTTGAGAAAATGAAATGAAGAGAAAGGAGCTGGAAGGGGAAGCATTAGAAAGTACTCCTGAGGAGTAAGGAAGTTAAAAGTTAAATGTTTTCAAATTTAAGGTTATAATTTATTGTATTTTAATATTTACTATAGTAAATTTCGTAAAACTTAATACTCTTATATGGATCTACTCTTTAAAGTGAAACATATCTGATTTAGAGCTAATCTGGTATTGGCTAGTTTATAGGTTATGGTGTATGTCTAACTAGGCTAATGGACAATTATTAATTACGTTAATTCATAAGCAGGGTTGTATTATTGACATTAAGTTTATAATAAAGTCATTATTACCACATTGACTATTGATAATATTAATTATCTGGTATTTATGCATAGCCTATTATTGACTAGTATCGAATCACATAAGTTAGTTTTCATCGAAATGGATAAAATTGGGTTATATTTTAGTGAGGATACTTCTTATTTTTTTGAGAAAATTCCTTAGTTAAACCAGGTGATTTTTCGCAGATTATTTCTGAAATTCGTAAAATTGTACAAACCTTACGTCTATTTATGCACTGTCTAGATGCCTCGTCAATCTTGACTATTTTATCACCAGTGGGTAGAATCAGGTCTATATTTTATGAAAAAAACACTTTAATCCTCAGTAATAATATTTTATACAAAAAAATCGAAAATTCCAGATGAATGAAAGTATGGTAAGACTGCACAATTAGGCCTACATAGTCAACTTAAATTCTTTTAATATTTTTTATGGTGATATGGTAGTCCGCAGATTATTTCCAAACTTCGTAAAACTATACAAATCTTATGCCTATTTATGCACTGTCTAGATGCCACGTCAATTTTGACTATTTTATCGCCAATGGGTAGAATCAGGTCTATATTTAATGAAAAAACACTTTAATCTTCGGTAATAACATTTTATTTAAAAAAATCGAAAGTCCCAAATTAATGAAAATATGGTAAAACTTCACAGTTAAGCCTACTTAGTCAAATTCAATTCTTTTAATATATTTAAATGGTGATGTGATTGTCCTCACTTAGAAAAATGAAAATCAAGTGACGGAAAGCTGTCGTCCACGCTGCAAAGCGATAAGAAGGTTTAAAGTCCACGCACTGACATTCCGGAGACATCACGCCGCAGCAGTCATGGTTAGGTTAGGTTATTATATTGTAGAATGAACCTACAATAACATATTTTCACTGTCGCACATAACTTTTCAGTAAGCAGAATTAGTAAAAACATATTCTACAATAGGCTATGATAACCTAACCATAACTGCAGTGGCACGATGTATTTGGGCGGCCTCGGTGTATACTAATGATACTAACTGTATGATTCTGTCACCTCATTTTTACTAAATATTGATATTTAGAATCCCAAACGATGTATTGTCAAAGTATGAAAAGATTTGAAGTTGACTAAGTAATAGTGCAGAATTACGATTGTTATTTTTCGATTTCACATC
This sequence comes from Stictocephala bisonia, assembly GCA_035578905.1. Classification (NCBI taxonomy): domain Eukaryota; kingdom Metazoa; phylum Arthropoda; class Insecta; order Hemiptera; family Membracidae; genus Stictocephala; species Stictocephala bisonia. Next base: position 1,058,792 of record JAQJVL010000297.1, read on the forward strand.
TCCATTAAAGTATTTTGTCATAACTTTTTATTTTGATGTAGTTTTTTGTGCTGAACACGAATTTGAAAACTATTTTAGTCTACGACAATTATTTCTCGAGATATTGCGGAAAAACAACGCTTGCGGCAAATTACCTATGGTGGCCATATGCACAATATGGATAGAAGCTTTGGCTAGCCACCAAAGCAATATTCACATACATTACTGCCGGATTGATGGCCTCAGGCGTCACAGAAGGCAGGCATCCGAATTTAACGCTAGTTCGAATTTTTTTTAGTATATTGTTGAATATGATGTTAGGTTATGTTTGGCTAGGTAAGTAAAGAGTATATATCCGGCTGAAAAATTAATTTGATTGAAAAACCAAATACCGTATATATACAATAAAAAAACAAGAAAGTTATAATGACAAAATTTTGTTGACAAATTCTTATTTTAAAAAAAGTGTTCACTAATCACATAAAAAATCAGTTTTTTATTTTTCGGTGAAAAACGAGTTTTCTATGGCTAACATCAACCTCCTTAAGAATCATTACTTGTGTTTCACTATATTTTTTATCAAGAAATTGTATTTTCAGAGGCATCTAGAAAGTGCATAGTTATCTAACCTGTACATATGTTTGCTATAATTTTACAATGAACCAGACTAGGCCTATCTGATAGTAACAAAATATTGTTTGATTTTGAGAAAAAATGTGTCACTTGATAATACTTTCTGGAAAAGAAATAAATTTTGGGGTGTTGCCTAGAAAAGAATATAATGTTAATAATTTTAAAATTTCAAGATAGCCAAAATGTTCTAAATTGTTTATAGTTTTAGTAGGCTAAATATAAAGATATTAGGCCTGTGTTATTTGGGAAATCGGGAGAATTATACTTATATAATCATATGTAGTACATATATACATTGTATATACGTACTACATGTACCAAAATATAATACTCAATATTTTGAAAGCTGTGTATGATATTGATAGTAAGGTGCATAATGTAGGTAGTAATTTAGATTTTTTTAGATTAGGCCTACATCAGTCATATAAGCAGAACAATTTTGACAAACTTCATAATGTGAACGAATCCTTATTAAATTGTACAATGGTTAATGATAAAACAATAGATGTTTTTACTGTTCTGCAGCTTAACTGTCAATGTCTTAGAAATAAATTTTTGGACTTAGAGCATTTATGTATGAGTGAGAGTGTGGATGTTGTTTGTGTGTCAGAACACTGGCTTATGGCAGGGGAAGTAGATCTTTACACACCTAAGAGTTTTGAAGCAGCCAATATATTGTGTAGGAATGTTTTTAAAAATGGGGGGGGTTGGAATCTTTTTAAACAGAAATATTGAGTTTGAGGTGTTGATGTAACGGATTACTTTGTAGAATTGCATTGTGAAATAAGTTGCATCCAGCTAACCTCATGTAAATTGATTGTTATAAGTATTTATAGATCACCGGCTGGAAATATTGAAACTTTTTTAGAAAATTTTAAATTAACAGTTAAAAGATTTTAGGTAAGTATTCTTCATATAAAATAATTATATGCGGAGACTTTAAAATTGAAATGGCAAAACCTACTACAAATATCTCTTTAAAATTTCTGAATATATTGCGGTCTTATAACTTTTTCTGTGTAATTAAAAACCCTACCAGAAATAAAGCGTGTATAGACAACATAATGGTTAATTTTTCAAGAGATCTTTATAAAGCCAGAATATTAGGGGGCAGCTTTGCAGATCACGACCCTTTACTACTGGAAATGAAATTCAAAACTGATAAATGTTTAAAAAGTAATAATAACAATGGTAAAAATGACACATTCATCCGTACTCAATCAGACAATCAAATTAAGAAATTTGCTGAATGTCTGCTCAACAATCAATGGAGTTTTACCAAAAACTTGTCTAGGCCTGGTGGTGTATCTGATGCACAGATGTGTGATCGATTTTTTAAAATGTATATTGACCTATGGCACACTTGTTCACCTCTGGTTAAATGTAAATCTAATCATAATAATAGTTATAGAAATAAGTACAATGAGGGTAATTGGTATTCTGTGGAGCTTGTCTGACTCTAGAACATTAATGCTCTCATATTTTACAATGTACAAAAATATGGTTCCAGGTACAATACAATCCAATCAGGCATACAAAATTTACCAAAATTTGAAAAAGAAATACAGAAAACAATTAGCAAATGCAAAAAAATTGGCTTGTCAAAATTATATAGAAAATTCTGCAAATAAGTGTAAGGCCGCGTGGGAAGTCATCTTGGGGGAAAGCTCACCTACACACACACACACAGCAGGTAAGTCTCGAACCAGATATGTTCAATAATTACTTTCTAAATTCTGTACATGATTTGGGGCAGCAGTTTGATAAGTCAGTTGTTTCAGCTATTAACCTTTTAAATAATACAAACTTAATTAGGCCTAATAGTTTCCGTTGGAGAATGACCACACCTGAGGAGGTGAGTAAAACAGCTGCTCAATTGTCGAATTTTAAGGCCAGAATTGTCGAATTCTTAAAATAATATTATTAAGAAAACTATTCATTTAATTAGTGTACCTTTGGCCTTAATTTTTAACACATGTTAACTTAAGTTACTTTCCTGAATTACTAAAATTATCCAAAGTAATACCAATATTTAAGAAGGGAGATAAAAGCTCACCACAGAATTACCGTCCAGTCTCAATAGTTCCCATTTTTTCAAAATTATTTGAATCAATTATATATAGTCAATTAAGTGAATATTTTGAAAGAAACAATTTAATTTCAGTTTCTCAATTTGGATTCAGGAAAGGTATGTCTACCGTAACTGCAGTACAGCAAATTGTTGGGAATAGTCTAGAAGCGTTCATAAGTGGCAAGGAAAATTAAAACATCTGCCGTATGTATTTGTTTCAAATTGTCTAGAACATAACACTGTGGCGTTCTATGTTTTTCAGAGCAAATTGATCTCCATATTGAAAGAAACTTTACCATTTGATTTGAAAAAAATCACATACTTCTCAGATGGCAGTGCTGCTCAGTATAAGAATAGGAAGAATTTTTTTAATTTATGCCTGCACAATTCAGATTTCAACGTAGAATCAGAGTGGCAGTTTTTTGCCACATCACATGGCAAAAGTGCCTGTGATGGATTAGGTGGCACTGTGAAAAGGCTTGCTGCCAAAGCCAGCTTACATAGGCCGTACAGTGAACAAATTTTAACCCCAGAGCAGCTTTTTCAGTTTGCTGTTGACAACATCCCTGGAATTGATTTTGAATACTGCACAATGATTATGCAGAGGTTGAGAAGAAACTTTTTTCAAGGTTTAACGAAGCAAAACCGATTGAAGGGACTCAAAAACTTCATACATTTACACCCCTGTCCGAAAACAAACTTCTTGTAAGGCCTTATTTTTCCAGTTCAAAACATCAAACAGAAACTACAACAACCATTGACTACTTAACACCAACAGATATAGAAAAAATAGTCAGGTTATGTCACAGTAGCGTATGAGGAATCTTGGTGGCTAGCTTGCATTCTTGAAAAAAGTGATGTTAATGAATTCAAAGTCAGCTTTCTACATTCCTTCAATTAGTGCATCCAGTGACACCTACAGGAAGAGTTTATACTTTGAGTAAAACTGAAAGCAGTAGTTCAACATATGCTTTAGAAAGATTTTTGAAAAGTTTATAAGTATGGAGGTTTAGTGAGATGTAAATATGAACACTGTAAATATACGAACTTCTATAGTTAATCTCTAATGCTAGTGAAAATTAAAACTATAAATTTACATTCACTACAGCAATTTTAGTGACATCAGGTTAATACAAATTTTATATTCCTAGAAGAAGTAGCTATCGTCTGTAACCAATTGTTAAGGATGAACAAGTTTGACATTAAAGAAGCCTTTTACTAAGAGCACTTTTTGGTAAGGTACCTTGTAAGGTACACTTGTTTGGTTATTTTTTGCATGGTACTTAATACTTTAAAATATTCAAATAAAAATATGGTATTTTTTTAATTTCTAAAAATATTAAAATACAAAAAACTACTTCAACATATTTCCTGCTGTAAATTTTGCATTAAAAATCTGGGTTTTAGTAGTAAAGACTTAATTTGTATAATAGGATCCCATAGGAGTCCCATCATGAAACTTGGCACACATGTAGGCTAGTAGTGTACGATTAACATTAATTTTTCTTAAAAAAAATCAAAAATGGTGTTTTTGAGATTTATAAAAAAAATATTTGCACTTTTAAAAAAAAACTTAAAATGGAAGAAATGCAGGCATGTAGTATATCAAATTACAGCTCTTTAAAATCCAAAGAAAATGTCACAAATTTGAGCTCTCTAGGCCCAATAGTTTTTGAGTTACCTATAGCATTTTAAGTGTTTCAAAACGTCGCGAAAAAGGCGGGTTTTTTTACTTTTTTGAACAGCTGTAACTCAAAAACCGTTTATCCAAAAAATTTCAAATTTTGTATTTTTTGTTCTTTTTATGGGTAGAAAAAGTGTACAACAAATCATTAAAATCCAAAGGGGTGAGGTGCAGACCATTGGTTGATTTCACATGGATTGACCCTTTGAAAATAAGGAAACTGTTGCTCTTACCCTTTTTGATCTCACTAAAGCTTTTGATTGTGTACCGTTTGATATTTTACTTTATAAACTTAAATATTAGAATTGACACCCATTCACTTAACTTGATAAAATCATATCTCAGCAATAGAACTCAATATGTTGCACTCAACAGCAGGAATTCTGCGGTTGCAAGTGTTTCAACTGGGGTGCCCCAGGGCTCTGTCCTAGGGCCTTTTCTGTTCATAGTAGCCATAAATGATTTGCCATATAACAATACTAGTGTAAATACAATAGTATATGCGGACGACACCACCATTATGAAAAGTCATAAAGACCTAAATTATTTAAATGATGTAATTGAGGGCTCAACAAGGGATGTACTGAATTGGTTTCAAAGTAATAAACTACATTGTAATAAAAATAAAACTCAGAATTTGATACTAATTCTCAAAAATGAAATTCCATACAATTCTGTAAAACTGTTGGGCATAAACATTGATAGTAAATTGTGTTGGAAAGACCAAATCAATAATATCTGTAAAAAAATATCCAGAACAGTATTTTTATTTTGGAAGCTAAAGCCACTTGTAAATTTAGAATACTTAAGAATTGCATGCTTTGGCTTGTTTCAATCGCATATCACCTATGGGTTGATACTGTGGGGACATTCTCATTGTGTGCATGAGATATTACTAATACAAAAGAAAATTGTTCGCAATATGGCATTGGCAGGGGCCCTGGAGCACTGCAAACCGCTTTTTGTTTACCTTAAAATCTGTACAATTATTAACCTATATATTTTTCAGGTCTTAATGTATGCCAAAGATAATTTAAATTTATTTAAAAAAAGACAAAATATACACAATCATAAGAGTAGAAATAGAATCAATCTGGATATTTCTCATCATAGGCTTACCCTTACAGGCAAGTCCTATAAAATTAATTGTGTTACATTTTTTAATAAGCTCCCCGAGATTGCTTGGACCATACCACGTAATAAATTTAAAACTGTCATTTATAACTGGCTTCTCAATAATCCATTTTATTCTATTTCCGAGTTTCTAGAGTCTGACTTGAACATAACTTTTTGAAATATGTAACTGTAATAGTCTTTTCTGTTTTCTGTCTTAAGTATAGATTAATTTAAATATTTTTATGTTGAAGAGTAATTTATTGTAAAATTTTAATATATAGTAATTTATTGTTGAACTTAAATATATGGTAATTTTATTGTTGAATTTTATTATGTAATTATGTATTGTTAAATTTTAATATATAGTGATTTATTGTAGTTTTAATATGTAATGATTTATTGATAAGCAAATTTTGACAGAGTGCAACTGCCTAACTGCCTTGTTTTAGATTAGAGTTGTACTTGTAGATATGACATGTCCTATTCAAACTTATGTTTGTCAATGGAATAAATGATTGTTGATTCTTGATTCTTATGTAAAAATGTGCTATTGCAGTAACATCGTCAAAAGTTTGCTCTAAAATTATTAGGAAGTCATTGGAAACTTCTAAATAGTACCAAACATTTAACCCTCCAGGTGCTGGGTTGAACTTTCTTAAGTGCTAGGCGTTTTTCATCATGTTTGCAACTGTATATAAAATATTTTTTTAAATACTGTAAACCTAATGAAAATGGTACATATTACATATCATTATTTTCAGAAAAAAACCATAGAATAAGAAAATATACTTATACAGGACTTATCTATTCATGGTAAACTATTGCTGGATGTTATTCTTTACAAAGAAGAAATTTTTTTTTCAATTTTTTTAATTTGAGTTCATGTATCGGTTCACAAAAGACATAAAATGAAAATCCAAGATAGACATATTGTAGAAAACTTAATAATAAACACAAAAATATATACATGTTATAGGTTATCTTCTTAGACACATTCAGTTAGAGTAAAAAATGGAAAATTGTCCTATGTAAAAAATCACTAATACATGACAAGTTGCACATTTCATTGTAAGATGTAGTGTTATTTCACTTTTACAACTCAAAATGTTTTCAGCTCACAAAATATAACGATGACAATCAATAAAAAACTGAAATAATTAAAAAATATATCTTATGTACAAAAATTTACATTCTGGAGCAATGACAAGATGATTTACTCAGAGTCAACTTCACTCTAAATGTCTGATTGTTCATTTAGTTCGTCTAACACATTTATTATTGCACTAGACCTACTTAATTCACTCATTTTTTTAAATAAAATACAATAAAACACAAAATAAAACAATAATAATAGATTACAATAACAAGCTTACAATATAAACAAACACTAAGTGGATTACACTGAGCATCTGATTTGTGTGTGTTGAAAACAAAACATACGCTTCTAAACAATTGTTGTATATCGGCTGTTTTGATGCTGACGTATTCCATAGAGTATAATATGTTCCACGTTTCTTCTACTTCAATACTATATAACATACTTTGTAATATTCAGTCGTTTAAAGCCGCTAGTGCGTTTTAAATAGATCGCGTACCTAACATCGCGCTACGCGATATCAGCACTACAACGGCGAGCGCTGACATCGCGCTATTCAATGTCAGCACCTGGAGGGTTAAGTAATATAAACTTAATATGTAAATATGAGTACCTCAGATAAGTTGTTATTCCATCACTTAACAATGGCTTATCAGATTTCCTTAATCTTTTTTTAAAAAGCTTCCTAATTTTTTGTAGAATGTCCTCAGGAAAGAAAAATGAAAAAAATCATAGAAAACTTGAAAACTAACCGACTAGTTTTAGTTTGATTTGTTTACTAACAAAACAAATGGAAGGAAAATTTGAAACATCTTATGTAAATTTGTCTGCACCTTATTTGTATTTGTTTATATAAACATCTGTTGTATTTTATTTCTTAGTGATAAAGTGGTTACTGAAATATACTTTTGCATTCAGTCAAAAAATAATGTGCTGTATGAAATGTTGGCATATAAATTCATTTTACTGTATTAAGATATTTACCAACATTTCATACAGTATAGTAATTTTTGACTGAATGCAATGCAATTATGTCAATGGTATTTATATTACAATTCCGTTAATCGTATTGGACACAACTTTAGTATCGGGTTAAAGTTGTAGAGTTCACTCCCGGGAAGGTTTCTGTGTGATTTTATTTACATCCAACACTAGGGCTCCACCCATAGCCTTTAAAGTTTTATTTTATTTATTTAATCAGTCATCAGTTGTTAAAAAAATGTAATTGAAAACTTTTGAAACACACACAAGAGAGGAATCAGGTTAAAGGAATTTTCTCTCGATCTCTAAAATACTGTCAGATTTTAGAAAAGACTATGTTTGTGGGCTCCACTGCCCCAAAAACCAAAATTCATTGTGATGCAGCACAAATGTCCCGGCGAAGTCATAGGCCAAGATTTCTCATGAGGCCGACAGCTGTACAGTGTCTTGGCGAGGCCATAGGCCGTGTTTTTCCTTTAGGTTGCAGGCGGAGATGCTAAAGGCAGAGTTCCCAAACGAGGGTGCAGGTTGAACTTCCCTCATGAGTGCAAGGAGTGATGGGGTTGGCACGTGAAGCTATCATAAATAAACTAAAACATTACTGTTTATATGTTAATCCCGTAGCAAGGCACAGGTGAACAGCTATTGTCCTATAAGATAAATATATTTGTGAAGTGGTGTCCATAGGCTGTCAGCTCAGGAGTTCATAAATGATATATGAAATTTCTAAACTTAAATGAGCGCAAATGTTGTATTATTTCTGGTGACAAATTTTGTATTTCCTTGAGAAGTTCTTAATATATTTCTTATGACTTATGGAGTAACTCTTCCCGTTACCAGTAGTATATTATTCATGTAAATATCATAAATAGATTGATTATAATAAGATTAATTGCAGAAATAAGCTAAATTTAGGTTGTGGTAGCTAAGCAATAGTAAAAATTAGCTGTTTTCCTTTCATTTCACAAGCAAAACAATGACACCATGACAACGAGCAATTCTTCAGTAGTATATTATAAGTGAAGTCTTATTTGTAGACTAAGTCAAAAATGCCTCTGGTGTAAAAAAGTCTACATCATTAATAGATAGACTTTAATCAAGGTTAATATGGAACTTTATATTAACGAGTAAAGTGCTGATCGTTGGCTCAATGGGGATTCATACCTCCTAGGTCCTCCTTGCCTCCGCAGTCCAAAGCTAGCTACTGAGCCACCACGCCAGCATTGTTATGGCAGTATTGTATTGCCATATTTAGTGCAACAAAGCTGTCTACTTCAAGTTGGTCAGATCATGGTCTACCAAGCAGTAATACAGTATCATTTGCATACATAAGCGTTTCACTGTAGTCTTGCATGTAGCTGGAGAAGTCGCTGGTAAAGAGTTAAAAAGCACAGTGTCTTAAGACCAATCCCTGAGGGCTTTCCCAAGTAATCAGTCTTGGTTCAGAGCTAACCATTTCTGCTTTACCATTCACTAAATATGTAATTTCAACCAGCTATATTCTGTTTGCTAGGTAGCTGGAGAACTGTGCTTTTGAATTACCTTGTATTCATAGTGGCTAATTTCTTTAACAAATAGTCATGATCCAAGTAATCAAACGCTTTACTGCAGTCTAGCAGAATAATAGCAATTAATATATTTCCTTCTTCTTGATGATCTAGAAGAAAATCGACTAGGCTTATCAGCGTTGTGCTCATTGATTTTCCAGCCAGAAAGCCATGTTGATTGTGTGTTAGCAATATGTGAAGTGGAAGGGGTTCAAACAGTCTGATTAAAAGTATTTTTTCAATTATTTCAGAAAATGTAGGTATTTATGAAATGGGGCGGTAGTTAGCTGCTTGGGATATAGAGCCTTTTTTTAATTTTGAATACAATTAAGCTGATTTGAGTACTGATTCTTTGGCTGAAAGACTTTTTATTATTCCCCTTTAATGTTTACAAGGGGATCTATCAATTAATGCACACAAAACTTTAATAATTTAAAGGATATATCGTCATACTCGGCTGAAGTTTTAGACTGCAGTGACTTAATTATTTTAGACATTTCCTGTGGACAAGTTGGTTTTAGTACGAGATTTGGTGGAACTTTAATAAGGGCTGGTAAAATTAGTTGCCTTTTAACATTTTAGTGCAATAGTAGTGAGGTATTGATTTAATTAGTTTGCTATCTCTAATGGGTTTGTTTTTTTCTGCTCTTGTGCTTCAAGTTTAGTTAGATGGTTTGGTTCTTCTTTTGATTTTCTTTCAGAGTTTATTATATTCCAAATAGTTTTTGATTTATTACTGGATTCTTCAATTTTATTTATGTTGGTTTGCTTTCTTATTTGTCGTAGTCTCAAATCATACTTCTTTTTTAAGTTTAAAGCTATTTTTTTATGTTCTTCCATACCACTTTTGAGGTATGTGTATTGGGCTCTTTCGAACTTAGTTTAGTTCTGTTGCGACAGGGTTTGTGATGGCATGTTTTGTTGTTCTTCTATGCCTTGTAGTTATTCAGGGGCATGTTTGATTCAGTACTTGTTGAATTGGAGAGTAAAATTTATCATGTATGCATCATTTGGGTCGTAAGTAATACACATCTTATTTGTGCATGAAAGTTGTTGAGCATTTACATGGGTTAATTTAAGAACTTTACAATAGAGACAGTTTGGCTGATAAACTTTGGAATTGGGTGAGGCCCTCCCGCCCAGGGAGGGAGGGTCAGGTTCTAACACTTGGATGGGTGGCAAGATCCCACAGATATTGGTCGGTAGCGTAGTTGGTTCAGTCCCAGCTTTATGTGCTAAGGTTCTCAGTTCGATCCCTATCAGAGTCAATACATTTTGAGAAGGATCAGCTGATAATCACCGGCTGTTCATTTGTCATTGGGCTATTAATTAATGACACTTTCTAAGGAATAGTTGGCCTTAGTTTGTAACAATGACTACATTTGCTCATCTTCACTTATCACATTCATTCGAAATCCATATTCGCCCATATCTTGACGATCGGCGTCTTATGAATAAATAAAATAAAAAAATAAAATAAAAGATAACGGAAAGCTAGCGATAAGAGAAGGCAATGTAGTGCGGACAACCCATATATGTGACAGACATACAAATAACAGAGTAAAAATATAACTAGTATTAATATATAAATTTCACAAGGTAATAGATGCAATTACCAGTTGATGTTAAGGCGAACGTTGTCATGTTCAAAAATTGGGAAAACTCAGAGTAGATAAAGATCTTTTTAAACTCACTGAGAAGTGCTTCTTTGCCTCATACATCCGGAAAAGCTATGTTGTCACTGGAAGCCATGGTAGTGGAGTTGCTATTTTAGAGCCGCTGTTATCCCTGTTGGATATCAACCATTCGTACATGTGTATTGTGTTTAGCCACACAGGAGCACAATATCGAGCAGTGGAGTAAAACAGGGACAAAGCTGTAACACACAGGACTTGTGTGTTGGCTCTCCTTGGTGATCTAGCTAGTTGCTGCACAATGTTAGTTCTGGTTCTAACTTTAACTGATGTTTTCTATAGGTGACTTAAAACAGAGAGATCATTCTAAACTCACTCACAAATAATGATGCTCATTGTATTTCAGCCTAATGCCATTGAAAAATATATTAATTTTTTGATTAGCTAGTCTATTAATCATAAAAGCAGGTTACTTCTGTTTTTGTTGGATTGGGCTTTTGCTTCCAGGTCCCAAAATAATTATTGAGACTGGCTAAATTGAGTTAACCAATCTTATTTAACCAATTGATTGCAGTTTGTTGAAATTAAACAGTAGCTGAAAATTCTGTCTCATATGACTCTTCTTCAGTATTACACATCAAATATGGTGTACCACAGGGCTCTATTTTGGGTCCACTTTCATTTCTGTGCTACATTAGAGGATTACCAAGCATAATATTTGAGTTTTTATTTACTTGTTTATTTTTATATGCAAGTGCTGCTAGTTTGAAAATCAGTGCTAAATTGTTAAAAGGGTTAGAAGACAGTTCCTCTGAAGTTTTAGCAAAAAAAATAAAAACCAACTTTTATTAAATTTAAGTAAAACAAATTTCATACAATTTAGTGCAAAACAGTAAATACCACTAAGTATTCAACTTCTTGATAAAAGTCTTAAAAATGTTAAATCTACAAAACTTTTAGGACTTATTTTAGATGAAAATTTATGCTGGAACCTTCATGTAGATAGAGTAGTTAAGAAAATCACATCAGGTATTTATGCTTTTTACAAAATGTATAGATATTGTTCTTTGTATACTTTGAGAATGCTATATTTCGCTCACATTAATTCAAATATTGAATTCGGAATTTCAATGTATGATGGAACTTCTAAGAATGATTTGGACAAAATTTCAACTCAACAGAAAAAAGCACTTAGGGTAATGTTAGAATTGAACTGGAGAACCTTAGTAAAAGATAAATTTAGATAATTGGGTATAATGACAGTATATGAACTTTATGTCTATCATACTGTTTGTTATACTAAACAGACGTTAGATGTAGGCATGTTGAGACTGATGGGAGATAGCCATATTTATCAGACTAGAAGTAGGAATAATATCGCCATTGATACCCATAATCTGAAAACATCCTGTGCAGGAAAGATATTTATTACAAAATTATCAAAGGAAATAACTGATGTTGTCAATCTCAAAATATTTAAAGGCAATTAAAAGCAATTTTTAATTGATAGACCTTTGTATAGTTTTGAGGAATTATAATAACTAGCCTATATTTAAATTATAATTTATGAGGTGTAAGATCTTATAATGTTAAGGTGTAAACTGTTATAGTTTCAACTTTGATGTAAGCAGTTGGTGCCATACTATGTATACTTAATGAATAAAGTTGTTTTCAATTCAAGTGTAAGTTCTTCCTGTAAGTGTAAGTGTTCTTCCTGATTTGTACATGTCCTTATGTTTGGTTGTAAGTCATCATTTGCAATAATTAGTTTGCTTGATACTGTGTGCTTACATCAGAGACCACCCACGGGGTGATCACTTAAAGCCGTTATAGACATCATTTTACAGCAAAAAATAATCATTGAAACTACGGATTTCCTGTTTTTAGATTTAATAAACCTATAATATCTAGAAAGAATGTAGATATAAAGTAACAAATGTTGTAACATTAAAAAAAAGTGAAAAAGCAATTTGTCCTTGCATAAGTATTTCAAAGGCTGGTTCAGGCTATTTTGCTACCTAATCATAAGTCAAATAGGAGCGCTTATCATAACTTGGCACACGTTTTTGATTTCTTTATAGAAATCTGTCATCTGAGATTTTAACCACTGATTTTCGCCGGCATGCAGTCACAATCAAAGTTGTGTCTATTATACAAGTAATGAGAAATGAGTTCATTAGTCATAAGACTAAAGTGATAACTGAAATCCTGACTGTGAATATTGGTGGCGATACTTATTATTTCCTCATCTCTGGTTTCACTTGTAGTACTATTTCCTTACATCTTCACAAATTTTGGTGTTGGAATTAAATTGTAGTTTATAGGATTTTATTGCTGTTTTTTTATTGCAGCAAATTTTAATGATTCACGGTAAGCGAAGGGGGGCCCATTGATTTTAATACGTGTTAACATAAGATGATGGATAATATTATGCTAATGAAATACATCCATTACTTACTGGACAACTTTGTTAGGTTAGAAAAACATGTATGTCTTTCTTGGGAGCGAATATATGTTAAAGTTTTATATATTTTAGTAAAGTTAACTTGATAACAAACTTTCAAATCTAAACATATTTTCTAGGTTTTGAAAATACATCATGTCCAAAACCAGTAAGTTTGATCGGGGGTCAAGCTCGAAGATCCAAGAAGAAATGAGCGTAGAAGTTAAAAAAAAGATACCCCAAAATCAATCTGATCCTTTAGAAAAACCATTACAGTTGAAAACAGAAATGACTCATTTAACTTTATCGGATCAAGCTAGAGAGAAAATTTTGGACACAATAAAATTTTTAAGTGGAGAGGTAAGTGTGTAATTAATTTGTTGGTATAGAAATCTGTAGGCTTACATTTATTTGATATGATATTTTATTTTCTGTTTAGTACATTTAAATTTTCAAAGTAGTCATAGTTTTTATTGATGAAAATAAGCTAGTTCTAACAAGCCAATAGAACTCTAATCCGCAACTTGTCATAATTTTTTTTACTTTCCATTTCCTGTAGAAATGAAGAAATCATGGTTGGAATCCTTTAAAATTATCTATTTTATATCAGAAATGACATTAAAGTTTTGTGTGAGACATGTTCACAGGTGTATCATGCGCACAGTTCTGGTCCTGATACATTGATATAATATCTGCTCGGCAATACGATTTCTAAGATTATTTAAATTGTTGTTCTAAAATATATGCTATTGTTTATTTATAATTTTACAACAACTACTTTACGTTTGTTTTTTTTTACACATGTTGTCATGTTAAATATTGAATCAGTCTGTCGGCCATAAACCTGGTTGATCAAGGCACTGCTTACAATAATATTGTGTCCTTTGCTCATTCATTCAAATGTCACACTACATTGTTTTCTCTTTAATTTCTATCATTGACTCTTTCATCATTTATATCAATTGTAAGTCTTGTTCACCTTATATTTTCAGTCATTCACTCAAGATATAACAATGTTAAGATGTGGAATGATAACTGCATCTCACAACCACTCCAACTGACCCTTACTCAGAACGGATATTAACATGAGGTCCCCCACTACTGATAAGCGCAATAATGCAATCTGTTTACCTTTAAAGGCAATAACAACCCACAAGTCAGAGATAACAATAGACATGTTGAAAATATTTGCACTAAAATAAATTCAGGCCTCTATGCATTAAAAAAAATGTACAGCCTTTGCAGTCAGCAAACATTGAAACTGATTTACTTTTCGTACATTCATTCACACATTTCGTATGGCATCACCTTATATGGAAACACATCCAATAAAAATCTCAACAAAATTTTAGTTTTACAAAAAAAATCAATAAGAATAATTATTAGATTAAAACCTCTTGACTCAGTCAAATCTCACTTTAAAACATTAAATATATTAACCGTATATGGACTCTACATTTTAAACTCTATTATGTACATAAAAGAACATGGCAAGGAGCACTCTTCTCATGGACACAATACCAGGGGTAAGGGTCTCATCACACAACGACACAATCTAGAATTTTATAAAAAAATGACAAGCTACTCTGGTCAAAAATTTCTGCAAATGCTTCCTTGTAAATTAAAAAACATCCAATCAAATAAAGTATTTAAGAATGAATTAAAAAAGTACTTAATCAATATCGCTCCATATACGACAGATGAGGTATTTGAGACAGCTAAATAATAGTATAATTGTGGATAGTAATAATGTTGTAATTTTGAAAAACATAACATTGTTATACAGTATTACAAAATTGTAGACCTTTACAAGAACATATTCTAGTTTTTAAAGTAACATTTATATTATGATAATATCATATGACAATATTCTTAGTATACTATGCAAACTTTGAATAAAGAATATTTGAATTGAAAAAAAAGCCCTGGCTGTTGGGCTATTAATAAATTGCCCTTTCTGAGGAACAGTTGAACTCAGATAGTAACCAGACTACACTCATCCTACACTCATGTAACCATTCATATTCGCCTTAAAATACCAACAACGTTGTGTCGGCGTCTCATATATAAGAATAAGAACGTTAGTGTTTGTCAGATGTTATACCGGTGTAACACACACACTTTGAGTTTTACAAGTGACACCAGTATAACATACGTATTGAACATGTTTATGTGATGACATGAAGTGACGTGACTGATTTGAACTTGTGAATTACTTGTTGTAAAAAAGAAACAAAATGTTATTTCCAATAAACTTTATATAATTTGTTAAAATTATTAATTATAAACAAAATTTATAAACAAATTTAATTACATTTCATGTTTTCATGTTTAGGCCTCCGGATTACTGAATTAACACTATAGAGTAGGTTATTTACCTTTGTGATCCGTCGAGTAATCCAACAATTGTAGCTTAGCTACGCGTGTTTCAACCTGCCATCTTGCAGGTCATCATCAGGCTGAACATGAAACTAAAATAAAATAAAATCGAACATCGGACATAAACTGTCTGTCCTTGGCCAAGGCAGCACCAGCCGTACCGACACGCACAGAAGTTGGGACGTTACTGCAAGGGCGTGTGTGGTGACTGGTGGGGTCTTGGTCAGCTGTTGTTATCAATCCTTCTGTGACGTGTGTGTCCTTGACATCTGCCATCTGAATCCATGATACCTATAGCGGTGTTGTAAATTAAATTCGATGTGAAGGAAACTTGTTGATTTAGAACGTTGTTTGGTTCGGTTTTTATTGCCTTGTAAATTTGAAACTCTTCTAAGCAGTTTAGAAACCGACCTTTCTTGCATACATTGAGAACCTTTAAGTTATTTTGGAAGTCTGTATAGTTATGGTTGTTGTCAATAAGGTGAGCGGCGAAAGCTGATTTAATTTGTGACTGTTTGATTGATCTGGCCGGTAAATGCTCTTTAAAACGTTTTTTAAATGATCTGGTTGTTTGACCAATATAATATTTTGGACAGTCGTCACAAGACAATCTGTATACTCCTGTAGTGTCTTCAATAAGTTTTTTCTCAGTCGGGCGGGGTTTCAACATGATATCTAGTTTATTGTTGGTTTTGTATGAGACAGTTACATTATTTCTTGCCAATTCGTTTTTTATCGTGTGATTTAGCCCTGTTGATCCGTATTCCATAGACACATACTTTTTATTTTCACTATAATCATTTTGTTGTGGCTGTGGATTGTTTAGTTTGCTTTGTTGTTTTCTTATTAAGTTATCAACTATATCGCTTGGATATCTGTTTTGAGTTGCTATATGTTTTATAGTTAAAACTTCATCTTTGAAATCCTCCTCGCTTAGTGGGACGTTTAAAAGTCTGTGGACTAGGCTGTTGTAAGCTGCCATTTTTTGATTATATGGATGGTGTGAGCTAGAGTGAATTGTTAGGTCGGTAGTCGTAGGTTTTCTATATATCTTGAAATTTAAATTGTTGTTAACTTTAAAAACTGTCAGGTCCAGATAATTCAACAAACTGTTGTCTTCAATTTCCAAAGTGAATTTGATATTCGTGTGAATTTTGTTCGACGGATCACAAAGGTAAATAACCTACTCTATAGTATAAATTTAATTAATTGAAATTGTAGGCCTTATCTGTTGGATAACCTGAAAAGTTATCGAAAAATATTGTAGAATAATTAAGAATGGTTAACTTATCAGGCACTAGAGTTTAGATTACTTTTTTGTTTCCATATAACCATAAAATATTTTATTCTATAGTTTGATATACTTTATTTTTAAAAGGATTTTGAAGCTAAAAGCAGAACAGCATATGAGGACAAGAAGAAAAATCTCTCCAACCAATATTGGGTAGACAGAGGAAACTTGATGATTCAAGGAACTACAGATTATTCTGCAATAAAACGCAAACCACTCCTACCTCACGAGAAAGTTAGCATTTTTGCACTAAACCGTCTCAAAAAGTAAGTTACAATTAAGGTAGATCTTAAATAGCTTTGGATATAAGCTTAGTTTTCTACAATTGTGCAAGTGATTGAATTATTTAGGTTTTTTTTGGGACAATAAAACAGGATTACCTTTCTGAAAATGTCTTAAGTAAGTCCTTTGAAAGTGACACACACACACACACACGCGCGCACACACACACACACACAGGTAAAACACAAAATAAAAAGTAAGGACTAACTACAGGAATTTTTAAAAGGATAAGCCTTCATTCCTATCCAAAACAAAACCCAAGGGATTTAGAGAAATCTATAATTTGCATTATCTCGTTAACATGTGTAACTAATAATCCTGTCAATGAAGGCCCAAGAGATGGATGTAGAAGGAATGGTCTGAAATAGAAAATTAGTAGGGGTGTGCGAGTAGTGATTTTTGAGTTCGAATCGAGTAGTTGGCATTTTTTCGAGTATCGAGTATTTACAGAAGGGTTTCCTGTTCACCCAAGACAACTGTAAAAGGCAGACACCATCCTAAGCCTATGTTAAGTTTTGCCAGATTCGTAAATATATACATCTAAACTGAACACAATAATTTTGATTTGTTGTTTGTAACTGTAACATTTGATAAATACAATTTTTTACTTCCTGCCTTCCTAAATTTTTTGTGGCATTGTTTTGTTTAACCTTTTTTCCTTTTTTCAGAACTAATATATTATGTAAGAAATGAAGAAAGTATATTATTAATTGAAACAACGTGGATTATAAAGATTTAATCAGTTCACTCATATCACAGATCAGATTTTCTATGCAAGCTAATTATATTGTTTCACAGCCGGCCGATATGTTTATCTGGTGGTTCAGTTCAAAGTGTAGCGCGAAAACGTAGTGAGCTTGTTGGCAAAAGTTGCATCCAACCAAACTGATGCTAAAATTCAGGCAATATCGCCAAATGGGGTCATTTGCTTTGAGAATTGCCTCCTCTCAACAAAAAATCGATTGTGTACACGCCAAGAAGAGTGGATCTGTATTCTTAGGGTAATTAATTCAGTAATAACAAGGTTACAACTAACCGGAAATAAGCTCTGAATTATATAATCAAATTTGAAAATCTGGATGACAATGACTGATTCAATCAATTGATAATAATAACTAAGCAGGTTTACTAAAAATAAATTTTAAAGTCGTTTAGGTTGAATTAGTTTTTAAATTATGATCGGTAATGAAATATGTGCAACTTGAAACTACTTAGATACATGAGGTACTGAACAACAGATAAATAATTATTTTATAACAAGAAATTCATGAAAACCTGGTGTAATCGAATGAAAACCATAGACGTAGTCGGCTAATATAATAGGTCTAGCTGATATTGGCGACGAGATGCCGTCTGAAATATCAACTAAGTGCCATATTTTGGGCAGCTAAACGATAAACTTATGAATAAAAAAACGAGACATTTGATAAGGCTTCGGTTTAGTGAAAATTATTTTCTGAATCTCTAAATTCGTAGTATTTTTTTTAGAAAATGTCTTATTGTCCTTATTATTGTACTTTACCACCTTTTACACTCCAACTGTGTTATTGTCTAACCTACGTAGTTAGAAAACCGTTCAACAATTTTACAGGAAAAAATATCGTATGCGCAAATATTACACAAGTTTTGGCGATCTAAGGCGTTTTTAGAATAATAATTAATAGACTTTCACCACGGACATATATATATATTTTTATTTTATGGAAAATAAATCAATAATGTTGTGTCACACGCTGCTAGAACGCCATTACCATATTTTATATGGTATGATACAGTATTTTCTTATGTCAAATCATTGGTCGATTCCCTGCTCAGAATAAAAAACAAAATAGACCTCAATCGACTCGCAAGAAATATACGATAATTTCAGTTCCGAAAAGGAGCTGAACGGTTTCTTGCACGTACGTATACTACAACCGAGATGAACTTTCACCTAGAAAAGATGGGAAGTTCGATTCTTGGGATGTAAAGTGACTCTTTTACTTGATTGAAAGTGACTCTCGGGACCCTTTTGATTGAACGGTATTATTGATATGAACGAAAATATGCGTAATTTCCACGATGCACAGACTATTAGATTTGTATTGGTAACAGGTCTTTTTGAGCATCTTGAACCGAATCTCTTGTCCCCTTTCTTGGGTCATAAAGACACTAACCAGCACTTCTGTTTTATTCACGCTATTTTTGGTTAGGTCTCAAGTGACTAGTAGACTCGACAACCAACATGTGTGATTGCTACTACGGTAACTATTTACAGTGATCGCTACCTTCCCAGCTCTGTTGGTCACTTTGAACTGAACTAGTTCAAATCATATTGAACGAACTCGTTCACTATGTCGATTAGTTCATTTTCATTTGACTGTCGTCGTGTACTACCTGTTCTTAGGCGTATTGTTTAGTTCATAATTACGCGTGCGTACCAAACTGATAACGTATGATTAAGGGTAAAATAAAACACAAACATTTTTTTTTGATAACTTTTAAAACTGTTTACTCTTAAAACTAAATTAAGATGTAAATATGATATTTCGTGAAATACTACTATTCAATCGAACTTCGAGTAGTTTCAGGAGGTTCGAGCCGAGTTCGAGTAGTAAAATACTCGATCAAATACTCTTTAAGTTTCTAGTACTCGCGCACCCCTAAAAATTAGATAACTTTTTTGGGCTAATTAGACGGTAAACAATAAAAGTTCACACCCCTGTAAGGTGAGCTTTGAAAATGGCGTTTGATATTAGAATCTATGATAGTATACAGCATTTTTGTTTGTTTTGAATAACAACTCCTATGTATATTTGTTTGTACATAAGTAATTTTCATATTTTACATTACATTTATATTTTCAGCTATGGGTTCCACAACATTCATTGTGTAGAAGCTCTTCAGTTAAAGAAAGGTGATGTTGGACAGGCTTTTGAGCTGTTGATGTCATACTACATGCATGTGCCTCTGCCAGACCCAGAGACTGAGGTGTCCCAAGAACTGTTGTCGGCCAGGAGCGATGAATTTTCATCGATTAAATTAATTTATGATGATATTATTGAAGAAAAAATTCCAAAACAGCTGTGGGTTATGCATTTGGACCTTCCGTATATCAGTGATAATTATTTAGAAAAGACAATTGAAAGTACAGCGCCTTCCTTAAAGCTGAACCAAAATGAAAAACGCAAAGCTAAGCCATGCATGTTCTTTCAGAGAGGAGGATGTAGGTATGGAGTTCAGTGTAGACTTGCCCATGATCAACCAAAAGTGCCAGTGGTCACAAAGTCTGCACCGCAAGAAATTCATGATGAATTAAGGAACAAATACGATCTAGAAATAAGGTTTCCACAAGGTGATTGAAAGTTCATTTATGTATTAGTAATTTTTAGCATATAGTTTATTTAATTTTGTAGTTATTTTAACAAGTGCAACTATTTTTTCCGAATTTGATTCAAACAAAGTATTGAAAATCAATTCTCAAATCTGAATATTTTAGTAAAAAGGAGAGGAGAGCAGTAGCATACCTGATAAAATGGTAAACTTTAGACAGACATAATCACAACAAAAAGAACAGAAAGATAATGAAATATTTCAGGGCCACTGGCTCCTTCATCAGTCACAAGGACATTGGAATGCAAGACTGAAGAAGATGCCAGTGGCCCTAAAATATTTCATTATCTTTTTTTTGTGATTGAGTCATAGTACTGTACACTGAGCTATTGAATATTTTTGATATTACCAGCCTGACTGACAGACGGAAGTTGACCTGCTTATCTTATCTCCATCAGCTGGTCAATGGAGCTCTGATGACAGTCATTTATTGGGTCAACTTTACTTCTGCCTTGGCCTAATTCATGTAGCAGACTCCCTAGTTTTTCACACACCAGCCTGGGTTACTATTCGCCTCAGTACTATGTCTTGTCTACATAATACATACTATAATGACATTTTTAATTTTAAGTTATTTCAATGCCATCCTGCTAAACATATTAAAACCTTTAATATTCACCTGCCATTGTTTGTTTATTGTTGATTATTATTAATTTTCATTGTGGAGATATTTGTTATTTCCCAAATATATATACATATACATTCACTTACTACAATATTTCGTTGGTAAAGTGAGAAATATTCAATTCCTCCAAGGCTTTGCCTGTTTGGAGGCTTTTTT
Organism: Stictocephala bisonia; assembly: GCA_035578905.1. Taxonomy (NCBI): domain Eukaryota; kingdom Metazoa; phylum Arthropoda; class Insecta; order Hemiptera; family Membracidae; genus Stictocephala; species Stictocephala bisonia. The sequence goes on from JAQJVL010000297.1 coordinate 1,080,081, forward strand.
AAAATTCGACAATTGAAATATTTTTCAAACGGCATCTACAAGTACTATATAATATAATATAACTATTCTTATATTTATTGAGTATAATCAATATATATATATATATATATATATATATATATATATATATATATATATATACACACACACATACATACATCAGTATTGAATATTAATCTTCCAAACTACTAAAATTATAATAAATTGTACATTACAATAAAATTTCAAAAAACAAATTAACATTTTTTTGAGAGCATTTATCATACTAAATAAAATTTTGTTAAATAAAATTTTGTTCATATCTTTGTCTAGCTTGTTATTGCTTTAATGTTATCTTATTGTTATCATGTCTGATGTTACAGTTTGTTGTTGTTTTATTGAGCAGGCAATATATTATAACTAAATAACAATAAAAAGCAAACAAACAATAATAAATAATACAACAATAAATAACAACAACTATGTAAGCTTAAAAATGTAATATTTATAGTAGAAAAGTAATATTAAAAAAGGATAAACTATGAAAATAACAACAAGAAATAATATAGCTATATGAAATAAATAGAATTTATGACTATATAAGAAACTACGAAACAAGGATTACCTGGATAAACAGTCTATAACTGGAGCTTAAAAAACAAGTTCAATGATTTCCTTCTGAAGGACTGCAAACGTTCACCGAAGACGTCAATTTTAGAGCCAACTTCATTTCCAAGGCGCTGCAATCTGGCAAGACCACAATTATGTGCGTAGTTCGTTGGCTGGTATGTGCACGCAAACATATGCGAGGATCTTGTTCCTCTGGGGACAAGAAAGTTGTTAAGTCAAGCCCCCCATTGACCAACTTAAATAGGAAGAATAGGTTGAGGAACTGACGTCTTAGATGGAGAGGTTGGACATCATAACGGACCTGGAGTTCCAAAATTGGTGGAGTACAGTAGTCATATCCAAGGCGAACACCCAAGACTCGGAGGAAGCGAAACTGGACTCTATCAGTTTGATGTGACCAAGCTGATTGGGCGACCAGATAATTGATTCATATTCCAAAATTGGACGGACGAGGATCTTGTACAGCAACAAAAGTGACTGTGGAGATCTGAAGTCTCTCGAAGATCTGAGGATGAAGCCCAAGATCGAGTTGGCTCTTGAGGTAGCATGAATGATGTGCTCAGCAGGGTTCAAGGTAGAAGTGAATATAACTCCTAGATCCTTGACAAGATCTTCTCTTCTTAAGGTTTCGCCACCAATACTGTTGTCAAAAGTGAAGCAATCAGCCAGTCTAGTAAATGAGACAACATGACACTTGGATATATTAAGTACCATCGTATTCTCAACACACCAGGTCTCAACACTGGTAAGGGACCACTGAAGGTTTTCTTGGTCTGAAGATGAAGAGATCCTAGCGAATATCTTGAGATCGTCGGCAAACATCAAACAGTCAGTCGTCAGTACTACAATGATGTCATTGACAAAGTCATTAAATAGGAGGGGACCAAGGTGTGACGCTTGAGGGAAGCCGGACAGAGTCTTAAAGGGTGATGAGAAGGCCCCCTCGCACTTAACAATCAGGCAACGATCTTCTAGGTAGCTGGTCAACCATTCGATAAGGTGGCCGCTGATGCCATAGCCAGCAAGCTTTGCAACCAACAAGCCATGATGAACTTAATCGAATGCTTTCGAGTAATCTAGATAAATGCAGTCTACCTGGTTAGAATTGACGAAAGCAGAGGTTACGTATTCGTGAAATGATAGGAGATTCGTTATAGTGGAGCGGCCTTGAAGGAAACCATGCTGACTGCTTGTTATATATTTCTTCAAATAATTGTAAAGATGGTCCACAATTCTAAACCTTGGCCAATGCAGATTGAATTACAATTGGTCTGTAGTGTACTATACTATTACGATCACCAGACTTTAAGATCGGTACGACAAAACCCTGCTTTAAAACATATGGAAAGATACCCGAACACAGCAGTGCGTTGAAAAAAATAGCCAGATGAGCAGCAAGAACAGGGGAGCAGAGTTTTAACACAACTGGAGGTATGCCATCCGGTCCAGCACTTTTGGTTGGGTCGAGGTCATCAAGCTTCTCTTGAACTTCGGTAGCAGAGACCACAATAGATGAAAGCAAGTCGCCCTTGGTAAATTCGAAGGATTGAACTGGGATATTCCCAACACAAAAAAACTGAAGAAAAGTGTTCGGCAAACAAATTGCACTTGTTGACAGGACTTCAGCCACCCTGCCATTCAAGGACATTGTAATTGGAAAACCAGTTGTGCCTTTCAGATTCCAGACATGCGACCAAAAGGATTTTACGCCATAAGGAATATTGTCCTCAACCTTACTAATATAATTAGCATAACATTCAGTGGCCAGAGCTTTGCATGCGCTTCGCAGCCTCCGAAATGATCCAGATCTAGGGGGCTTCTAGTAGCCTTAAATCTCCTATGAGCGGTTTTCTTCCTTATCACAAGATATTTCAAATCACTGGTAAACCATTTAGGGAAACTTGAATTATAGACTCTTCTCATAGGTGTATTCTGGGTTATGATATGGGAAAGCTGGTTACAGAAGAGGCTGAACGACTACTCAATATTTGGTGAATCTTCCATGATAGGCAAATGAAGAGCTTGTATTTGATTGAATATTGCTCCCATGTTACATTTCCTGAAATCAGGGACAAACTTGATGTAACTTAAGCGTACTGATGGCAACAGTAACTTCTAATGCAGGATGATGTCTGTCTTCAGGAAGGAAGGAGTCAAGGACTGGAGCAACTTCAGTATTAGGATTTGACGAGAACACCAGATCCAGTGTGACACTACGGAAGTTAAGGACACTGTTGCACTGCCTGAGATCATACAAGTTAGCCAGATCAATGATACAGGGTGAGGATTCATCAGTAGCTCGAGGAGAGTTCGTCCAGTCAGGATTAGGCAAATTGAAATCTCCCACCAGTAGTATGTTGTCGTTATTGAAGCCACAAACCTCTTCAGCTGTTTGGTAGTAATCACTATATACCGAATGGTAAAGATTCGGAGGTATATATACACACACCCATTTATCGTGCTAGACTGTCCAAGCTTCATTTTTACAAAAACACTCAGTTTTCTGATTGGCAGGAGAAATTTTGCTGCATGAGATTTCTCACTGGTAAAAGTTGACCGATCACATCTGAAGACAGAAAAGCCTTGAAAGCCCAGTTCTGAATCAAGAATAATCAGGCGTAAGATTTGTCTCAACCAGGGCAATAACATCATAAAAAGTGGTTGCTAATATGTGCAATAACTCTTTTAACTTACTTTTAAGACCATTCACATTTTGAAAAAGACAATTAATTTTATGTGATGTACCGTTGGAGCTTACTCGTTTTTTTTGTTTTTAACAATGGAGGGGATGTTATTCTTGTATTTATACTAAGGCATTTTCCACCCTGGGAAGCCCTTTTTTTGATCTCAGCTTTAAGGGATTTAAAAAGTTCCATTTCCCTAGGGGTGCGATCACGGGATGCTTTGACACTGGCGAGTCTTTGGTTCACCTGAGCAGCAGATGCAGGAGAGAAACTTGAGAGGAAACATCACTTCTGATCCTTGCTAAGTATAACTTTTAGAGGCCTTATCTTGTCGGGAATCCTCTTTCCTACACGAGCTGTCTTAAGGGAATCACTGTTCCTGTCTGGGAGAAATGCATTAAGCAGACGAGATACAAGGGTATTGTCATGTTTTACTCTTACTTCTACATTCTTGTCCCGAGATTCTGGAAGATTAAAGAGCATGATATTTTTCGATCTACGAGCTTGGTCACTCATCTCAGCAATAATCAATTCAGGGTTGCAATAGTGAAGTACAGTTTCCTTCAGTCTCTCTTCCAGTGCAAGGACTTTAGACTCATTAACGCTAAGTCAACTCTAACTGAGAGATATTTTTATTTAAATCCTCCACTTCACAGACCAGGTTATCAACCTTAGCAGGAAGTGATATAAGTGAGTCAACCTTGTCCACAAGATTAGTAATTTTAGCTGTGAGAGTTGTAAGCAGTTTAAGTATCAGGTTTTGAGGCTGATCAGAGGATTGTAAGCAATCAGTTTGTAAGCAGTGCCACTGAACTTTATTATCAGTGCAAATACGGTTGTACTCAGTCTTGGGCATACTTAAATAATTCCTATGAAACCAGCGCTGGCAAACGCCATCACAGCCAATACCCTCCTCGGAATCTAATACAGTTTTAACACAGATAGGGCAAGTTGTTTCAGTGGTAGGATCCATGATGTGGTGCAAAATAAATGGTGTGCAGTTGTTATGTCTGTAACAAGGGAAAGAAGCAAACTACACAAACGTTAGCAGCTACTCGATCTACCACCGACAGGTGTGTATTTGCTATAGTACTAATATTCAGTGAAAAATAAGCAAAGCTGAACAAGAAGGCAGTGGCAGTAGAAAAATTCGGCATGGAGTGTAGACGAAAGAAACAGCTGATTAAAACGAGTTTTAGTTACGATACGAGGGATATGGATGATGGTTATTTTGGAATATATTTATTGTGTGGTGGAATTTGTGAGAAACACAGTGTCCACAAACATATATTACTTAGCTGAATATGGCTCAGTAAGTTGCAGTTTGAAAACCAACTACAAGCAAGATACAATACAAAACTTCAGCAGAGACTCACAAGCAAGACAAACAAAGCAGCCATCTTGAAAAAATACCATGTTGTTCATTATTTTAATTTATTTCCGTTATTTATTGTGTATGTCACTGGTACAATGTATCAAAACTATATAGTTGAGGTTTAGTAGAAGATGATGGTCGGATGGTGTATGAACTTATCAGTTTTATTATATTCATGTTCTTTTATTTTATGTTTATTATTATATAAAGACTTTTTTAATACTATATGTAATAGGCATGAAAACTGTTTTGGAACATTAGTAAAATAAAATAAATAAACGTGACAAATAATTACTCATTTACCTAAAATTACAATACAATAGTAATTTTATAAGTAATAAGTTAGCTTTATGCTAAAGTGTCTTTTCAAACTGTTTTTATATTAAAAATGAAGTTATTAAACAAAATTATTTCACTAAAAAACTTTAAACAATAACAATAAGAATTTGACTAAGAATTAACACTTTAGTACTGTTTAAACAATTATTACTTTGGGTTATAGAACAGAGAATAAAACTGATAACAATAAGAAATACAGCGTAATAAAATTTCAGTCTAAAAATATACTTCTTAGAAGTAGTGTATGCTCCACTCACACAGGACAGTACAGCCCGCGCTAAACCTAAATGTAAGGTCGGACAGTAAGCAACAAAATTACTGTATCTTCTCATTAAAAAATACAGTAGATACTTATTGCTATATTGCATTTTTACATAGTATAGTAAATTTACTACAGTACACATTCAAATTCTGTAACAAATTAACCGATTTTCGTTGATTCCGGTTATGACTATCTCGGAAAATCAGACATTTCTTAAGGTGGCGATTTCAGGATGGGTATGTCGGTTGAAACAGAATGTAGAATAACTGCATATCAGATAACGAGGCTCTACTGTTCTGAAGTATATGACATCAATATCTGTAAAAGGATTAAAAATATTATTTCGAATCTACTTTAACAATTACCTCGAGTAGAGCATTCTATAAACTGTCAGATACATTAAACAGTGTGTTTGCACCAATTAACTAAAAAATTGTATTGTGTTTAAACAGGTTGCCTTTATCCAAAAAAACCTCCTCTTGTAGCGTTCAGCCCTTGTTCATCAGCCAGCCTCATGCCTTCAACTGCTCGACTGAGACTCTCTTATTACCTCCAAAACTACTGCAAAGAACGAGACAATTCTGACTTGCCTTATGTGTTTGACCTCATTGATCAGCTTAGAGAGAGTCGTGAAGAGGTTTGTAAATATTGTAAAATATTTAAGAACATAGATAAGTTTTTATTAAAATATTAATTTTGTATATTTTCTTCATTTAATTTCTTTCAAAAGATGTTTACATTTAATAAATCTTAAATTCGATAAAAGTTTATGTCTTACTAAACAAGAGATTTTTTAAATTAATATGTTCAGTTATTTAATTGAGATAATGTTTAAGGTAATAAAACAAAAATTAAAGAGTTGTTAAATCAATTTTGGTGTTTTAACAATCAAAAATTATCATCACCAAAATTAAAATAATCTCAAAATTAAATTTCTTAATGCATTGTTTGGTATTTATATTGTTGACAATATCTGTACCCATAACCTTAGGCTGGTTTTATGCAGCATGTTTGGCCTTTCGCTTCAGACACGCCGTGTTCATAGTTTCTTTTAATCAAATGGGAGCATTTATGCTCAAACACACTGCAATTTGTGTAGCTGAAGGAACGTCTGTTCTCTAGATAACCGCAACAGTCTTTAAGAATGTTCCAAAAGTGTGGCATGTTCACTATGAATACCTTTAATCAATGGGCGCAATTATGCAGCATATTGCGACATAGCTGTGACAGGCCTCTGCTCTTCTGGCAATTTAGGGGTTGTAGGTTGTATTTGCTCAACAACAATATGGCGGGGTAATATTTTTCATTTATACAATTTGACATTAGTTTCTTTGTACCTCGTGTTGTATTTAGTTCGGCAGCAGAATTGCCAACATTTACCAGCGCCTTTGTTTACAGGGTTTCTTACACACTAAATTATATAACATGGAGATTGTAATGTCTATATTTCATACTGTAAACCAGCCAGCAGTCAGCACAAAGGCCAACTTACATGTCACAGAACGTGCAATATAATACTAGCCTTAGACTTGAGGGGCTTATTTCAGGACTACTATTGATTTGCTGTAACAATCTCTTTATATAATAAAAACTAACATGACAAAATAAACAGATTGATAAAAAACAAGTTAGGACTGAAAAATCATTGTGTGAAGATACTTTATGTATTTAGTAAAACCAAGTGTAATAAACAAAGGTAATATTACAATGAAGAAACAATAGTCGGTAAAAACTAACAAACCCACTAAATTAGATAAGTATACTTTACATTCAATTTATTTAGTTTTAAAGAATATTTATGAGACATCCAACTGATCTTGGAATAACATGTTATCTAAGCCATACACGGATGATTGTATTGACCCACCATTTACCCATACATCTAAGATTGTATTGGTAGGCGGTATGGGACTGGGTAATGTTGTGAATAACTTGTGTTGACCCACCCGCCACCCATACACATACGGTGGTACTAACGCACCCGCCCACCCATACATGTACGGTGGTACTAACGCACCCGCCCACCCATACACGTACGGTGGTACTAACGCACCCGCCCACCCATACACGTACGGTGGTACTAACCCACCCGCCACCCATACACGTACGGTGGTACTAACCCACCCACGTACGGTGGTACTAACCCACCCACCACCCATACACGTACGGTGGTAGTACCTACCCATACACGTACGGTGGTACTAACCCACCCGCCACCCATACACGTACGGTGGTAGTACCCACCCGCCACCCATACACGTACGGTAGTACTAACCCACCCGCCCACACATACACGTACGGTGGTACTAAACCCACCTGCCACCCATACACGGTTGGTGATGTTACTTACTCACCCACACCCATTCACACATGATGATGGTACCCACTCCAGTACTTTTATGGTGATGTGGTTATAGCTAAGTCTAATGAATCACAATGTATATGTTACTTCTTATTGACTAAATTTAGGACTTTCGAAAAAAGTAACAACTAAGCAGTGTACTTATGTAAACTATGCACACAAACAGGGAACAACATGCTCATAACAGGAAAATATCCAATTACATTGATGCAGTTAAAATAATCTAATTATGCAAGTGGGTCCCAATTGTCAGTCACTTCAACTTTCCAGGCAGCATATGTCACTCCCAAATATCTGAACAATAAGATAAAACCTATTAATAAACACAATCAGTAGATTTATTAATACAACCTGTTAAATAACAAACAATGGTGAATAATAAGAATATTTCAACTAATCATTAACAAGAATAATCTGCATTCAATAGCTTTAGCAGTAATAAAAAAGTAATAATTATAAACAAATAAATCTTGACTCTTTTATATACCTAAATTAATTTTTAATAGAAATATTAATTTAATTCATTATACTATCCATTAAAGGAATATAATAATAAACAACTAAACACTATATTAACACGTTAGCTGCCATCCTTAATATGAGTATTTTTGCTCTAAATTGCCAAAAAATTGTATGCAAATGATGCATTATTTTTAATATTATGCTACAATTTCTGAGTATAGAAATACTACATACATAGGCATTATATGTAAATAAATATGTTGGGAGTATTGGCAAGACACAGTTTTTTAGTAACATATACGGTACTTAACCCTTAAAATGCTGAGCAATTTTCTGTAATTTTTCAATTAACGCTTAATTTTCTTGAATATATATAATTTTAGTTTTTGTAAAGTTATATTTTTTTAAAATCTAAACCAGGATAGTACAATGTAAAAAAAAAAATAATAACGATATTGTATTTTTTATATTCATTTTTTATTCATTACAAAGTTTTATCAAAACTGTAAAAACAAAATATTATTGCATGCAATTAAAAAAATTTTATACTTGCAAAAATAAATTTTTCAATTGAAATATGATTTTATAATGACAATTTCTTCCTTAGAAAGTAGCAGCTGTGTGAAAAACTTCAAAACTATAAATTTTATAGCCATTATAAAAATATATACAATATAACTCAATAAGACAACAAATTATGTACACAAAATAAACACTATTTACAAAAAAAATAAAACTAGACTTCACAATGAAAAATATAGAGTAAATTCAAAATAATAAACTTTGTTTACACACCGGAGGTTAGTACAATGCACAAGACAGACAACAAATAACTGCAGACTGACTTGAGCGCCAGCCGGTCGCCGCGTCAGGTGACTAGCAGATGCGTATATATTCGCTGCTAGCGCTAGCGGTTACTTCGACAGAGGCAATAATGAATGAAAACTTCATATTATTTACATTCGTTGCCTAGTAACCAGTCCAAAGGTCTTGAAAATGAATAATAACCTGAAAATAGTCTTGACCTTGAATCTTAGAACTCGCTACGTTGTATTAGGCCTGTTCTAGGATTATTGTTATCAGCTCGCGAAATATTACGTATAACGCGTTACGGGCAATTGTAAACATGCGTATATATACGGATGCCGCGTTTTAAGGGTTAAAAAACTATGTTGGGCATATCTGCCTGACACATTTTGGGGTAAATTTGTTTTCCTGGTTTGGCTCACTGACTGCATGGTGCCATAGTTACCTCCTTTCTTTTTCTTGAAGTTGGCGCCAAGATTCTTATCCCCACCACTGCCACGTCAGATCTTCATTTCCCGCCAACACTCGTGTTCCACCAACTATCGTTTCCCTCCCATTGTCATTTCTCACCGTGTTTGTTTACAGTTCATTTGCTGTCTGAACTTTGGTGTGTACTGACTGTTATGTTTGCACTGCTTTGTCTAAACCCTATTATTGGTTCTGTAAATAATGTAAATACTTGTAATATAGATTGTTTTTAAAATAATTAGTTTTTATCACTGTAGTGTTATAGTATTGTAAATATAAACATTAATGATAAAATATTAGGTAAATCAGAAATTGACCACTTTCTTCAAATACCTTCGGAAAGTGATAGTTTGAGTGAAAGTGGTGAAAACTGTGATGACACTGAAAATGGCAATGAAGATGCAGATGATGTCGAAGTGAGTATGCACCCGTATCAGATATGGTAATTGATGAACCGTCTGAAGATGAAACAGGTAATATGAGTAATACTAGTTCTCTTTCTACAACTAACAGTTCTCTCACACAGAAAGTTACTGGAAATGTTAGCTGGAAGTCTTTGAGGATAAGCAAAAACAATTCATATTCACAACAGATTCTAAATTTAACTTTACTGAGCATAATGACTGCAAACCAATTCATTTTTGTGAACAATATTTAACTGACGACATTTTACAACTTATGACAGAAGAAACTAATCGAAATGCTAGTCAAGTACTTGCTAGTGTAAGAATTAGCCGTAACAGCAGGCTGAATGACTGGAAAAATACTGACACTACAGAAACTAAACAAATTTTAAGCCTTCTAATTTGGTTGGGTTTGGTTCCAATGTCATGCTTGTCTGATTACTGGTCAACAAACTTGCTCCATAAAAACTTTATTGCTCCCAAGGTAATGAGTAGGAACCGGTTCCAGTTGTTGATACGTTTTTGGCACTTCAACGACAACGAAAATCTAAGACGAGGCAGGCGTATTTCATAAATCTTACCACTGCTTAACAAACTTAATGAACTCTTCTGTAGCCTAAAAAATGCAGACCTAGAAATTGTTGTGGATGAAACAAAGATACTTTTCCGCAGAAGATTAGTTTTCAGACAGTACATTCCAGGAAAGTCCCACAAATACGGTATAAAAATTCTCAAACTGTGTGACAAATTATATTGCACATATTCTGTGAAACTATATGGGCAAGGGAACGAACACAAGTGAAAATATGTCTGTTGCAACAGCAGTTGTCCTTGAGCTAATGAAAAGCAAAATGAGATAATTTGAACAAAGGCCACATTTTATTTACAGATAATTATTACAGTAGAGCCTCGTTATTCGACATTCCGTTGCAACCTACATACCCGTCCCGAAATTGCCACCGTAAAAAACCTCTGATTTTTCGAGATAGTCGGGACCTTAGAATTGGTACAGATTTTGATTGTGTACAATGGTACATGTACTGAATTACGTAACAATGCAATACAGCAATAAGTAACTGGTAAGCTACTGTATTTTTGAATGAGCAGATGCAGTAGTTTTGTTACTTATTGTCCCACCTTACTTTCAGTTTTAGCGCAGGCTGTACCGTGTGAGCCGAGCGTACACTACTTTTCCCAAAGTAATGTTTGTTTAAACAGTACTAAAGTATTAATTCTTAGTAAAATGCATTAAAGAACTTAGTTATATAAAAATTAGTGTTTTAATGCAATTCCCTATAATCCGATATTTTCACTTATCCGACATCATCACGGCCCATATACGTCGGTTAAGCAAGGTTCTACTGTATACATCTGTAGAGTTGGCCAACTCTTTACTGCTAAAAAAGACACATTTGGTTGGAACTATGAGGAAAAATAAGAAGAATGTGCCAAATAAAGAACTTAGTGAAAAGGTTCCAAGAGGACAAATGATATGTTTGGAAAATGAAGATGGCATCGTAGTTACTAAGTGGCAAAACAAAAGAGAGGTAAGAATGTTGTCATCATATCATGGACCAGAATATGTTGAAACTTGGACTCGTGATCGTAACAGCGTACCTGTACTGAAACCATTGGTCACTTGTGATTATAACAAGGCCAAAGTAGGCATCGATGTTTCTGACCAAATGTTCTTATGGTAATAAGGTGGTACCATAAGGTAGCCAAGGAGTTACTTCTTGGTACAGTGGTAGTTAATAACTGGTTGGCGTACAAAGCCTACTTTGTGCACTAGCCAGTATCTGCTGGTTCTCGAAGGAGAATTTTACCATCTATCACTCACTTCAAGAAGTAATTGGTGTTTCCTCTAATGGGAATATCAGAGGACCAGGTAATTCCTGAGGTAAAGGAAATTGGTCATCACCATCTTACATCCTCATAAAAAGTTGGCGTAGGAAGTAAGAAAAGAAGAATAAGGAAGATTTGCAAAAGATGCTATGTAAAAGTATCCCAAGAAAAAGGATGGGACAAGGTTAAGAACATGTCACAAGTTACAACATACTGTGATAAGTGTCCAAAAAATCTTTTCTTTGTGAACCATGTTTAAAGGAACTACATAAATAAATATTAAATTTGTATGCCTTGAATTTATATTTCTTTGTGTTTTATTTACACTCTTTACCTAAATGTTTCTTGTTGATCTTGAATTGTAAAATTAAATTTTATCAAGTGTATGAATTTATTTCTTATTATATAACAAAAACATAGTCTCTACAATAATTTAAGTATTTTAAATTACTATTTCAGTTATTTTTTATTTGTTACAATATATAATGATAAAATTATTTCTTTGAAACAATTGTTATGATGAAAGCAATCCAATATTCAATATGTATTACGTTATTTCAATACCAAAATTCACTAAGATAGTCTGTTGGACCTATACTCCCAACAGCTTGCCCAACAATCTACCAAAATTTAAAGTTTTAAGAATAACTTTGTAAATAACCAAAAACTTCTAAATTCGCTCTGTAAATAGCATGATGCTTGCAGTACAATCAAGTGGTTTGCTTTAAGAAAGCAGGAAAAGTCGATTAACAATAAAAAACCAAAACGTTGCTGAGCTACATGCATGCTGGCCCGACGGCATCTAGTTGAGACAAAGTTCCGTCGGGCGTACTGGACTGACACGGCAGCTAAAGTGTTAAAATGATTGTTTGGCAAATCATAATCAAAACTAGAAAAACTATTTTTATTGTATTGACTTTTTATTCTTAATTCAATTAAAACAACTTGTAAAAATAATTGCTTCTACATAACAATTTACTGTATGTAATTATAATTGGCTTATTAAAATCCAACACTGCATATGAAACACAGTTTTCACAGTGTTGACAAGTCAAACAGCTGTCTAGCAACACTGTCAGAGAAAGCAAGTGGGTCTATTTTTACCCACTAGGTGCTCTAGGAAATGTTGTATTTCTCACACGCACCGTGGGTCAAATATGATCCTTTTCAAAAACCCAAAATATACTATATAAAAATACATATTACTGAAAACTGACCACATTATGATACTTTTCAGGCATGAATACAGCTTTTTATCAAATTTAAAAAATCACACATTTTTTACTTGTCATGTGGTTTTTTTTCACGTCATCTTAAAAACTCAAGAGTTTATTCTGTCGTCGCAAACATATTAATTAGTAGCCCTATTATTCTGTTGGCTGAAGAAATGCAACAATTTCTATAGCCATTAAAAATCTAACCACCATCCATGAGGACTCTTAAATCCTTTATTGACTATCCTTGAAATCAATCTTCCATTTAAGTAATAATGTTTTTTAACTGTTTCAATGTACTGAAAGATATAAATGTTTCGAAATATTATTATTACAATGGTAAATTGTATTGAAGCCTTTGGCTACTTTTAGTTTGTAGAGAATTAGATGCTTTGACAATTGAAAGTAGAGTAGTGGGTTTGTTTCTGTTAGTTTACATCATTTTTTACATACATACATATCCTAGTCCCGTTCCAGTTTACTGGGTCTGGGTGTTGACAAGCACTCTCCATCTTCTTCTATCAGACCAGATTCTTTCTTCCTCAATCTGCTCCCATCTGTACCCTCTATTTCCGATCTCTTCCTTAACACCTTCTAACCATCTCTTTCTCGGTCTACCTCTAGCTCTCCGTCCCTCTTCTTTACTTTCCATCATTTTCCTTGGCAGTCTGTTTGGATCCATTCTTTTGATGTGCCCATACCACCGTAAAATATTCTGACCTATTTTTTCTCTTTCATTCACCATTCATCTAGGAACTCCTAGTTCCTCTCTTATATCTTCATTCCTCACTCTATCTCTTCTCGTTTTTCCACACATACCTCTCAAAAATTTCATCTCTCCTGCCTGTACTCGGCTCCTCATTCATCGTCCATGTCTCCGATGCATATGTAATTATTGGGGTATAATATGATTTAAACATTATCATCTTTGCTTTTGTGGGTACACTTTTGTTCCACACCAGGTGTTTTACCGTTTGGTAAAAATTTCCACCTTTTTGTAACCTAGCTGTCACTTCTTCTTTCAATTTCCCTTCCTTCGATATTAGTGCTCCTAAATATTTAAAATTTTCCACTGTCTTCGGCGGTTCCCCTTCTATGGTTATGTCTGCATTTATTGTTCCAGTCCTTCCAACCACTAGAATTTCACTCTTTTCTTTGCTAATCTTTAAATCATTTTCTTTGAATTGCTTGTGCCATTCATTTAAACGCTCTTGAACTTCATCTACAGTTTTCCCCCATATCAATAGATCATCGGCAAAAATCATTGTATTCAACTCTCCCTTTACTTTCTTCTTAACTGCTCTTGTAATCTTTTCCATTACTATATTAAAGAGTATAGGTGATAGCACACTTCCTTGCTTCAATCCTTTCTTTATCTCAAACCAGTCTGTATCACCTAAATTTGTTCTCACACAGCATTTATGTGCTTTGTACATTTCTTTTACCCATCCTATATAATCATCATCTATCCCTATTTCTTTCATACTGTTCCATACTGACTCTCTCTTTACAGAATCATACGCTTTTTCAATATCAATAAAAACTAGTATCAATTGTTCATTGTACTCCCATTTCTTTTCACTCGGTTGTCTCAGTGTAAAAATAAGGTCCACAGTGCTTCTATTCCTCGTAAAGCCTTGCTGTTCTTCACTTAATTCTTCTTCTGCTTTTCCTTTGATTCTATTTAGAATAATTCTTTCAAAAACCTTAGCCATTTGCACCATCAGTGTTATACCTCTATAATTTTTGCACTGTCTCCTATTACCTTTTTTAAACAGCGGGACTATCTGCCCTTTACTCCATTCATCTGGGAAGTTTTTTCCATCCCAAATACCTTTGAAAATTCTGTACAACCATTGAACTCCCACTGGTCCCGCAGCTCTTACCATTTCAATTGTCACCTCATCTGGTCCAGGGGCTTTATTGCTCTTCATGCTTTTAATTGCATCTTCCACCTCTTTCATGCTTACATCAGCTACATTCCCTGTTATTGCTATCTTATTTCTTGTTGCTTCTTCTTTATAATCCTTGTTCAATAATTTTTCAAAATAATTTTTCCATTCTTTTTTAACTTTATCTGGGTCTTCCAATACGTTTCCATTTTCTAACTTGAGTTTGGTTGTTGTTTCAGTGTTTTTTCTCTTGTTTTTCATCATGTTATAAAACATTTTCTTATTTCCATCTACATCCTTTTGCAATTCTTGTGTAAACTTTTCCCATGATTTTCTTTTTTCCTCTTCCACTATTTGTCTACATTCTCTTTTCTTTTGTACATAAACTTGTTTATCATCTGCGGTGCCACTCTTACACCACTTTCTCCAAGCTTGATTTTTATTTTTTACTGCCTTTATAGTAATCTCCACCAGTTTGTTTGCTTTCTTTTTCTCCTTCCTGTTGACCTTCCACAAGTTTCTTCAGCAATTTCTGCCATATTTCTTTTAAAATACTCCCATTCTGCATTTACTTCTCCTCTCTGGTCCCTTGGCACTTTCTGCATTATTTTACTTTTAAATTCTTGACAAATCATATTCTCTTTCAGCTTTCAGTACTTTATATTTTTCCTACTTTCCAGTTTATTAGGTTTATTCACCTCCGACTTGAAGTCTCCAATCAACAATCTATGATCTCCTCCAAGACTGACACTTGGGATCACCTTCACATCTCTTAATTTTTCCCCCCCACTCTCTAACTACAATTATATAGTCTATAACAGATTTTTGGATTCTATCCCAGCTGTATCTGGTGATAACATGACTTTCTCTTTTTGTATAGTTTCCATTTCCAATTCTAAGACCATTTCTAACACACAAATCTAAGAGTTTCCTCCCCTCTTCATTTCTTCTTCCGTATCCAAAAGCTCCTAACACTGTCTCATACCCTTCTCTTTCTTTCCCAACTTGTGCATTAAAGTCTCCTATCATAATATGTACTCCTCTTAAATTATTCTCCAGCACTGACTCAAAAGCATCTTTTTCTGCCTCTGTGCATCCTACTTGAGGAGCATATACTTGTATTATTGCTAGAGACTCACGTTTGCTTTTAAGTACTATTTTCATCAATCTTTCTGAAATACAATTTACTTCTTGAACTGATTCTCGCACATTATGACTGAGTATGAAAGCAACTTCATTTCTTGATCTCTTTCTATTTCCACTCCAGAACAGTTTATAACCATCTCTAAATTCTTTCTCGCCTATTCCTCTCCATTTGGTCTCACTCAGACCCATAACATCTATTTTCCCTTCCTCCATAACTTCTACGATCTCTTCTACTTTACCTGTAAGCGTCATTATATTCAGTGTTCCAATTCTAAACCTTTGACTTTTCCGTTTTGTCATCATTTTATCCGTCTTATTCCGAGGCTTGTATACAGTTTTGAAAGCAATTGTTTTCTTCACTACCGGCTTGCTAGGCCTGACGCAGCTGCTTCACCAGAGCCCCGTTTGCCGTCACCGTTTCCGGGTTCTCATCAGACTGGGCCAGCAACCTTGGAGGTACCAGGGACATGTCCCCACTGGCATTCACCCTAATAAGCAATCCCGTACTTAAGTGCCGTTGCCCACCTCCCACGGCGTGGACGAGGGGTTGGACTTTGGGAGGCACATCATTTTTTAAATACTTTAATTCACAACCTGATATTTTGTATTTTGAAGTCTGCTCATTCCCCACACAGATTGTTTTACAGATAATAATTAGAGATAACATAAATGTTATATTTTGTAAGATGTATATTAATGTGCAAAATTATTTGATGAGATGTATGCTGTTATCACTTACCAATAAAATGAAGTCATTGTGTCTAAAGAGTAATGAAAAATTTAAAAGGATGAGTAGTGAACAAACAAAAATACAAAAATGATGAATTAATTACAGTGAACTTTATTACCTTTACTCAACTTTTGCCTCACGGAATACATTGTTCTTATTTTTAATGCTAGCTTATTTAGGCCTCTTGCTAGCCTAGTGGTTAGCACTTATGCTTCATATGTAGAGAGTCACAGGTTCAAATCCCGGGAGGTCTACTTAAATTTGACAAAAAGGTTTGGACTGTTGTCCCTCAACAACGTTATAATACAATGTTAAAAATGCCACCAGCGTATACAGTGAGAAAATAAAATGTAAACGGATAATTATTTAAAACTATAAAAAAATTTTTTCTCAACACAAATTTTTGTTTTAGCTAGAGGATGCAATGATGTGTAAAAAAATACCAAAGTATTAAGAAATATTTCAAACGTTTATTTTTTTTTTTACAAACAATTTCTATAAATATATGTTTATAATTTTTGTGTGTTCAAACTCACTTTACAGCCAAGATCAAATAGAAAAAATATATATATATAGTAAATAAATAAAATAAAACATGAAAAATATGTAAAAATACAATATGGCAATAAAACTGATGCTGTTAGATAAAACTGCATACAATAAAAACACAATAAATCAGAACTAAATTGATGCAAGACACATACACAGACGATAATAAAACTATACAATACTCAGTCAGAAACTAAAATAATGAGTTAAGGATATATCCGTTTCACACGTAATGGTTAACCGCAGACTGGCAGTCGGGCGTGCCTTAGCTGACAAGCCACTCCCCCCCTACTCACTACAACCGACTAATCACTTTCAGATCACACAAACCGTTGTTTAGAAAGACTATTCAACATTCTCCTGAACTCTAGCAGATTCCACTGCAACTACAATTTATTAAATGTTATAAAATAGGTTTTGGAGGATATATCTGTCTACCGCGTTTCGGCCTTAGGAGAGACTGGGGATATATCCGTTTCCTGCGTTGCAAGAGTTGAAAAAAGTACATGCGTCAAAATAGATAAATAAGTTGTTTCAATAAAACAGAGTCTTGAATTCTTCATGTGTATATACAGTATTGTTCAATAACCGATTTCAACGCTTTTTTTATGCTCTGTGGGTCAGACTCATGACGTCTTGAGGCAGCAAGTTGAATAGTTTAGCTGGAGTAAAAGAGGCTTTTTAGTAAAAAGAGATGCTCTATGAGTTGGGGGATTGAAGTCATCAGCATGTTGTGTATTATAATTGTGAACATAGTTGAAATCGTTTGTTTTGAAGTGTACACTATTGTCTGTATGATGTCGATGGTGCAACCCACTCTCGCACAATTAATAACTAGGTCCACCGAAGGTGGGTGCGATGGTACCGGACTCAGGAGGATACAGAACAAAAAAATACAAATTACGTCCAAAATGCAATTTTAATTAAGAATGAGAATTTAAATCAAGAGAAAATTGTGTTACAGGAAAGAATTAAATAGAGTTATGAAAATTAGCTTGTTGTCCATTTTAGGGTTCAAAAAATTTCTGTAGGCCTAAAGACAAATGTGATGAAGACATTTTCAATAAAAATATTTTACAAATAACAAAAATAAATAGAAACACAATTACATCTGAAAACAATAACACATACAACAAACTAAAAATAAATAAATACTACACATAAAATAAATAACGCAAATAATAAACAAAATAATTTAAAGACAGCATAAACTAAGGGGGCTCGGGAACGCAAAAGGTAATTTTGATGTTAGGCTAATTTAGAAAGAAAACAAAAATTAACACAATTGGTTAAGAGCCCCCGAGAACCCCGTTAACAATAGAACCCTAAAACAATATAAAAGTAAACAAATTAAAATAAAATCTTTAACAAGACAAATTCCCAAAAAAAAAAAAAAAAAAAAAAAAACAATTACCCCCTCCAACACTAAGAAAGTCTCCAAAATAAGAAAAACATTCCCTCCACGGTTCAGTCACTCACACAACCCTATTATTCATGCAATTCTGGTGTCAAGTGTGTGAATGTATGATGCATGTGCAAGATGTATGTATGAATGTGTCCGATTGTGTGTGAGTGTTTTAGACTAAAAGAAATTTTGACTTTTGCAACACAATTGTTAATTGTATTCATGCAATAAAGAATTTATTTATTTATTTATTTATTAGATATCTAGGAAATCTTCTTAGACCTATAGGATTAATCTTTTCTTCTTCTTTTTTTATAATTTTTTTATCAAAACACTAACATTTGATGACCCGGGAGGAAGGGAAATACATGGGTTGAGATCACATGCACGCTGAAGTCTTCTGCCTGGGCTCCACGGTTTGGTACTCACACAACTCTATTAGATATCTTTTTAGGCCTATAGGATTAATCTTTTCTTCTCCTTTTTTATAATTTTTTTTATCAAAACAACAACATTTGATGCCCTGGGAGGAAGAGAAATACATGGGTTGAGATCACCTGCACGCTGAAGTCTTCTGCCTTGGGAAACGGTGAACAAGTATAGCAAGGAAGGGAGGAAGAAGATGGCAGCTTCCTCTGGGCCGAAAAGAAGAAAGGCCAAGTGGTCGGCCCAGCCTGTAGGTCCTCAGCTACGTCCCCAGGCGACATCATGGAGAAAGGCAATGCAGGTGACGATCCATCTCCCCTCCTGGACCCTGAAGCCAAAAGCTGGAACGACCCCATAACAATTAACAAAAGACCAACCCAGAAAGGAAAAAAAAACAAACAAATTTAGAATTAAAAAGTCGAGAGGTAAATAAAAATTTAAAAAAGATGAAGCTAAAAGAAATTACTGCCATAAAAAATGTAACATTAGTAAAATCATTAAATACTAAAACTTAGACGGACGTTATAAACTGCACATTTACCCCGTCAAGTAATATGTTTTTTAACTGTTTCTATCTTTCAATGAAAGATATAAATGTTTCGAAATATTATTATTACAATGGTGCCTTCGATTGTAATAATAATATTTCGAACCTAACGTGTGTGTATGTGCGTGCGTGTGTGTGTGAAGTCGAACATTTTTATAAAGTAAAAAATTTCGAAAAAGTCAAAAAATTTTGACAAAAGTCGATAATTTTGAGAAAAGTCGAAAATTTCCAAAAATTTCAAAAATTCCATAAAAGTCGAAATTTTTGAAAGTATGTGTGTGTGTGTGTGTGTGTGCATGCGTGTGCGCGTGTGTGCGTGCGTGCGTGCGTGTGTGTGTTGTCGAACATTTTCCAAATTCAGAAAATTACCTAAGATTTCAAAATTTCCAAAAAAGTCTAAATTTTTTTAAAAATTTGGAAATTTGGTTGGTTAAGTTCGTGCGCTAAGCGGAGACCTGCGTATTTCTGTCGTTTAAGTTCATGTGCTAAGCGGCGGCCCGCGTATTTATGTCGGTTACGCCGCGTGATATAATCTTTTATTATTGAACGCACGTTGACAGTATCGTTTTTGTTAATTCATCACCGAAATAAGAAAAATATGCCTAATACGATGGTAGATTTTTATTGTTGCTAATATGTGTTGTCATTGATGAAGTAAAAGACAAATGAATCATGGAACACTATTTCTGTATGTTTGTAAATGTAATATTTCATTCTATATTTACGTTTAATTAGTATTTTTAGTTGTTACATATTTGATCATGTGTTTTGAAGATTATCAGTGTTTTTGAGTAGTGAATGTAGTGTTTATGTATGTATATTCAACAAGAAATTCCCCCTGCTCTATTAGTGCAACCCTTGATTATATACACCTACAATAGATAAACCATCTAATAGGAATATTTGTGGCAGTAATTTTGTTAGTTAGTGTGGCCCGCAACCACAGCTGTTTTAAACTGCATTACATTTACATGGAGCTACACTAGCGCTCCACAATGGACCACAAAAACAGCTGATATTTTGAGACTCAAAATTTAACATTGGATGGGAAATCTATTTGTGTATAAAATCAATGGTGCAACTTATAAATAACTAAATGAAGTGTAGTTATAAATATACAAATTTGTGCATAAAATTAAGTAAACAAATTTTATTCATTCTACAAAATTTAAAATAATTATTACTTTATAAATCAAAAACATTATGCCCAAGGCTCTACAAATTCAAATTTAGCAAACAACCTGATAGATAGACTAGGCCTACAATATGAAACATCTAAAAAAAATTAACAAGTTTATCAGAATTTGAACAGTACAAAAAAAAAAATAACAAACCAGAATATAAAAGAATAAAAACAATTAAATAACATTAACATTGACCTACGAACAAAACTTTAAATATAGGCTAGGAAAGTCTGTCCTAAGTGACAAGTATGGGTAGAATACGAAACAGAACTTTAAATTGAACAAAAACACAGAAAATTAATTAACAACAAATAAACTAAATTTCGGCCGTAACTGTGAATAAAAAGCAAAATTACGAACATTTACCCAAAAGACTCAGCCAACCATTACAGATGACGATAAGTAGCAGTCTAATGATGGCTAAAAAGACAGAACAAACACTAACAGGAAACACGGAACAACGAAAAAAACACAGACATACAAACTAAAACAAACAACGAGTAAGGCGGCTATTCGAGACAATTCGACTCTCTGCTACGGCACAACGGATATAACTGTTATGATCTTAAGATTCCTGAAGGCTTCTCTGTATCTGTCATAAGTTTTAATGGTCATGTATATAATTATTTCAATACACTCTAAGTTTGGTTTGTTGGTTTAATAAAATAGCAATTAAATTTGTTTAACTATTTGAAAAAAAAAATGTGAAAACAAATTTATTTATATCATGTTATAGTGTCCTATACAATTCTTAGTTCCAAATGAAAACGACACAGTAAATTAATGTATTTTTTCTGTTATATTCAATCATTGTCAGTCCAGTTTATTTACAAGTTGTTTTGAAACATGTTATTTATATGGTGCTCCAGATTTTAAAAGTGATAAATGAAAGAGGACCTTCTCCGTGCATATTGGACCCATCTGTGCCTCTTTGCCCTGAAGAAAATGTTAATGCCATGGAACAATTGGAATCAGATGAAGAGATGGAAAATCTACAACTTCAAGCAGAAAGCAATAAAGAAAAGCTTGTAAATAGGGTGTCACGGTAAACTATTTGGAATTATCAATGTTTCTAATTCATATGTTAGATTTATTTTTTACTCAATAACAAAAAAAAATATGTTCAATAAACATTAGTTCAAAAAATTCAGAATTATTGTGTACATTAAAACTTAGTTTTTAAAACTAATAGAAGCTGAACACAGTTAGGTAATAAATTTCAGTCAAAATGAAACCGCATTCATGCCAAATCGTCTATGTATAAATTATACAAATATAACAAATTCATCTTAGCACATGATCCAGGTTTATATAAATGGGCATGACCTATATTATGAACTTGAAATACAGTTTTAAAGAACTTGTTTGACTCAATAAAACTTTACTCATTAAAAAAAAAAAATGCTTTAAATATAGGTTAAATTATTCTGGATGTAGCATATATAAATAGCGTACGATTTCTTGTCAGGTACAATTTATCAATTTAAAATTATATAAAAGCTTTGTTATATTCTTAGAAAAAGTCCAACAGTCATTGGATATTAAAAATAAATAAATAAAAATATCAAGTGATCTGTCGCAAATCTAAATCTAATTCATCAAGCTATTTAAGACGTGCGTCACTGATTCTATTTATGCTAGCTAATCCCTCCATAAAACAGCGCAGAGGCCACTCTGGAACTATATGATCCATTGTTTGGATAGACTTCTCACAATCACATAACTGATCTATTGTCAATCCCCATTTGTATTTCCAGTAATTACATTTGCCCACGCCACTTAGAAACCGATTCAACAGTGTCCATTCTCTATGAGTAAGATTCATACCAACTACAGGTCAAGATCTTATTAAATTCTTTAAGTAGTACCTCCTGACGTCTTATCTTCGGAGGTGCTATATTGCACAGCCCCGGGAGCAAAGGCAGTGAAGTTGACATGAGAGTGCCACTAATGCTTTTACTTAATACTTGGTTCCTTGAACTTTTTACCAGCGCTGCTGAATAGATGCAAGAAATTATTCTCCAAAGAAGTGTAAAAAAGTGTACAGTTAAAAAGATAAAATGTGCAGAATGTAAAACACTATTGCATATAAAATTCAAGATTGGCGGTGGCTAGATGCTATCAAAGAACTCCTGTAGGGAATAGAAAGCCTTACCAATAAGCCAAATCTACAGTTTTCTCTTAAAGGAGGGCAGATTTAGATGTCTAACAGCTTCAGGTAATGTATTTTAACATTTTAAAAGCCAGAACAGGAAAATTGTCTTTCTTCTTACTTAATCTGCAGAACGGAATATCAATATCCAATCTCCTAGATCCCTGGTTGGGAGGGAGGCTTCATTTTCCTTTACATAAACTAAGCTCAGGAAGATGTATAAGCTATAGACTGTCAATATATTTAGCCCTCTAAATATTTGTCTACAATAAACCAACCACCCTGCTGAAAAGTTAATACATAAAGCCTTCTTTTGGAGCTTGAGTACTGTTTCACTACCCGAGGAGTTACCCCAAAGTAACAGACCATAGCTAAGGTGACTGTTAAAGAGACCATAGTAAATTGTGCCAAGATGTTCTTCAGTCACCCGAGGTTTTAGCCTACGCAGTAAATAAGTCACACAAGCCAGTTTAGTACAAACATTGTTAGTGTGTTGTATCCCCGAAAATTTGGGGTCAATGGTAAACCCTAGCAGTTTAACAGCCTCAGCATTTGGACAACTAATAGCTTTCAGACTACAGACCATCTCTTGTGTCTTATCAACGTTCAAACTAAACTTGTTTCTCCTGAACCATTCAGTATCGTTTTTAAATATGGTGTCTGAGTAGGTAATCGCCTCCTCAAGTGTCCTTCCCTGCGCAGATATGGTTTTGTCATTGGCAAATAGTGTGGTGTCACCGAGCGGACTGATGTTGTTTATCGCTATACGAAAAATAATAGGTCCTAAAACAGAACCTTGCAGCACATTGTGCCTCACAGGTAGTGGTGGGGATACAGCTCCACTTATAGGCATAACTTGCATGCGACCATGAAGATAGGATTCTAGAAGTTTTATTGGTATATGAGTGACACCATACCCACTCAGCTTACACAACAGCATACAGTAAGAAACACATTCAAAAGCTGTACTCAAGTAAGCAAGAACAATTGCTGTTGAATTCTTAACTTCAAAATATTCCAGGATATTTGTAATAAGCTTGAGTGCAGCAGAAAATGTTGACTTTCCCCTCCTAAACCTGTGATGATTATCAGTAAAGGAATAATTGTCTTCAAAGTATTTAACAAGTTGATTCTTCATAATAGTTTCAAACACTTTAGCCATGATTGGAATTAGTGATAGGCTTCCGAGTAGTTCCGGATCACCTTTCTTAAAAACAGGAATGGTCCTGGATAACTTGAGTATTTTTGGAAAGACTCCTTCCTCCAAATATGAGTTTATTGACGCAGCAAGAGGAGATGCAATAATATTAGCCACATATTTAAAGACTGTAACAGTGATGCCAGTCAGGGCTTTGTGAGTTCTTAAAATTCGTAATAATTTTGTGAACCTGCCTAGAACTAACGGTGGTCCATCTAGAAAACTGAGTCGGTAGACGCTTAATATGATTAATTGGTAAGCAAGTATTACAAGCCTACTTTAGGTGTTCAATTGTATGTTGTGCATTGTCATTTTATTTTTGTTATGTATATGAGAAAGAATCGTAAGTGACAAAAAATTATAAACGAAAATTAACAATTGATTACTTTATTTTAGGATGATATTTCAACAATCAAATGATTAAGATATTCAATGATGTTCATTAGCATATTATTTTATGTAGAATTGATATTTTAATTTAAAATACATTTGTTTACTTAATATACTGATTAAATATTCATATAATACTTTAATATGTGAAAAACTATATCAAACCATTATTAAAAAGTTGAATAAAAAGTTACTCTTACATTTCTAAATATTTTCCTTTTTTTATATCTTATAAAAAATTACATTTTTAATTAACATTTAATAATTATTGTTAAAACTCATAATTTAAAGAAATAACATTAGCCTATCACAATTTATTCTTAGTTAAGATAAAAATTACAATTCATTCACCAACATTAGTCTTCAGCGTTTACTTTTACTCTTTGGGACAGTTAAATAAAAGATGTCTTATTTTACCAGGCGAAGTTAAGGCTAAGAAGCCCTCTCTAACACTTAACCTGGGGACCAATGGCTTGAGAGTCACTTCTGAACCACCACCAGTGATCGGGCAGGCAGGCTGCATGCAAGGACAGGATCGCTCAAACGGTCACCCATCCAAGGGACAGCCACGCTCAGTGCTGCTTGACTCCGTTATCTCTGGTCAAGGCCACTGGCCTGGACAGTCTTACTTTTTAAACGTAGTTATTACAACGATAGACAAATAATAGTCACAAACACAGCTAATATATGAGGCTTACATCTTGATATACGAGGATTGGTGAAAAAGTTCTAAGAGTGAATTTTTATGCATTTATTCATCCAACATACAAGTTATTTGAATGTGTCTTCTTCAAGGTAACTCCCCTTTTGAAGCTTGATAGGAGTGGCTACAGACTTTTTGGCTTGTGATTACACACTTTTCCCACCAATGTTTCCATTGATCAAAGGCCCCATCTTTTGTAATGGTGTTTAGCAGCTCCATTGTTTTTACAAAAGAAAAGAAAAAAGTAAGCTGGAGCCAGGTTAGATGAGTAGGTGGGCTGAGGGATGACAGTCATTGCGTTCTTGCAAAAAACTAGCGGATGACTTATGCAGAGTGAAGAAGAGCGTTATCATGGTGAAGAATCCAATCACTATTTTGCCACAGCTCAGGTCTCTTTCTTCTCACAGCATTATGCAACTGCCTTGGTGTTTGAAGATAAACAAAATGATTAATTGTCTGTCCTTGTGGAAGGAATTTGTAGTAGACAACACCTTTACAATAAAATGAAACCGTAAGCATGACCTTCACATTTGATTTTACAAGCTTTTTGGGTCTTGGAGAGCATTTTGATGCCCATTGTGATGATTGGGCTATTATCATAACCAAAAACTGATGCCTTGTCTCCCGTAATGACATGTTCCAAGAAGCTCTCATCGTCATTAGCCATTTCAAGAAGAAACCTAAAATCGGCTTTGGTTTTTAGTCTTGGGTCAGTTTTGGAACAAACTTTGTTGCAACTTGACTTATTTGAAGTTTTTCAGTTAAAATATCTAGACTTAACCCTTTGAGAATGACGAGCTAATCTGATGGCCTGTCGTTTTTTTGTGCCGAGGACTAGCGGGGCCGATATGTCAGCCCGTGACATTTTTGCTGTTGAGGACGACAGGCCGATCCGCCGGGACGTGCTTACAAACTGTTTTAAAAGAGTTGATATAAGTGTGTAAACCATTAATATATTTACCAATTCATTTTTTTAATTCATATTTTATTTTGAAATACACTTTTACAACATTACTTTGGCATTTATTTTATGTTTAATAAGAGATAAAAAAATTATCACCTGTGACCTTGCTAATATCTACAAGGTAGATTAGACTGATCTACCCTTCCTGTTATGTTTTACTGTGTTACAATATCAGGTCTATGTTGATCTCCTGTGTTTATAAAAATTATATTTGTATCATGTAAATCTATCATTATTGATTGTATAATTTTTGTCTTTTATGAACAGTATAATAAAACAACCATTCCAGATTGGATGGATAAAAATGTTGTTCCGAGTATTCTCTTGCACAAATCTATTACCAATTTAAATATCTCTCTAAAGGGTTTATTATGGCTTCTTTTTTATCAGCCACCAAAAATGGAGAGAAATTGGTCATAATGTTCTATAAGCATATTTCCTTTTTCAGGGATGATGATGAATTAACAAAGCAGTTTCAAAGAAAACAGGCAAGTGCTCGCTACAAGTCGTTAGTTAACAGAAGAAGGGAATTGCCTGCTTATAATATGTATGAGGAAATACTGAATGCTGTGAGTATCTACAGTAAGCTGAATGTCTTCAATTTTGTAAAATATTGCTTGGCCCGCTGTTTAAAATATCCCAGTAGTGTTAGTAATATATGTTTCAATAAAATTCATAAGAAATCAGCAACGTATATTTGCGTAATTTCAATATAAACCTAACGTGAGAGAAGGACTGGGCCAAAATTACTCGAATATTTTGAAAATAAAATTCTAAATTCTGGTAAGTTTAATTGTAATAAAGGATTTTTTATTTTTTTACGTGCAGTCCAAAAACTTATGATATTGATTCTTAAATAAAGATAAGCACAACTTTATCTACCCTATTGTTAAAACTTAACCTTGATAGTATTTATAATTAAAAAACTAAATATGCTCGAGCAAAGAATTCAAGAAACATCAGCATTTCTTTTTGTTTATTTTTCTTATTTATTAGGGTTGCATCTTCAGTGCCACTGTTTTATCAAGCTGCACCAGCTTACTTAATAGCATTTTGCTGTTTTATCTTTTTGTTTCTAAACCAAATGTACTGTAGATTTTGGGAGGCCAATATATAAGTTTAATCCTTATTTGTATTAACTGGAAAATAATGTTTTGCTTGATATTGGTAAATGTATAATTAATCAATCAAATGCTATTTGGCATGATTATTCTTTGATTCAACTATGGTAAATGGTGTAATAACATAAAGAAAATAAATTTACTTACAAAAGTATTTTATATTTATTAAATATAATATTATATTATTTCTTGGACTCTTATGTTACTCATATATGGTTGGATATATAAAACATTGTTCAGGTCTAAAAGAGTTTTAAATTATATTATACTAGCTGAACCCGGCGGACGTTGTTTCGCCTTTCATTTTTCATTGACATGCCAAAATAAAGCAATAAAAAGAACTATAGAAAAAACCATTAGTTATTAAAGGAGTGCAAGAGGGTAAACAATATTTTTGGTCTTCTTATTTGGTGTATAAATGTAAAGGTTTTTTGTAGTGTGTGCTACACTCTCAAGGTGAAATGTAGAACTACAATAAATCAAAACATATACAGTACTGTTGTTGTGAGAACTTCAATCTGCTTATGGCATGTGAAACTACATTAAACCACACAGTCATATGTTTTTTGCAAACAATTCAGATTTTCCATTTGAATAACATGGGATCTTTAGGAGCCCGTGGGGTGGGACCCTGTGGACGGATCTGCATCAAACTTCACAGAAACCATCTCGAGTATACAGGACAACATCCTAAAGTTTCATGGCGATCGGTTGGATGGTTTGGCAGTGCATAAACTTCAAACATATATATATATACAAACATCCTCTTTTATAAATATAGATTTATTACCTGAAACCATAAAATCTGTGTGTGTTAAAATCTGAAATTGCATTAGAAAAAAATGAGTTGGCTGCCACCAACTCAAAATGCCTCCCACTAACTTGAATGCAATTTTCACAGCATTTCTTTTTACAGTTAATCTTTTGACATAATCTTTGTTACTTCTACTCTCAACTGCAGCTCTCTTTGTAGCAATAATTTTATTTTTTAAATTCCCTAAATTAAAAAGTGTAATGCATCTTGGGGTAAATCAGTCGTACCAAGTATTCCAATCCACTCGTTGAAATGGTGCTAAGAAATTTCCTTACTATTAATCTGTAATGTGATGGAGCACCATCTTGTTGCCAAATTAAGTTAGTGTTTTCTATAAAGGATTATTTTGTAGCTCATTATACAACAGTTCAAGTATTATTTTCCATTTACAGTGTCATTGAAAAATGATGGGGCCACAATGCCACCACTCCATATACCAGCCCAAACAATACGTCATCATAATATTTGACTGACAACTGTTAGTTGCCCCAAGAATATCAATGAAGGGTAGTTACCAAAATCCTAGAAGGAATACTACAGAAACAATCCCGACTTCATCACTATCTGACAAAAATAGTACTTGATCTGACTACTAAGTCAGGAATTTTACCTGTACATGTCTTTTTGTTAAATTTTCGGATACAAAATAGTTAGATAAGTTGCCTATTCATTTCCTCGTTCAGGTCCTTTTTTGAAGAAATAATTTTCAATATTAACAATAACTTATGTTATAACTAACCAAATAACCATCAGCAACACACTGATAACAAAGACTACACTCATACACGTACAGTGCTAACGACCCTCTCGCCCACCCATATACGTACAGTGGTAACGACCCTCCTACTCACCCATATACGTACAGTGGTAACAACCCTCCTGCCCACCCATACACGTACAGTGATAACTGTCCTCGCGCCCACCCCTACACGTACGGTGGTAAATGACATGTTACAGGAAATTTAGTTTTCCTGAAGAACTTCGTGCAGATTCAAATCACGCGAGTAGAAACAATTGTGTTGATTAACACAACCATTAAGTTTAAAGGAAACTTTTATCTGTCCAAAGAACATAATTTTGAAAGTCGCAGTCAGCTTCACAGCGTATTTACAAACCATTCTGAAAACTCAACGAGCCTGTCAAAGTCGTCTTTTAATAAAGCTTGATGCAGCTATGGACAATAAGGTGTTAAATTCAATGATTTTTTTTACAGTTTACACTTATATGAAATCTCAAACTCAGCAGATCTTTTACGCAGTAATTTCTTCAGGCTCTGAACAACACATTCAGCAATAGTCATATCGTTGCCTTCACTTTTAGCAGTTTTAGGTCTCTCACTCTTTGGTTGTAGTCATAGTCATATATTTTGTCTTTCAACATGTTACATGTAATTGACATTGTCAACAGTTAACATCAATATACAAATTCATACACTTTATTAATAATGTAAGCCTATTTATAAAGCTACGTTAAATTGTTGGTTTAAAATATTTTAAATTCATACATAACATTAATAAAAACAAACAGTTTAGATAAAAATCATCTGGTTAACAAGGGTCAAATTTTTAAATAACTTAGATTACTTTTAAAAAATTTGTCTATTGAGTAAAAAGCCTTATTTTTGAGCCAAGAATCAGACATATTTTTTTAAATGTTTCATTGTGACAATTTGATCTTGTTTAGGCAGTTTGTTGAAAAATTTCACACTGAAAAACTTAAAGCTGTTATGAGTCGGTGATAATCTAGTTATAGTAATGTTGAAACTGACTGATTCTTGTGTTGTGGCATTGTAAGTCCAATTGTATCATGAGGCTACTCAAATTTTCTTTTGCATACACAAGGCAGCAATAAATGTACATACTTGGCACTGTCATTATTAGTAGAGTTTTAAGATGTTTAAAATGATTCCATTTGGTTTAACTATAAATGCACCTAACAGCCTTTTTTTGCCATTTAAAAACCGATTCGGATCAAACTGAGCTACCCCAAAGAATGGTCCCATATTGTAGATGAGAATGGAAAAAAAGCGTAATATGAATAAAGTAACAATTCTTCACTAACGCTATTTTTTAGTTTGCCGAATAAGAATATAACACAAGCTAATTTGTTATGTACTGAGTTTGTTTGTTCGCTCCAATTGAGTTTTACATCTCTAATTAGCTATCTCTAATAGCTAAACCCTTTTAGGTTATCCGCCCGCACTTGTTTTGCTGAAGAAGACGATGCGGGAGGGTAACTGCCTGCATCTATTTTGTCCTGCACCTGCTGGACCTGCTTAGACACTGATCAAATATGTATCTAATAGGTTAATAGCAGTCAAGTTGTTGTTGTAAGTGGAGCTACAGGCTGTGGTAAGTCAACACAAGTGCCTCAGTACCTGCTGGATCAGTGGCTTCAGAAGAGGTTACAAGGGGACAAGAGCCATGTGGAAATAGTGTGCACTCAGCCCCGCAGACTGTCTGCGATTGGTGTGGCTGAGAGGGTAGCCTTTGAGAGAGTGGAACATGTCGGCTTGTCTGTCGGCTATCAGGTGCAGTACTATTTATTGATCCTTCTTGTTATTTTAAAAATATGCATTAATGCAATCAACCAAATGGTTGGCTTATTTTAATAGATTTATATATTTTATTTTATTTTATTTCCCACGGTTTAACCAATTTTACAAAAGTACAATAACATACAAGATGGCAGTCTATGATTCACGTTACTTACTATGATTATGAACTATAGCTGACAATCAAACACTTTAGTAACAACAATTTAAAATAGTCTGAACAGTCCAATAGCATAATAAGTGGAGTGTGTAACCATCGTGTGACAATACAATAAATTCTACAAATAGTAACAGCAACAAAAATCTATTTAATAAATAACCCAAGTAGAATATACAGATATAACATATACCAGCAGTTCCCAACCTGGGGTACGCGTACCCCTTGGGGGTACGCAACGACCTGGTTGGGGGTACGCCGAAAATATTTGGTAATGGCAGACTTTATGTGTTTGTCGTACGTTACCTACGTGGTGGTTGAAAAGTACAGTACAGTACTGGCGCGCCGAATCGTCCTATGGTCTGACTCACGCTCACTCGTCAAGGTCAGTTAGCCCTCTGCCGCTCCCCCTCCCCCACTCACTTAGCCACGCAATGCACTGCTACCGTACCGTCAGTCAGTGCTCGTATAGTTCACTTGCTCAAGGTATTATTTTCCATTTACAGTGTCATTAAAAAATGATGTGGCCACAATGCCACCACTCCATATACCAGCCCAAACAATACGTCATCATAATATTTGACTGACAACTGTTAGTTGCCCCAAGAATATCAATGAAGGGTAGTTACCAAAATCCTAGAAGGAATACTACAGAAACAATCCCGACTTCATCACTATCTGACAAAAATAGTACTTGATCTGATCCTTCACGTGCTCGTATAGTAGTTGACTGTCGTCTGTCGCTCTTCATTACGTGATTTTATGTTCAGTTTACTTTTTACTTGCTTATTGTGCGTGTTAGTTTTTGACTGATTTGTAAACCATTTAACTGTAATCAAGAAGATGGAAAAGTGGTTAAAAACTGGATCAGTTAAAACAAATCAGACTGATACGGCAAGTCAGGTGCTTAGTAAGCCTAGTACGTCCCGGGACTCAGCAGCAGAAAATTCTTCTTGTGTGAGTACCAGTGATACTAAACCTCATAAATCTAGTACTAGTACTGGAACTTCCTCAAAGAAACGAAAATATTCAAATGAGTACTTGAAATATGGATTTTCGTTTACTGGAGAGGAGGAAAGTCCAAACCCACTATGTGTTGTTTGTGGAGAAATTTTAAGCAATGGAAGCATGAAACCTTCCTTACTTTTGCGCCACCTTGAATCCAAACACGCCCAGCACAAAAATAAAGAAATTACCTATTTTGAACGACTTTCAAAAAATTATGGGAAAGATGGAGTGGTTTCTTCTTATTTCGCATCAGTTAATAGAGATAACGAAAATGCTGTGGAAGCCTCTTACAAAATTAGCTACCATATTGCAAAAAAGTGGTAAAACCCACACAATAGGTGAGGATTTGATAGCCCCCTGTATAAAAGATGCTGTTCAGTGTATGTTTGGTCAGGACTTTGTTCGTAAGGTGAACTCCATCCCGCTGTCAAACAACACAGTTTCATGGCGAATTCACAACATTTCTGAGTACATTGAAGACAAAGTGGTTCAGCGATTAAAAGACAGTGATTTTTTTTCTATCCAAGTTGATGAAAGTACGGACATTGCTGCCCTAGCAATCTTACTTGTTACTGCAAGGTATGTAAATCCCAACAAGGAGTTTGAAGAAAATCTGTTGCTGTGCCATGCATTAACTGAGCGTACTACAGGGGAAGATGTGTTCAATGTGATTTATAGCTACTTCTGTGAAAAAGAAATAGACTGGGGTAAATTGTGCGGTATATGCACTGACGGGGGAAAATCAATGTCTGGCATATATATCGGTCTTCGGGGGCGGGTAAAAGAAGTGGCCCCCCACGTAGCATGGAGCCATTGTTGCATCCACAGACAGAGTCTTGCAGCCAAAAAGTTGCCGTCTTCTTTGAATGATGTTCTCAATGAAGCAGTTAAAGTAGTCAACTTTGTTAAAGCCAATGCAACAAACTCCAGACTGTTCAAAGTGCTTTGTGAAGATATGGGTGGCATTCACTCCACGTTGCTTTTGCACACTGAAGTAAGGTGGCTATCTCGCGGGAAGGTTCTTACAAGACTTTTTGAGCTCAGACATGAACTGCAAGTATTTTTTGGAGAGCATCCTTTTTATTTAGCCTCCAAGTTTCATGATAGTGACTGGCTTCAAAAGCTTGCTTATTTAGCTGACATTTTTTCACAGATCAATAAACTCAATTTAGAGTTACAGAACAGCTCAATTACAGTATTCAAAGTTGCTGACAAAATTGAATCCATGCTGAAGAAAATTGATTTTTGGAAAACCTGTATTCAAAACAATCAAGCTGAAGTTTTTGGCACGCTTCATGATTTCTTGAGTGACAATAATCTGCCCATAGCTGACAAAGTGAAACATCAAATAGTGACACATTTGACAAACCTGAAGGACTCTTTTAGAAAGTATTTTCCTAAACGAGGTGACGGAGAGAACTGGATTGCAGATCCTTTCAATGAAGAAAACGTCAAGACTGCTACATTGACCGTTCATGAGATGGAAAAGCTCCTAGAACTTTCAAGTGACTCTTCCTTGAAGTCCGAGTTCAAAAAGAAACCCCTTGGACAATTCTGGGTGACCATAAGGGATGAATATGGACCCTTAACCACAAAAGCCCTTCTGGTTTTACTTCCTTTTACAAACACAGAACTAGTTGAGAGATCGTTCTCTTCCTATGCTTTTATTAAGAACAAGTATAGGAATAAGCTAAATGCAAGTCCTGATTTAAGAGTGTATTTATCAACCTTTGATATTGATTTCAAAATATTATGTGCAACAAAACAGGCCCAAGGGTCACACTAAAACAGTTTTGACTTGTTTTAAGAATAATTTTGATTTCATTTTTTTCAATAAACTTATTTGCTAATTCTAGTATGTTTTCGTGATAAGAAACATTGTATTTACTTTGTTATTATTTTTTTTACAGTTGGTATTTAGAATTTACTAAGTTTACTAGAAACATATATAGGCCTAATTTTGGAACAATAACTTTATTGTCAAATAAAAGATAAAAAAAACCCTTGCGTAAATATTTACTTTCCATGATTAATGTTCTTGCAACTTTTTTTTCTTGGGGGTACAATTTGAAATAAATTTATCTCAAGGAGTACGGCAGTGAAAAAAGGTTGGGAACCGCTGAAATATACAATAATATAAATAACAATAAATAATAAATGTAGTAATAAATAACAATAGATAACATAAATAAAATATAAAAAGGTAACAATAATAATTATATATAAATACGTGAAGTTGGGGAGAAATTATTGTGAAATTTCAGAGTGCTTATAGGTGTAGGAAAGTGCAAAAAGTGGGGAGAACATGCCCCCACATACACAGGTGTAGCCCTTTAACACAACTATCTAAAGATGAAACAATCACTACACTGGTATTAAAAGTGAAATATGCAATGTGGGGAGACCATGCCCCCAACAACACAAGTGTGGCCCTTTAACGCAGCCACCAAGTACCCACTTCACAGAAACTAACTCCACCAGAAACCAATTCCAATCCACTTGCACAAAGAAGACTCTACTCTCCATTGTTGTTAGCCAGGGATAGGACCAGATGTCGAAAAGTTCCTAAGGAGTCAGAGAAGAAATCCACCACATTGCAGGCCTCGTTTCCAGCTCTCAGCATTCTGGGAATAAGACTATGAAGAAGGTAGTTTGTATTTCTGTATCTGATCTCAAAAAGGTAATGCGATCGAGTAGCTGAGGGGACTCTAAAATTAACTAGTTGTAGCAAATGAGGACAATAAATATCACCATTGATCAGCTTGTAGAGAAATAACATATCAGCAACTTGTCGTCTAGAAATCAGAGGCATAAGACTTAGGTTGGTTTCAATGTCAGCAATAGGGACCTCTCTATAGGCATAGCCATTCTTCACACCCAGCATTCTTATAAATCGTCTCTGGATAGACTGAAGCTTATCTATTTGTCCTGACTGATATGGAGACCATACACAGGAAGCATATTCCAGAATCGGTCTCACCAATGACTTGTATAAGAAAGCCATTGTCCGAGAGCTGAGACCAAATTTACCCAGTCTAAAGACAAAGCCCATCATTCTTGATGCTATCAATGTGCGCCGTGAATTCAAGTGACGAATCCATAAGTACTCCGAGGTCTCTTACAAGATCGCACCTCTCAATGGGATCTCCATCCAAGTGCAGGTCAACAACAATTGGAGATTTCATTCTACGAAAAGTAATATGTTTGGACTTTGTAGGATTGATTTTCATTTGGTTTAACACGCACCATTGAGAGAGTTGCTGGAGAGAGTCCTGCAGCAATCTAATATCCTCCTCTGTTCTTATCTTCTGATAAAGCTTAACGTCGTCAGCAAACAACGAATAACTGACTCCCAGTTTACTACCAATGTCGTTGATGAATAGTACAAATAAGAATGGCCCCAAAAGAGACCCCTGAGGAACACCCGAGGTGGCGATGAAGGAGGAAGATACATTAGACCCATATTTTACAGCCAAAGTCCGATTCTGTAAGTAGCTTTCAAACCACAGCCACAGATCGCCAACAATCCCATAACCCTTCAATTTGGCAAGAAGATGGCTGTGACTAACCTTATCAAAGGCTTTAGCAAAATCTATGTATATAGCTTCCACCTGATTTCTTCTACCAAAGGCTTCCAATATAAAGTCTTGAACTGGAAGTAGATTAGAGATTGTAGATCTTCCCAAAGTAAAGCCATGCTGCTCGTCCACGACCACCTGCCTAAAACAAGGCTTGACAAAATCCAGTACCAGACTCTCAAATACTTTTCCCACTGCTGATTGGATGACGATGGGACGGTAATTCCTGATATTAGAAGGGTCTCCCGACTTAAAAATGGGGACAACATAGCTGTGTTTAAGGAATTTCGGAAAATTTCCACCAGATAATGAAGCATTGAATATTTTGACAAGAATAGGCGCAAGCTGGCTGCTGCAGTGCTTAACCTCTCAACTGCTGGGTTTTCAGTAGCATGCCAACCCCCTGTGCTGGGTTTTTTACAGATAAAGTAAACCCTGAACCCATGCTTAGATAAACATTTATTATAATGTACTCACCAAAACAAGTTGATGTCTTCTTCCATTATAGCCTACAAAATCACTTATATTTTACTATACAAAGAATTTATTTATGTATTTACACTATTTACAACACTTTTTACTGTTTTAAAAGTTTTTCTTGCAGTGGTAGTCACCAAAACAAGGAACAACACAAAGTGCTACATTGCACCTTGGCACATATATCTTGATTCTTTCCTTTTTTGGTCTCTTTGTTTTGTGTGTTTACACACAAAACAAGTTCTTGTATTTGAAATTTTCTTTTCACTTGGAGGGTATTAGTGAAGGGAAGTGCCGGTCAGTCAGCCTGGTTGGTACATCAGAATTTGAGGGTCGCCCGCCTCTTTTCTTTTCTCTTGGTACATGATATTTTTCAATCAAAGACCTTACTACCCATAAATGAAATTCCTGTAATGTAGGCTTTTTCCCACTACTTACTAAATATATTGCATGAGAATTTAGTAAAATAAGGTCAATGAAGTGAAACCATAACTTTTTATACCATTTCAGACTTTCTCATGCATTGCAGACTTGATATCATCATGTCACTCTTATCTACCAACCCCATTTTTACATTATACACATTTATACATAGTGGTTTCATTATTTTTTCATTTGTATAACGCTTATATTTCCCACTAAATGTTTCAATGTCATCATGTTCCGTTGTCAACATTCGCACATCCCGCTTATCCATCCACTTCATAGCCAACATTGTTTTATTATTTTTTGTTTCCCTTTACCCTCTTTGCAATGCCTGTGTAAATTTAGGAACTCCTACTCTGATCTCCTTTACTGTACCACAAGCATTTGTGCCTTTCTCATGTAAAAAAGTAAATAGTGCTGGGCTTGTGTACCAATTGTCTACATACAAACAATGACCCTTATTCATATACCCAGACATAAGTGTAGTGACAACTGACCCTGATATTCCCAACTCTTTTATTAGAGTTATTTCTGTTTCACTCCCATTATAAATTATAAAGTCAAGAACATAACCAGTTTCAACATCACACATCAAAAACAACTTTATGCCAAAACGATGTCTTTTTGAAGGTACTGCTTGAAGGCCAGTCTACCTCTAAACAGAACCAAACTTTCGTCAATACATAAATCCCTAAAAGGTACAAAACTCCTTCTAAAATTATGCCTGAGAATATCAACAACATTTTTTATTTTTATCAACTTGTCATTTGATTGCTCTTCAGAATTATTGAAATGT
Source organism: Stictocephala bisonia (assembly GCA_035578905.1). NCBI lineage: Eukaryota > Metazoa > Arthropoda > Insecta > Hemiptera > Membracidae > Stictocephala > Stictocephala bisonia. The sequence continues at coordinate 1,117,129 of JAQJVL010000297.1, forward strand.
AAAAGCCGCAAAATAGCTAAATATCGGTCTCTTGACATTATGTCTGGGATTGCATGTCTTTTTAGTAAACAATCATTAGACCAGTATTCATGCAATGCAATTTTTTTATTTCTAACCATTAGCATAGATAAAGCTAAAAAAACATAGAGTTCTTTTTTATCAACAGGTGTCCAATTCTTTAGCCTAGATTTTTCTTTCAATTCACTGTTGGAAACTGTGAATTCATAAAAACGATTGGTTTCAGTGACAACCATATCAATCAGATTTTCTGGCAACATCTTTTCAAAACAATCTAACTCAGTACAGTTTTCGTCAATGCCGATTTGTTTTACTCCACTATTCAAACTATCAAAATTAAAAATATGAGGTTTGAAAGGTTCATTACTCCAATTATAAAGCACTCGTTCATTTTTCTTAGTTTTAGGCCTACCTGTTGCTTGTTTACATTTGTTGAAAAAAACCTAAGAGTTTGTTAATATTTTTTTTAAAGAACATATGTTGTTTCTTTAATTGTAATAATTAATTTACATCTTGAATCAAATAAAGTTTTACTTCAGTTATTTTTCACTTATCTTTTTTATAAGTTTTTCAATAACATTTTTGTTTCGGTGGTGGAGGTTCAAAAACATCTTCCTCAACTTCACTCTCTTGGCTTACATCATAAACTGGATCATTATAATCATCATCAGAATGTAAATCACTAAAATCATCGTCAACACACAGTAAATTATTAATTTCCGACTCCGTAACAAGACGCGAATCGCGTGATGTAGACGCCATTACAAAACACTAAACAGCCACTGTCAGTTGCCAGCGCCAACAGTCAGCTGTATACAACATAATGAACTAATGAACAACTATTCTCTGTTTAGTAAAGAGCTTGCTAGTAGTTCAACAAAGTATCCATAGATGTCGTGGGCATGTTGAAGTGGAGAAATAATCAATACTGACTTGATACGTGTACAGCACACTGAGCGCGTTCGGTGGAACGACTTCAGTCGTGCATAGCACAGCGGGACAGACGGCGGCGCACGACTTAACTCGTTTATTTTTCACTTATCTTTTTTATAAGTTTTTCAATAGGTTATGGGCCCAGATATCGTTTGAAGAGTGAAATAAAGTAAGTATAATATGGATTTAAGATTTAGAGTTGTTAAGCTTGATGGTCAATTAGCGTGGAGACGATGGAAACGACAAATGGACTTGTTGTTAAAACACAATGAAGTGTTAGACATTGCTCAAGGAAAACGTATTAGACCAGAAATTCCAGCTAAGGGTGCTGAGAATGAATAAGCAAGTCTTAATAAGATTAAACAGTTTGACAAAGATGATGCACTATGTCAAGTCTTAATTGTAAGTGCACTTGATGATAGGCATGTTGAACTAACAGCAACTTGTCAAAATGGAATGGATATGTGGGGAAAGCTAATTAGTGTCTATGAACAGTCTTCTAATCAAAGGCTAGATAGAACCCTAGAAGCATTTTTCACAGCAGAAAAACTCCCAGATGAAGAGTTAGTACAGTATTTTGCTAGGTTACAGTTAATATTTAGGGAAGTAAATGAGGAGCTTGTCAAGCACAAGGCAAATGAACTTCCAAACTTAGTACTAATGAGCAGAATAATGAGTACTCTTCCAAATGAATATTTTGAATTTAAAAGTGTTTGGGAGAGTGTTAAAGTGGAAGATAGGTCAATTGATTTGTTGATTGAGAGAATTAGGCTCATTGAACAAAGATTGGCTAAGTTCACTAAAGAAACTGCATTATCGGCAAAAGTAAATAGCACTGTTGTTAGGCCTAGTGAAAAAGAAAAATTTTCTCACAAAGAGAAAAATAAGAAGAAAATTGTTAAATGTTTCATATGTAAAGGTCCACATTACGCTAGTAATTGTCCCAATAAAGACAAAGGAAAGTCTTTCCAGCCTAAAAATAACAATTTGTTATGCTATGTTGCAAATGAAAGGTGTGATTGTACTTTTATTGCTGACTCGGGGGCATCTCAACATATGTGTTTTTGTGGAAAGTATTTTGATACATTTAGTGCATTTTCACAGCCAGTAAAAGTTACTGTAGGCAACGGTGAAGTTATCGAAGCTACTGGAGAAGGAAACATTCGTGTTTTAGTGACGTTTGGTCAACAAAAAGTAGTGAAGACTTTAGAGAATGTATGGTATGTGCCTAAGTTAGGTCGTAACCTCATGTCGGTGAGTCGCTCAGTGGAAAAAGGATATACCTTTAAAGCATCACAAGATAAATGTGTATTTTTAAGAGGAAATGTTCCACAGGTGATAGGACACATGAAATAGGTCTTTATGAACTTGAGTTTAAAGTATTAGTTCCGGAAAAGTCACAAGCAGAAGCAAACGCTGCTAGTAACAGTCGACCAAGAACTATACAGGAGTGGCATGAATGTCTTGCTCATCAAGACAAAGGACATATACAACGACATCTAAAGTTAAGAGGAATCATTGTTGACAAAATTGATGAATTTTGTGAAAGTTGTGTTCTAGGAAAACAACATCGTGATACTTATAATTCTAGAACTGTAAAACCAACAGGAGTAGGTGAATTGGTAACTGGAGATGTTTGTGGACCAATGGAAGAGCCGTCAATTGGAGGTAGTCGTTATTGTGTAGTTTTTAAGGACTATTACACAAAATACAGACGTGTTTTCTTTGTTGAGAAGAAGTCAGATGTTCCTGATTGTGTGGAAACATATATTAATGAATGTAAAACAGCAGGACATGTTGTAAAAACTTTTATGAGTGATGGAGGCACAGAGTTTTGTAATTCCAAGGTGAAAATAACTCTTCAGAAAAGAGGAATAACTATGAAAACTACAATGCCATATACACCGGAAGAGAATGGTTCAACAGAGCGAGAGATGCGTACTCTTGTTGAAAGCGCAAGAACTATGCTGGTTAGTAAAAATCTACCAAAAAGACTATGGGCAGAAGCTATGAATACAGCTACTCATGTAATTAATCGTACAGGTCCTGTGAGAGATGGACTGACTCCATATGAACTTTGGTTCAAGAAAGGACTTGCTCCGATTAATCATTTTCATCCGTTTGGTACTGAGTGTTTTGTACATGTGCCAAAACAAAAACGGAAGAAGTGGTCAGTAAAGTCAACAGCAGGTATCCTAGTTGGTTACTGTGGTGAGCGAGACGGTTACAGAATTTATGATGGATGGAATGTCATAATCAGTCGTGATGTTGTCTTCAAGCATTTGATGAATATTAGAGCAGAGGGCAAGGAAAATGATAAGGCAGTGATTGAGGAAGACACTATTTCAAATGTATCCATTTCTATAAAACCAGAAGTTGTTGATAAGTTTACTGAGTCCGAAGTCAAAAATCAGTTTATAGATAATACAAGTTCAAGTTCAGAAGTTTCAGCCTCTGAAAGTGATAGTCAAAATTTAGATGTTGAAAATGAAGATCATGTAGATGGTAGTGGTGAATTTAATCGACCAAAAAGACAGTGTCAACCTCCCACTTACTTAAAGGACTATGTGATATTAGCTGAAGCTGGACCGACCTATGGAGAAGCTGTAAGCAGTCTAGAGTGGTATCTTTGGCAATCAGCGATGAATGAAGAGATGGGGTCCCTTCATGAAAATGATGTTTTCAAACTTGTATGTTTACCCAAAAATAAAAGAACCATAGGAGTAAAGTGGGTGCTTACAAAGAAGAGCAATCCAGAAAGATATAAGGCAAGGTTAGTTGCTAAGGGGTATGCTCAGAAAGAAGGCGTGGACTATTTTAGTACATACAGTCCAGTTGCAAGATTTGATACTATAAGGACAGTATTGAATATGGCTGCTCAAGAAAATATGTACTTAAAACAATTTGACGTGAAGACAGCTTTCTTGTACTCTAAGTTAGATGAAGAGATATATCTTAATCAACCAGAAGGCTATGATGATGGCTCAGGTAAAGTGTGGAAATTAAACCGTAGTTTGTATGGGTTGAAGCAGAGTCCTAAATGCTGGAACAAACGGTTATCTAACTTTATGAAATCTCAAGGTTTTAGAGCTAGTACGACAGATCCTTGTCTGTTCATTCGAGAAGTTAACAATCAAAAGATGTTTGTTGTTATCTATGTGGATGATGGACTTATCTGTGGAACTGATGAAAAACAAGTTGATGAATTTGTTCAAAACCTGAAATGTGATTTTAAAATCAAGGTAACAGATCCTGAAGTGTATTTAGGAGTTGAGATCAAAAAGAGCAAAGATTCGATCACACTTAGCCAGAGGGCATACATTGATCAAGTTTTAGAAAAGTATCGGATGGCTAACTGTAATCCAGTGTCAACACCTGTTGACAAGTTTGAATGTGACAAAAAAGAAAAGTCTAGCAGCTGGTGTGCCATATCGAGAAGCTATTGGCAGTCTAATTTACTTGACAAATACCCGCCCAGATATTTGCTATGCTGTTAGCATGGTTGCTCAACATGTGAATAGCCCAAGTATCAAGAATTGGTCTCAGGTTAAGCGGATTTTCAGATATATGCAAGGTACAAAGGACTATGTCTTACAATATAAGAAGGGAGATCAGGTTCTTAATTGTTATAGTGATGCAGATTATGCAGGTGACCAGGAAAGTAAAAAATCTCGGTCAGGCTGTATATGTATGTTTGCTGGAGGAGCAATAAGTTGGTTCTCAAAGAAACAAAATTGCATTTCTTTATCCACAACAGAGGCTGAATATGTAGCGGCTAGTGAAGCAGCGAAGCAGATTGTTTGGCTGAAACGTTTGTTGGAAGAAATGAAGGGTTCTTCAGTTGAAGCTAACTTGTACATTGACAATGCTGGTGCTGTAAAATTGACTCAGAATCCTGTCATGCACGGAAGAACAAAACACATAAGTGTACGATATCACTTTGTGAGAGAGAACCATGAGAAGGGTGTTTACAAGGTTGAACATGTACCAGGCAAACTTCAGTTAGCTGATTTTTTAACAAAAGGACCTGTTGGTAGTCGATTAAAGGATTTATTTACTTGAACTCTCAGGTTTGAGGGCATGTTGAAAAAACCTAAGAGTTTGTTAATATTTTTTTAAAGAACATATGTTGTTTCTTTAATTGTAGTAATTAGTTTACATCTTGAATCAAATAAAGTTTTACTTCAGTTATTTTTCACTTATCTTTTTTATAAGTTTTTCAATAACATTTTTGTTTCGGTGGTGGAGGTTCAAAAACATCTTCCTCAACTTCACTCTCTTGGCTTACATCATAAACTGGATCATTATAATCATCATCAGAATGTAAATCACTAAAATCATCGTCAACACACAGTAAATTATCAATTTCCGACTCCGTAACAAGACGCGAATCGCGTGATGTAGACGCCATTACAAAACACTAAACAGCCACTGTCAGTTGCCAGCGCCAACAGTCAGCTGTATACAACATAATGAACTAATGAACAACTATTCTCTGTTTAGTAAAGAGCTTGCTAGTAGTTCAACAAAGTATCCATAGATGTAGTGGGCATGTTGAAGTGGAGAAATAATCAATACCGACTTGATACGTGTACAGCACACTGAGCGTGTTCGGTGGAACGACTTCAGTCGTGCGTAGCACAGCGGGACAGACGGCGGCGCACGACTTAACTCGTTTACAGCAGTTGAGAGGTTAAGAACTGCCGGGTTATACCATCCGGCCCCGCTCCTTTAGATGAATCGAGAGACTCCAACTTCTTTTTAACTTCGTCAAGGGTGAAAGTACACTTAGAGATGCTTGTATTTGTCTTAAAGTCATAAGTGTGAGAACAAGCGATGGGTGGAGTATAAACTGACTTAAAATAGCTGGCAAAAAGCTCACAGATATTATCGGGCTCCGACTCGGTCAGATTGTCAAACTCCCATGACTCCAGGTTTAGAGCTATCCTGCTTCAAACCATTGACAAAGGACCAAAACACCCTAATGTTAGAGGGTATAACGGTTTCTAAGTGCTCCACATAGCCAAGAGGGTATAACGGTTTCTAAGTGCTCCACATGGCCAAGTCGACAGGCTCTTGTCACTCTCTTGCACTCTTCACGAACACGGTTGAAACGGTAGTACTCAACGTCACTTAAAGTTTCCTTGTATCTCCGATGGAGTGTCTTCTTAAGAATTACCAGCGGTTTGAGGTGGTTGCTGAACCAGCGAGGGAAGCAGGAAGGACCAATCCTTTTAAGAGGAGAATGCTTTACAATGACTTCACCCAGAGTAAGAATGACAGCCTCCAAACTACTCGAATCATCCCCCAAATCCAGTTGATGAGCCTCACGAGTTAATTCATTCTTTACACCATCTAAATTGCATCTTTTCAGATCCGGTATGTAGACAGCAGCACTCTTCATCATGGCCAGGGAACACTCCAAAGTGATAGAGATGGGTGGATGTATATCCTCAAAAGGTATTAAAGGATCAGTGGAAAGAGAGGCACTATGGTACTTTGGCGCTGAACTAAAAACTAGGTCCAACTGAACATCCCTACTGTTCATTACGTGGCTAATCTGATGTAGTTCTAACAGTGATGACAATTCACGGAGGGTCCTCTCACTCGAAGTCAAACTCACAGGAGCATCTTGGGTCAATTTGCAGTCAGGAAGATTGAAATCTCCAACAATGATAGTAGAGCCCAATTCACCGCACCTTGAAATAACATCCACAACAGCATCAGCAAAACAAGAATAACAGGAGGTGGGCTGTTGTGGGGGTATGTAGGTGGCACATAGCAGCAATCTTTTAGATCTAGCACCAATCTAAAACACGTACAGTGGTATTTAATACATGTACAGTGGTATCGAACCACCCGCCCACCCATACACGTACAGTGGTATCGACCCACTCGCCCACCCATACACGTACAGTGATATTGACCCACCCACCCACCCATACACGTACAGTGGTATTGACCCACCCGCCCACCCATACACGTACAGTGGTATCGAAATAAAGCTTCAAGATTATCATAAGGGTTGCAGACTTCTGTAGACAACAAGTTATTCCGGACTGCCACCAAAACACCACCACCAGAATTCTTATTACTAATTTCCAAGGGCCTATCCTTTCTATAAACAGTATAGTTGTGAAATCCCAACTCAGAGTTGCTAACAGAAGGGATCAAGTTGGTCTCAGTAAAGACAACCACATCATACATGCTAACAGAGGCAGTTTCAAACAGCAAATTTGTCTTAGTTCGAAGGCCATTGACATTTTGATATATTAAGGTGGTATTAGGTTGACTGTGGGAAATTATGCATTTTTTGAAATAACAATTTTGGGTGTGCCATTGACATATTTAATAGTCAGATCAGATTCACCACCCCTGTCACTTATTTAATTTGTGTTTTTTTAAAGATTATTTAATTTGTGTTTTTTTATTCTTAAAATAAGGACAGGTTTCATTAAATTTATGGTAAATTTTTACTACTCATAAATATATTATATGCTGTAAATGTAAAATATCTTTTACTTTACAAAAATCACAAAATCAACTGTGTTAAGCTATGACTGCAACTCTCTGTCGCTTATAATAAGCAGTACAACCAAACTAGCTCCAACAACAACTTGTGACAGCTGCAACGTATTACTACTTATATATTGGCGACAGGTGTGATGGGTACACCTGTTGTATAGTATATATATATATATGTCTTCTAGTTCAGATAAATTGTAACTGTCTTGTGTAGTAATATTTACTAGTCACTTGATTTGTGTCATAATTTGCATAACCCCAATTGTGCAAAAGTGTTTATAACCAGAACACAATAGCTGCACAGTACTCTTGTTGAAATAAGTAGAGTTATTCTAGTTATTTATTTTTATGTTTATAGGTTAAAGGGCACTAGGTCAGGAGTTAGTAAATTAGGAGAGATTTGGCATCACCAAACTTACCTAAGAAGACAAGTTTACAGTTTAATCTAAAATGAAATGAATTTTTTTCAAAATTTACATTTGGACAACAATAAACAGTATTTATATTAAAGATAAGAACAGAAAACCCAAAATAGTACAACTTGCTCTTTTTCCAACAGTTAGAGTGGAAAAAGAGTTAGAGTGTAGAAATATGATGACAGTTAAGAAGCTAAAGTTATGCAAACTGTGAAAATACCCGGGACAAAGAAAGATAAAATGGCTGACAGATACCAATAACCCACGAAAAACAGACGGTGTCACAAAACACTCACGCTATATAACAAACAAAGGGGGAGCAGCTGAGAGAAGAAAGCTGTAATGTGCCACGGCACACTGCTCTTTGATTATATGCTTTTGTATGATGTAAATGGACAATTACGTTAGTAAAAAATTGAACTCTGATTTTTAATGCATTCAAACTCTTATGTATTATTCTTTAGGACTTGCTGTATATTTTGCATATGGTTTCATATGAGAAACATGATTTGTTTTTATTTTTAAATATTCATCATTAATCTCCCTGACAGATAGGGATATCATTTTAATTGTGTGTGTTGAAGTGTTTTGAATTAGATGATAAATTTTGATTCATAAATAAGTGTATTATTATTATTAAAGCTTATTTTTGTATATTGTCACAAAAATTTGCCTATACCTATTTCTTTAAAATTCTATAAATTTTAGGGCTATTATATTTTTCAAGTTTTATTTAAAAAATGTGATTTTTTTTAAAGTGATGATTATTTGTTATCTTGAGTAATACATCAAAGGGAACAAAAATTAAAAAATAACTTGTGACATGACAAAAATAACAATTTTATGCTAATAGTCTAAACCAAAGTTTTATGCTAGATCTTTAAGGGTCAAATTATTTTACTCTTTATTTCCAACATAGTGCCTAATTTAACACTCTCCAATCCTAATAACAATAAATAGATTATTAATGTTGTCTTTAATATAGATAAGACTGGAAAGTAAAGTTTCATCCAAGACGAGGCTCACTTTTTGCACTACTGGAATCCTCTTACGAAGACTTGAAAGTGACCCATTGCTATTATCTGTATCCCACATAATTGTTGATGAAGTGCATGAGCGAAGTGAAGAAAGGTGAGATTTGTTTGAATTCATTGTTAACTTTGAATACTGTATGGTATATTGTTTGAGGTCCTTGCAGTTGGTAAAGAAGACATTAAAATACAATTAGTATATCATTAATGATTTATATTTCCTTCAAAGAGTCTTTCATTAATATAACTAATTGAGGATGAGGTCAATTGGAATATGCAAATAATTCAAATAATGAGAAATTTAATTAACCGATCCACCAGCTTAACTAAATTTAGGATCCATTAGATATTTTTGAACTTTTTATAAATAGCCTATTTGTAATTTTTGTAATATTAAATATATTTTTAAAACATTAAGTCAGAACTGTAGAGTATGTAGCTTTGCATGTGTGACTTAATAGTTTTTTTAGCCTATAATCCTTGTACCCTTCAATTCTCATTATTTTTATTAATAGAAATGTTTGAGTACAAAAACTTGTCTATAATATATAAGTTGTCACTTATCACAACTTTTAAGAAAAAACAATTCTCATTATTTTTATTGATGGAAATTAGGGATGTGTCGATACCAAAAGTTGTATTATTATTAGATATTAAATTGTAATAATCTACTATGATTTAAACTTGTCATAAATGGAAGTATAATTTCATGTAGTGCTGTTGGTATAGAGTAGAAGTATTGAACCATGTTTATATTAATATATAGTAGCGTGATATGATGTCAGATTAATGCAATAAAACTATTGGCTGCCTACCCATCACCTGATCCCGTTCGGTGCCCAACAACTACTTCAACGTACCTCTCTCAGTCTGTCTTAATCCTTCATACAACTCGTACCGTCCCGTTTCATACCGTTCTTATTTTTAATATAAGACCTCTTTAATTGTATCTGAAGGTCATGGATTGGAGAATACAATAGGAGCCATGGAATAATAAGTCATATTGTGTGCTGGCCTACCTACGATGGTGGGAGGAGGGGAGGAAAGTAGAAGTAAATCAAATAATTTATTGCCAAGATATTAAAAGCATATAGCAACATCACAATGGTAAGATGGTGTAAATAGCCTACTTTATGTAGGTTAAACAAGACAAGTATAAAACCAATTAAAGTGCCTAGACAGTTAAGCTTAGATGTTCTCTTAATAGACTAGAGAATTCGGCGCTTGTGCCAGTTTTTGTGTTCATTGAGTGCCGGGCAGGTGGCAGAAGTGGATGGGCGCATGAGTCATCCCAGTGGAGTCACCGCTCATCAGCCTTCCTTTTGAATGGGCCATTCGGGCCGCATGCTGTGCAGGGGTGGAGGGAATTATTGTTGTTTACATTCTTGCTTTGTGACTTAAGTCTTACTTCGCAGTTTGTACTTAACTTGTATTATAACTTGTTTACTTGTGTATTGTAAGGTGTTGTGATTTGTGCGACAATACAATTTTTAGAATGCCAATCAAAAGAAAAAAGGTTGTGGTGACAAATTGAAACTCATAAATAAATTCCCGTAAACTGATGTGTTCAGTATGGTATCGGCGAGTCGACAGTGAGAGACATTATAAAACGATGTAACAATAAAACTATATATCGAAAATTGTTAGTTAAATCTTGATGTGAAACTTAATACAGTACAGTACTATTTATTTTTGCTTTTATCAGCCTTCCTTTAACCAGTTAGTGGCTTATCCGCGATTCTCGTTATCCACAGCAGCCGTGCCACTCAAACTCACGGATAAACAGAAGTGGACTGTAGATGTAAAGAATGGAGGATAGCAGATTACAAAGGAAAATACCTGAGGAAGAAATGGGTGGGGAGGTGAGGCCTAGAGGTTTTAGTGCTAATGGGATCAGGAAAAGTGTACAGAAATGAAGAGAAGAATATTCATGGTGTAGAGAGCCAGATAGACGAGGGTAGAATGAGGGGGATCTTTCTGCCAAGCAGATCTGGTAAAACCAGAAATATTTTGGATGTATTATATGTACTTAGGTAAATGTATCATGTAGTAATTTCAGTCTTACTTGAATAAAATAATGATTTTTATATTTTACAGTGATTTCCTATTGCTAATTTTGAAAAAACTTCTCCCTCTACGCCCTGATTTACACGTAATATTGATGTCAGCAACATTAAATGCAAATTTGTTTTGCAAGTATTTCAATGATGTTCCAGTCATTGATATACCAGGTAAATATGTTAATCAATTCACTAATAATTATAGAGTATTTGGTTGTTTAAGCTAGCAAACTTACTATATATATAAATAAATATCCACTTATTTAAACCTCAGCCGCTGCAGAGTCCCGTGGTGTTTTGCATGACCAGAGTCGTTCAGCATCATTGGTCAGTATGCTGCTAACCACTGGGGTTAGTATTGTGCTGTGTTAGCAAACTACCGACATCTATGAGCGTTTTGGTGAACTATTATGCTAGAAATATTTTCCTTATAGAAAAGTGCTTAAATTATATTACTAAATATTTGTATGTTTTATTTTAGTTAGGGATGGACGGGTCTCGAAATTTCGGGAATTCCCCGGGAAATTATAATTCTCGTCCTGCGAGAAGGAAATTTTGTTACGATCGGGAATTCCATTCGAGAGTTTTTCAATTATTATTCTAAGAGGTAACCAACTAAATAGTTCGATCTCAACAACACGGTTGTAATCGACATTCATGGTCAAGTTCGGATTTTTTCAATCGATATAAATTAAATTAAAGTGAAAGGATAATAAAATTATGATAGACTTGTGTCTCGATTACCGTGGAATGTAATTTATTGCGTATACTGTGGCAGTGAAGTTACGTAGTGACTGACGACTGACAGTCGGAGTCGACAGTTGGGGTGAACGTAAATATGTGACGTTCTCACGACCCGTTCATTTGACAAGGCTCATCTAAGTGAACGAGATATCCGGATCACGATGCTAAAAAAAACTATTAAAGTCGAACAAGTTACCGAGATCTATGATCCAACTAAACAAATCTAGTATAGGACAGAACTGTTGACCGAAACCCAAATGATAATGAACAAAAACTGAGTGGACCTATATTCCATTGTTTGTTCGTGTCAGTAACGTAAAATCATTCAATCACACTGCTCCCGAGAACAGGTCACTTTACTGTCCAACAAAACAACAAATCTTCCTTCCCATGGCAAAAGTCCATTTCTCTCATGTTGTACGTACAATGAACCGTTCTGCTCGTTTCCGAATTGAAATTATCGTATATTTATTTCTCGTGAGGTGATTGTGATCCCTTTTGGTGTTTAATCTGAGTAGGGAATCATCCAATGATTTGACAGAAGAAAATATCGTATCATATCATATAAAATATCGTGATGGCGTTCAAGTATCGTGCGATGTAACAATATTTCTTTATTTTCAATTGAATAAAAATAAGTAGATATATCCGTAGCGAATGTCAATTAATAATTTGTTTGTGAACACTTTAGATCGCCAAATGTGCACGTAACATTTACAGGGATACGATATTTTCTTCTGTCAAACTGTCGATCGGTTTCCTGACTAGGTTAGAAAGTAACACAGATGGAGTGTAAAATGTATTACAATACGATAATTTTGATTTGTAAACTCAGTGAACGGTTTCCTGATCATAATTGTTACTACTACGTCGATGTTAAATGCAAAACAATTCAATCCAAATCTCTTCTTATTATAAAACGGTCGGATTAGCAATACCGAATATAATTTTTATTGAGCCGAAACTTTATCATACTTCTTGTGTTCATTTCATAAATTTATAATTTAGCTGCACAAATCTTCTTTGTATCACCAGTTGCCAGTTGGCATTTAGCTGATATTTCAGATTGCATCTCGTCTGCTAGGCATACATTTGCCGATTACGTATACTGTTGTCACTCCATTACGTCAGAAATTCCTCGTGATGAAATGATTATCTTTTTATGTATCGAAGTAGTTTCGAGTTGCACACATTCATTACCAATCATAATTTATTAAAAATAATTGATCGTAAACGACTTTTAAATTTATATTTAGGTGCACAATTATTAAATTATTACTATCGATCCATTAAACTACCGGTATTTTGGCATCTAGATTTACAAATTTGATTATATTTCACTGCTTATTTCCGGTTTATTATAACCACGTTATTACTGAATAAAATAACTACAGATCCACTTTTTATGGCGTATACAAAATCAAATTTTTGTTGAAAAGAGACAATTTTGAAAGCAATCGACTGTGTTTGGCGATGACTGAATCGTAGAATCACTTGATCCAGCTTTTGCCCAAAAGCTTCGCTACCGTGATCGGAACTACCAGATAAACCGTCTGTGTGATTACTGTAGTTGACAATCACAGAGAAGAAATAGAAGTTGCTTTCTTATGACTACAGCGGCAGTTATTAATAGAATTAAAACAAATGCACATCTCTACAATTGTCAATACACGTGCAGTAATAATTACTAAGTTTATGCGTGAGGATTTAGGGGGGGGGGGGGATAATGAAGGGACTGCCAAGATCGCTCTGTGTGCAACTTCAGTTCCTAGTTATAATGTAGTTCAGTTAATTAATTGAAGAATTCACCCATGTCTAGTTTTTATGATGATTTTAATTAAAATTGGCATGTAATATTATGTAACTACCATTCTTTTATTTCGCTTGTTACAATTTTAATTAAGTTATATCAGGTAAGATTGCTTTGTTTATTAAGTGTGTAATCTGTTATTATTTAGTCTAAACCTGTTTGATTTTTTCTGTTTTGTGGATAGCAGGCAAAAAATAAAAAAGATTTAATAAAATAAGGAGTACAATAAATGTGCCTTAACATTAATGGTTGAATTTCCTACTAGATCACGTACCAATAAATTATTATTACTATAAAATGTATCGGTTTATTTTTTATCTACTAAGTTTGAAAATTAATGTATAATAAGCTGGGAAAAATTCCCTCCGAAAATTTCTCGAAATTTGGGAGGAAATTAATTTCCCTCCAGTTTCCCTCCCGAAATTTGGGAGGAAATAAATTTCCCTCTCGTTTCCCTCCCGAACCTAAAAATCTCCTCTCGTCCATCCCTAATTTTAGTGGAGTTTATCTTATTTTAATAATATTAATTTGTGAGTATTCTGTTTGTATTCATTGTAATGTTACTTTTAATTGATTACTGAATTTGTTTATGATTGGTGGTGTTGATTTGATCTGATTCAATTTTAGAAATTTATCTCTAAATATTGACTATTTCACCTATTTTTTTCTAGGGTTGATTTTGTAACATTTTATGTGGCAATATTCTATTCTATTCTAAATATACCTTAGTAGACTTGCTTGTTTGTCCTATCAGTAAGATAGATTTTATTTTATGTGATAGTTGATGTTTGCTTACTATTTTGTTTCATGTTTGTAACGTGTGCACTGCCATTTTTTATGGCTAGTAATAGACTTATTTATTGATGGAAATTTGAACTCTTAAAATTACCTTCATACACTCATAATGAAATAATCCTTGCTATTGAAAATTTATCTGGCCAATATTTTCCCTTAGTCTGGTGTCAGGACTTATGACAGCACTTAAATGAAATACTTCCACAAAAATTGGATTGGTTGAAGGGAGCTATAGTTTGGCCCCAAGACTACTTGTGTCACCACTTAACTTTTTCTTTTGGGAATACTTGAGAAATAATGTTTACAATACAACAATTCTAGATTTAGGAGAGGTAAGACAACAAATTATACAAGAAAATATACTAATTCCCACAGAGAGGCACTACACAATGCAGTATGAGCTTTCAAATTCCAAATTCAAATTCCATTTATTTGTCATACAACTATTATAGCATTGACAAAGTCATATGTACAGCACATATATGCTAGTCAATAGATTCTTAAGAATATAAATTCAAAACATGAATAGATGGAAATAATAATAATAAATAGTTAATTGATTATGAGCAATTACATACCTTTACAGTTTATTTAATTAATTAAATAAAAAATAGGTATGAATAAAAAGTTGATTAAATGAAAAGGCTGCTTTAGGAGCTAATTATATAAGTTTATTAAGTGGAATGAATCAAAAATCAATATTAGGAATATTAAAAAATTCGTCAATAGAATAAAATTGTCTGGGTTTCTACACACAGACTGCACACTGTAGATGGAACACATTTTTAACATTTATTGTAACCACTTATTAAATTATTTTTAAGTCTTCATGTAATAATGCATAATTTTGTTTATAACTTTAGTTTGATGTTAAATCATTTGTATCATAATGTTAATAATTTCTATTAAAGGTAATTTTCTATTTATTTGATCAAATGCCTATTTTCATAACTGGCTATTACAATATGTCGAATTCCCATTCAAATATCACTGTTTTAAAAACAATAACCAATCACCACCTATGATAAGATTGTCCTTTTGTCTTGAAAATTGCAGCGTCTTACTCAGAAAAAAGAGTTTTAAAATAATGGTCCTTTCAAAATAGCTTTCTATTGTAACTTTTTAAGATGTACTCTATGGGTCCTCTCTTCTAGGTTGAAAAAACTAAATTCCTGCTGTAAAAGATATAAAAAAGCATTATATAGCAGTACACTAGATCTCAATTTTGTATCTGTACCCATTCAAGAGAAAGTAAAGCGGTTCCATACTGTTTCAACATCGAGGATAATGTTGTGTCTATTTATAATATAAACTTCAATGTGGTCATTATCATTTTTGTATATTTTGAAGAGGGATTTCTCACTAAAAATTAGATCTGTATATAGAAATTATTGGGCCTTTAATCATTTATATCATTCCTTTAAAAATTTAAATATAGAAGATTTGTCACTTGGATTTCTGTCAATATTTACTATTTGTAAATTGATTTTTTCCTGTTTTTTTATTTAAGTTTTTTTTATTATTTTTATCCAAAAATGCCTGAAATATAAAACAAATAGTTTGTTTATTTGTAGTGGAAGTAAGGGTTAAATCAACAAAAATGTTATTACAATATTATTGGGATAGTTTTAAATTCAAAGGGGGAAGTTGATATTGCTTTCAAAACAATAACCAAGCCTCGGAAGGACAGGAGTAACGGACGTGACTGGAAACGAAAAAGGATAAAGATTGGAACACTGAACATACTTACGCTTTCGGGAAAAACAGAAGAATTGATAGACGAGATGCAGGAAAGGAGAATAGACATTCTGGGATTGAGTGAAACAAAGTGGAAGGGGCAGGGAAGTAGAGAGTTGAGAGGAGGGACATGGCTGTACTGGAGTGGAGGAAGATCAAAAAGGAATGGAGTAGCAGTAATGGTTAATAGGAGGATAAAGGAGATGCTAGACGAAGTGGAGTTTATATCGGATAGAATGATGACAGTTAGGATTAGAAACAAAAACAAGGAAATAAAAATAATGCAGGTGTATGCACCACAGACAGGATGTTCAGAGGAAGAAAAGGAAGAGTTTGAAGAAAAGCTGGAAGACCAAATACGAAATGTAAATATATTAATGGGGGATTTAAATGCAAAGGTTGGGACCGACAGAAGAGGGTTTGAGGAGGTGTTGGGCAATTTTGGGTTTGGAAACAGAAATGAGGAAGGAAGACGACTGCTGGACATGTGCCAAAGAAATGCATTGACAATTGGAAATGGGAGATTTCAAAAGAGGGAGAGCCATATAATAACAAGGTATAGTTGGGATGGGATAGTAAAAAGTGTAATTGATTATATAATAACAGATAGAGAATGGGGAGAAAAGATCATGGATGTGAAGGTGATTCCCAGCGTAAGCGTAGGAGGGGACCATAGACTGTTGGTGGGGGTGTTTAGAATGGAAATAAAAGAGAGCAGAACGACAAAACCAGTTGAAAGAATAAAGGGATGGAGACTGCAGGAGGAGCAGAAGAAGGAAGAATTTAGAAATATGGTAAAAAAGGAGTTACCCAGAACAGAGGTAGGGGAGCTGGAAGAGGAATGGAATCGGTTCAAGGACACAATAGTAAAGGCAGCCGAAAAGGTATGTGGGAGAACAAAGGAGAAAAGAAGAGAAAAACAAACAAGTTGGTGGAATGAAGAGACAATTAAAGGAGTAAAAGAGAAGAACAAAGCATGGAGGAAGTGGTGGAAAACCAGAGCGCAAGAAGACAAAGATGAATATTTGGCAAAGAAGAGAGAATGCAGAAGAATAATAAAGGACGCAAAGGACAAGGAATGGGAGAACTTCACGAAAAAGTTAGAGGAAGACTTAGGACAAAACAAAAAGATGTTCTATAGTATGATGAGGAACAAAAAGAGAGTGACCGAAAGTGCCAAAACAATGCAAAATGAAAATGGAGTCATGGTGGAAGGAGTGGAAATGAAAAAGTTGTGGAAAAGGTATTTCCAAACACTGTTGAATGAAAACTATGAGGAAGAAGAGGAAGACGAAAATGAGGAGCAATGGGAGAGAGGGGAAGAGATAAGTTGGAGGGAAATAGAAAAGGCGGTGAAAGAGATGAAAAGTGGGAAATCCCCAGGACCAGATGAAGTATCATCAGATGTGGTAAAGGCTTTGGGAGCAGTGGGAGTACATTGGTTGAAGAGAGTCTTCACATGCGTATGGAGGGAAGGAAGAGTGCCTGACGACTGGGGGAAAGGTGAAATAATAACAATACACAAGAAGGGAAGTAGAAGACTATGCAAGAACTATAGAGGAGTAACATTAATAAGCCATGTTGCCAAAATATTTGAAAAAATAATTTTTAACAGGATTAAGGACGTGATAGAGGACCAGATAGGGGAGGAACAACATGGGTTTAGGAAGGGAAGAAGTACGATCGACTTGATTTTTGCAGTGAGACAAATGGTTGAAAAGCACTGGGAGTTCAATAAAAAGTTAATACTGGTGTTTATAGATGTCGAGAAAGCCTACGATTCTGTTAAGAGAAAAAGTATATGGGAGAGTATGGAAAAAATAGGAGTGACAGAAAATATGATGAAATGGGTTAAGGAATTGTATAGGGTGCACGAGTGCAGAGTTAGGACATGTGATGGTAATACAGAATGGTTCAAGGTAAAGAAAGGGCTGAAACAGGGGAGTGTTCTGTCTCCGATTCTTTTTAATGTAGTTATGGAGATAATGATGAGAGAAATTAAAGAGGAGACAAATGAAGAGATGAAGATAATGATGTTTGCTGACGATATTCTGATGTGGGGAGAAAACAGGGAGGAGATACAAGAACAACTGGACAAGTGGAGTAGGAAGATGAGGGAGAGAGGGCTGAGGATAAGCAAGGAAAAAAGTGAAGTAATGGTAGTAGGAAGGGACACAGTTTTGGAAGAAGATATATTGGTAGATGGAAGTAT
Source organism: Stictocephala bisonia (assembly GCA_035578905.1). Lineage (NCBI taxonomy): Eukaryota > Metazoa > Arthropoda > Insecta > Hemiptera > Membracidae > Stictocephala > Stictocephala bisonia. Next base: position 1,135,410 of record JAQJVL010000297.1, read on the forward strand.
ACTAAAAAAGGTAGATGATTTCAAATACCTTGGAACGATGGTGTCAAGTGATGGAAGAATGGAACAGGAAATAAATGCCAGATTAGGAATGGGAGCGGGATTCTTCCGGACGGTGAAACACCTAGTATGGGACAAAGAGGTACCAAGGAGGGCCAAGGTAATGATGTTCAAGAATTACTATAGGCCTATAATTACTTATGCGGCAGAGACATGGCGGATGTCAGAAAGGGAGTGGAGTAGAGTACAGGCAGGGGAAATGAGGTTCTTGAGAGCAATAAAGGGAAGAACTCGAAGAGATAGAATTAGGAATAGTGAGATAAGGAAGGATGTAGTGGAGGAGAGTATAAGAGAAAGAGTGGAACAAGCAAGGTTGAGGTGGTATGGTCACGTAAAAAGGATGAGTGTAGAGAGGTTGCCGAGGAAGATGGAGGAATGGGAAATGGAGGGAAGGAGGCCCAGAGGAAGACCACGAAGAAGATGGCTGGATGGAGTGAGGACAGACGTGGAAAAGAGAGGGAGTGTGTGGGGGGAAGTGGTGAGAGAGGAGATGTGGAGGGACAGGAGAAGATGGAGAGGCTTGGTGACAACCCAGACCCAGGATTGACTGGAACGGGACCGGATAAGTAAGTAAGTTTTAAATTCATGTTTCTTAAGGAGATTCTTATTACAATTTTAATTTATAATCTATACTAATAATCAAACGATTATATTATAAATTCATTGGATTGTTTAATGATTAATATCGATTAAATAAAAAATAGTTAAAAATTGTTGTACAAAAATATATTGATCAAAATACACTCACCTTAAATATATCTAAAACAAAATTTATGCCCAAATCTCTTAGGGATCGTTCTGATTATACTTTACGTGACTTAACAATTCATTCATGTGGTGATTATCTAAGTTTAACCTGTAACTGTGAGGCTATAGAGAGAGTGACAACTTACAAATATTTAGGTGTAATCATTGATCACCGTGTGAGATGGGCGGAGCACATACAATACATAAAAACTAAAATTCAAAAATATTTATTTGCTTTTAGACAATTACGTGAAGTTTTAAATGACAATGAAATTAAAGTCGTATATTATGCCTACATACAATCGTTGTTGTCGTTTGGTATTATTGCGTGGGGAGGAGCTAACAAAAGCACTCTAGAACCATTATATGTTGTACAGAAGTCTATTTTGAAAGTAGCTTTCGGTAAGGCCAGACGTTACCCTACGGATAGCTTATTCCAAGACGTATCAGTCCTTAATATTCGTCAACTCTTTATTAAACATTTAATGGTATTTATATTCAAACATTATAATTCTATATTCTCTCCAATTTTACACACTTATAGCACACGTTACTCTGCTAATGTGGGTTTTGTCACACCGACTATTAATAAATCATTTTCAACTACTACTCCGGTCTACATTGCACATGCATTGCTTTTAAATCTTCGACGGAATAACCCCAATTTTAATTTATTCTCTTGTACCTCAATATCTATATTCAAAAAACAGGTAGTTACCTGTTTTTTGAATATAGATATTCCAAACCTATTAGATTGATCCAATCAGTTGATTGGATCAATCTAATAGGTTTGGAGGGAGCAGAAAATGTCATTACTAGTGTCTACGGGCGGATTTGATGCACGCCACTCCTCCCCCCCCCCCCCCACTGGGTGAACTGTGGTCGAGGCCGGTGCTATATGAGTGGGCCTTTGTATGGAGGGTCTTGTGTTGAGACTGGATTACGAGAAGCAATGACTGCAGTTATGTAGGCATTGCGAGAAGTATTCACAGGGCATCATCCTGCATGAACTTGTTTCTCTGGCCCTTCCTAAATTGGCATACAGTCAGTGATTACTTTTTGGATATGATTGCCTCACCTCCGAGTTGCAATGTCATTGAAGTGTTAATTATTAAATTAATTTGTGTTACCACTTTTTCCATATTTGAAAGTTCATATTATTATTATTTATAAATTTTACATATTTTTTCCTTCTTTTAAAATATTGTTTACCTTCTATTCTTCTATAAATTTCTTTCTTTCTTTCTATTCTTATTTATGTATATTTTAGTTAGTATAGACGTACATTTAAAATATTTTCCCTAGAGATGGACGAGAGGAGATTTTTAGGTTCGGGAGGGAAACGAGAGGGAAATTAATTTCCTCCCAAATTTCGGGAGGGAAACGGGAGGAAATTAATTTCCTCCCAAATTTCGAGAAATTTTTGGAGGGAATTTTTCCCAGCTTATCATACATTAATTTTCAAACTTAGTAGATAAAACAAATAAACCGAATAATTTTATAGTACAGTAATAATAATTTATTGGTACGTGATCTAGTAGGAAATTCAACCATTAATGTTAAGGCACATTTATGTACTCCTTATTTTATTAAATCTTTTTTTCTGCTATCCAAAAAACAGAAAAAAATCAAACAGGTTTAGACTAAACAATAACAGATTACACACTTAATAAACAAAGCAATCTCATCTGATATAACAGAATTAAAATTGTAACAACAAGGGAAATAAAAGAATGGTAGTTACATATTACAGCCAATTTTAATTAAAATCGTCATAAAAACTAGACATGGATGAATTCTTCAATTAATTAACTAAACTACATTATAACTAGGAACTCAAGTTACACACAGAGCCAGCATCTTGGCATTCCCTCTTTCTTATCCCCCCCCCCCCCCAAATCCTCACGGATAAACTTAGTAATTATTATTGCACGTGTATTGACTATTGTAGAGATGTGCATTTGTTTTAATTCTATTAATAACTGCCACTGTAGTCATAAGAAAGCAACCTCTATTTCTTCTCTGTTATTGTCAACTAATCACACAGACGGTCGATCTGGTTTATCTGGTAGTTCCGATCACGGTAGCGAAGCTTTTGGGCAAAAGCTGGATCAAGTGATTCTACGATTCAGGCGCCATCGCCAAACACAGTCGATTGCTTTCAAAATTGTCTCTTTTCAACAAAAAATTGATTTTGTTTACGCCATAAAAAGTGGATCTGTAGTTATTTTATTCAATAATAACGTGGTTATAATAAACCGGAAATAAGCTGTGAAATATAATCAAATTTGTAAATCTAGATGCCAAAATACCGGTAGTTTAATGGATCGATAGTAATAATTTAATAATTGTGCACCTAAATATGAATTTAAAAGACGTTTACGACCAATAATTTTTAATAAATTATGATTGGTAATAAATGTATGCAACTCGAAACTACTTCGATACATAAAAAGATAATCTTTTCATCACGAGGAATTTCTGACGTATTGGAGTGACAACGGTATACGTAATCGGCAAATGTATGCCTAGCCAGACGAGATGCCATCTGAAATATCAGCTAAATGCCAACTGGCAACTGGTGATACAAAGAAGATTTGTGCAGCTAAATTATAAATTTATGAAATGAACACAAGAAGTATGATAAAGTTTCGGTTCAATAAAAATAATGTTCCGTATTGCTAAACTAGCCGTTTTATAATCAGAAGAGATTTGGATTGAATTGTTTTGCATTTAACATCGACGTAGTAGTAACAATTATGATCAGGGAACCGTTCACTGAGTTTACAAATCAAAATTATCGTATTGTAATACATTTTACACTCCATCTATGTTACTTTCTAACCTAGTCAGGAAACCGATCGACAGTTTGACAGAAGAAAATATCGTATCCCTGCAAATGTTACATGCACATTTGGCGATCTAAAGTGTTCACAAACAAATTATTAATTGACATTCGCTACGGATATATATACTTATTTTTTATTCAATTGAAAATAAATAAATATTGTTACGTCGCACGATACTTGAACGCCATTACGATATTTTATATGATATGATACGATATTTTCTTCTGTCAAATCATTGGTCGATTCCCTACTCAGATAAACACCAAAACGGATCACAATCACCTCACGGGAAATATACGATAATTGCAATTCGGAAACGAGCAGAACGGTTCATTGTACGTACAACATGAGAGAAATGGACTTTTGCCATGGGAAGGAAGATTTGTTGTTTTGTTGGACAGTAAAGTGACCTGTTTTTGCAAGCAGTTTGATTGAATGATTTTACGTTACTAACACAAACAAACATTGGAATATACGCCCACTCAGTTTTCGTACATTATCATTTGGGTTTCGGTCAACAGTTCTGTCCTATACTAGATTTGTTTAGTTGGATCATAGATCTCGGTAACTTGTTCGACTTCAATAGTTTTTTTTAGCATCGTGATCCGGATATCTCGTTCACTGATGAGCCTTGTCAAATGAACGGGTCGTGAGAACATCACATCTACGTTCGACCCTAACTAACTGTCAACCTCGACTGTCAGTCGTCAGTCACTACGTAACTTCACTGCCACAGTATAAGCAATAAATTACATTCCACGGTAATCGAGACACAAGTCTATCATAATTTTATTATCCTTTCACTTTAATTTATATTGATTGAAAAAATCCGAACTTGACCATGAATGTCGATTATAACCGTGTTGTTGAGATCGAACTATTTAGTTGGTCACATCTTAGAATAACAATTGAAAAACTCTCGAATGGAATTCCCGATCGTAACAAAATTTCCTTCTCGCAGGACGAGAATTATAATTTCCCGGGGAATTCCCGAAATTTCGAGACCCGTCCATCCCTAATTTTCCCCTTATATAATAATATGTAATAGAACAATTACATTTTAGTCCTTTTTGAATAAAATACTTGCAACTCAGCCTACGCACAGGCAGTATGCCCATGTAGGCTTTTCCCATGAAAAGGAATTACTGTACGGTTTTCTATTATTTTTGTTTTCATTTTAGACAGTTTGTTTAACGATTACTTTATATTATTTTTCAATGTATTTTTGTATTATTATGTTGAACAATATCATTTAACTTACTGATGTATACATTTGAATGTTTGGGGAATAAATATACTTTCATTTCATATAAACTATCAATATTTATCATGTAATATATTGCAGGGAAGACATTTCCAGTGGAACAGTTGTTCTTGGAGGACATTATTGAGGCCAGTGGATTTGTCCTGGAAGAGTATTCACAGTTCTCTAGGAAACTTAACAAAACTACCCTAAACATGTTGGAAAGTCTAGAAACAGAATTAGAACTTGCAGACATTCAGTCTGGGGACATGATTACTAACAACAGAGTGTCAGATCAGAACCTCACCATTAGGCAGCTGTTTTATAGATACAAAGGTAAAGTATACAACAATCAGGCTTTATCCCTGTATGAATTAACTGGTAAAATATTGAACAGTAATTAATGAAGGCTAAAATAAAATATGACATTTTGTTTGAAAAGAGAAAAATGAATGGTGTTTTCATGTCACCTGGAGTTATTTTTCAATATAAAATTTCACTCACCAGTTTACATGGGCCAGAGGCCTAATGTGTAAACTTTATTTAACAAGTCAAGTATACTTCACTTGGTATACTTCAATGAAGTAAACCCATTGGCCGTCAGATAAGTTGGTGATTCGAACCTTGGACTTTTAGTCTAAAGCCTTAACCACTAGCTGCCATACAGGCAAATTTACTTTTTTATATTTATTACAATGTTTGCAGTAAAAATGCACATTTAATTTACTTGACGAACTCTTTGACTGTATCAAATCAAAATATAATGTGCTGCAGTTCTCAAAATATATAATAGTAATATAATAATAACAAGCAATTCCTTTTCAAATTCATCTATATATTGAAATATACTACAAATTAAATATAATGATTGTTATGAAGCAGTGTATAAATGCCATAACGTTAAACGAAAATGATACTAATATTAATAATGAAAACAATGACTTGCAACTCTAAAAAGCTATTTTATCAGTAAAATGTTTTTTACTGTATATGACTGGGTTTATCATATACAGTAAAACTGGGTGACATAAAAACATAGCTTACCCTAAAAAAATACATAATAAGGTTATGTAACTAAAAAGATAAAACGATTCTTGATAAAAAGATTCTACTGTCACAGATCTTAGGCTTGATTATCTTTACTTCCTTCTCCGTCATTCTCAGCACAAGCCACACAAAGACGCGTACGGGTATTGACCCATCCACCCACCCATACATGTACAGAGGAGGTATTGACCCGCCCGCTCACCCATATGTGTACGGTGGTATTGATGTACAGTGGTACTGACCCATCCACCCACCCATACATGTACGGAGGAGGTATTGACCCACCCGCTCACCCATATGTGTACGGTGGTATTTATGTACAGTGGTACTGACCCACTAACCCACCCATACACGTACAGTGGTACTGACCCACCCATACACGTACGGTGATACTTCCCAGTACCACTGTGCGTGTATGGGCGGGCGGGTGGGTTAATACCACTGTACGTGTATGGGTGGGCGGGTGGGTCAGTACCACTGTGCGTGTATGGGCGGGCAGGTGGGTCAGTACCACTGTGCGTGTATGGGCGGGCGGGTGGGTCAGTACCACTGTACGTGTATGGGCGGGCGGGTGGGTCAGTACCACTGTACGTGTATGGGCGGGGCAGGTGGGTCAGTACCTCTGTGCGTGTATGGGTGGGCGGGTGTGTCAGTACCACTGTACAGTACGTGTATGGGTGGGTAATCCAAGTTGAATTAAGTACATGTAATGTTACGGACATGTCTGGGAGGGAGGGTTGGTTGGTCTGTAACATTGGACATATCTGTGAGGGAGGGTGGGTCAGTAGCACTGGACGTGTCTGGGAGGGAGGGTGGGTCTGTAGCACTGGACATGTCTGGGAGGGAGGGTGGGTCTGTAGCACTGGACATGTCTGGGAGGGAGGGTGGGTCTATAGCACTAGACATGTCCTTTCTGTAGCACCGGACATGTCTGGGAGGGAGGGTGGGTCTGTAGCACTGGACATGTCTGGGAGGGGGGGGTGGGTCTGTAGCACTGGACATGTCCTTTCTGTAGCACCGGACATGTCTGGGAGGGAGGGTGGGTCTGTAGCACTGGACATGTCTGGGAAGGCGGGTGGGTTCGTATTAGTGAGTTGAGAATTAGAATACGAATAAATGTATTCTTTCTTTAGTCGGTACTGTATTGGCAGGTGAGTGGGTCATAACCACGGTAATGTATTGGCAGGTGAGTGGGTCAATACCACGGTACTGTATTGGCAGGTGAGTGGGTCAATACCACGGTAATGTATTGGCAGGTGAGTGGGTCAATACCACTGTATTGTATTGGCAGGTGAGTGGGTCAATATTAGAAATTGAATTATTACCCCACTGTGTATGTGTATTATCATATTACAGTGGGTCACTGTATACCATTACCACTGTCCGTTTTTGGGTAGGTGCGAGGGCCATTACCGTTTTCCGTGTGTGGGTGGGCGGGAGAGCCATTACCACTGTCCGTTTTGGGTGGGTGGGAGGGCCATTACCACTGTCCGTGTATTGTGGTGGCTGGGAGGGCCATTATCACTGTCTATGTATGGGTGGGTGGGAGGGCCATTACCACTGTCCGTTTTTGGGTGGGTGGGAGGGCCATTACCACTGTCCGTGTATGGGTGGGTGGGAGGGCATTGCCACTGTCTATGTATGGGTGGGTGGGAGGGCCATAACCACTGTCCGTGTATGGGTGGCCGGGAGGGCCATTACCACTGTCCGAAGTACACAAAACCTGGTAAACAATATGCTTGGAAGACATATAGTCATTCATACTAATGACAACTATAAACTGTATGATTGTAATTTATCAAATTGAAACAAATCCAGATAAAATTGTAACAAATCAAATAAAGCATTGTGCCAACGTTAAGGCTGCACATTAACTGCTTGACCACCCCTCCAGCACCATATTTTTCTAAGGTATATTTGTCCATACTTTGTAGTAACCTGTGTACCTCGGTGCTCAGAGGTACTATATTTGTCCATACTTTGTAGTAACCTGTGTGCCTTAGTGCTCAGAGGTACTATATTTGTCCATACTTTGTAGTAACCTGTGTGCCTCGGTGCTCAGAGGTACTATATTTGTCCTTACTTTGTAGTAACCTGTGTGCCTCAGTGCTCAGAGGTACTTTATTTGTCCATACTTTGTAGTAACCTGTGTGCCTCAGTGCTCAGAGGTACTATATTTGTCCATACTTTGTAGTAACCTGTGTGTCTCAGTGCTCAGAGGTACTTTATTTGTCCATACTTTGTAGTAACCTGTGTGCCTCGGTGCTCAGAGGTACTATATTTGTCCATACTTTGTAGTAACCTGTGTGCCTCGGGG
>JAQJVL010000298.1:0-42834 GCA_035578905.1 Stictocephala bisonia
ATGAAATTATAGTTAAACAAAGGTTTTTCGTAATTGTGATGTCGAATATTAACATTAGTCAACTGTGCGTTTCGAATATGATTTATAAATGGTCTTTTATTCAGTTTAATTAGAATAAATATTTAAATATTTTATATATTAAAGTTTAGACAATATAAATAATAATCCAGATATAATACTTCCATATCTAATATTTATAATCTCTGAAATCATATATATAAGTACATACAAATATTAGTACATTAATATGTTTAACATAACATTACATCATTAATCATCTAGTATCCAAATATATTAACGCTTATCTAATATGCACGAATTTCTAAGTAAACTAATAATTTTGATATAAAATCTATATATGTCTTAAAATAATAATATTTGATATTCATATCTACGAGTTTTTCATAAGCTGTCTGATATAACCAATATAAGCTTGAAATTTGGTACTATTATACAAGATAATGGCTTATTTTGTAGTTATATCAGCTATGCAAAGTTTAAATTTAATATCTAATATTATTATTGAAATACTGATTAATATTAACTAGATTGTTACAAAATATATAGTTAATTAAAGGATGGTTAAATGTTCACGATTCATTATAATAATTTATCTATTTGATGTATCTATTCTTTAGGAATTATTAATTTTCTTAAGTTTAAATAATTAAATAAATTATTATTTAGCTTGAATCAGTTTGACCATTTCAATATCAACAGGTTAGAATAATAGATTATTTTCTTCAGCCATGCCTCAGTTACCATACCACCGTTATATAGGTCCTGGTAATCCGGTGGATCAAGGTATACCTAGAGATGAAGACGATAGAATCGCCGCATTACACGACATCAGGTACCAAAACGCCTCCAGTTGAGAGGATATTCGTAGTGATTACGCAAGGACTGGTAATTGGCACAGTCTTGTCGGTGCCGTGGTCATCGGTGGCAACTACCTTTTGGAATCACTTACTGGAGCTTAGTACCCACGTTCTACAGCTGGCACTGGAGCATTTGGAACACATGTAAACGAACAGTACCTGAACGTACTGCAACACGGAAGCACCTAGAGCACGTCTGATCGATCACAACCAATCTTCACAATCGATAATCAACCACCATCCAATCTGGAGACACCACCTGTCACACCTCAAAAACGCCGAAAGATGGACCAAGAAGAAGATGTTACAGGACACTCCTTCAGGCACTTCTACTGGTCAAAAGGGAGGAGAAACAGCACTTATTACACCAGGTATATAAATTATTATACATTATTATTCGTATATATTAATACCGACTAAATTTTAATTAAAGGGTTTACTTAGGTTTTTACGAACCTTAGTTTTTAGATAGTACGATACGATAGATTTTTTTTATTTTTAATAATTCGTTAGCGTTGTAATTGATGATGTGTGTATGCATGGCTAACGCTTCGTCACCAATGGACGCATGCATGACTAACGCTTCGTCGCCAATGTACACATGCATGAATAATGTTTCGTCGCCAATGGACGCATTCATGACTAATGTTTCGTCGCCAATGGACACATGCATGACTAATGTTTCGTCTCCAATGGACGCATGCATGACTAACGCTTCGACGCCAATGGACGCACGCATGACTAACGCTTCGTTGCCAATGGATGCATCCATGACCATTATTTACTATGTTATGCTAGAGGCGGATGCAACCATGCAGAGCATGCAGGTATCAATGACCCAGTAGGATCATGGGCAAGTAGAAATGAAGCATATTTCCGACTCTAGGGGTATATTCTTTGTTGGACGAAGTCAAAGAAGCAACATGATAAAATATATTTATAAGGCTACTTATATGTATATTACTATTCATGTATCAAATATTTAAAATCTTATTCATCTGCAGAAGTTTTATTACATATTATTATTTTTCTTTTATTCATAAAAACATTGTTTTTAAGTATGAAATCACTTCAATAATATATAATCAGCTATGAAGTTGTTTTGGGGTAAATATGATGGCTAATCAAAACACAATAGTGTAAAATAAATACATTACGTCGCTTACTGTAAACTTTAAACGCTCATTGACAAATAAATATGTTAGGTTACGCATTTTCAATGTTATTACATAAACTGCACATCTATTTACGTGTTAGATTAATTGATTCATCTGTTTGATGATGTCAGATTACATTGAATCTATACTACAAGTGGATACCTCTGCACGCTTCACACTATTATCAGTAGTATATAATTCCATTGTTACAAGTACAGTATTATGAAAAAAGTTGATAATAGTGAATGAAAAACATTTCACGTTTTTCATAATAACTTCATTCAATTTCGATTGAAAAACACAAATATACAGTATGTGTTTCCTCAAGATTGGCACATTGAAATAAATTACTTTTTAAGCACAAACCAACTATTGAGTAAATTGTCATTTAATTATCAGCTTTAATAATGTAGCTTTCTTTTTTGCTGATTCGTCTTATAATTTACGGTTGAGTTGAAACGCTTTAAAGATGTATAGTAGATTTGGTAGGGATGTAAATGAAAAGGTTGTATTCAATTCCTTGTACTTCCATCCATTTATACTTGATTTTAGAACACTTTTTTGAATAAAATACTACATATGCAGGGTATTCTAAACGTAAAGAGCCAAGCTTAGGGAAATTATTATATAAGTCAAAATAAAGAGAAAATCAAAAACAAATTTCTTTCAAAAATCGCTTCGTTGGCCAGATGTCAGCTATTTATTTATTTATTATTATTTTTTTTTTTTACTAAATAATTGTTCTCCCCAAGTTGGCTCAACCCATATTTATGAAAATTACTATGCATGTTTAGATCATATTCTAGAAAAATAAATCAACGTGATCCAACTGAACATCTCAAAATATTGGCATTTAACATTTTTAAACGGAAATTTTGAGAAAACAATAAAACATTTTTAAAAAATTCATCACGTTTTTTTCAGATAACTTTACTATAAATCCATCAGTATATAAAAAGGTTTGAGTCAGACAAAAAGTAACCGAGAACAATTGTGTCTCGGTTATTTTTTGTCCGAATCCAACTTTTTTTACTAAAACGGCCACCATTTCACCATTTTCAATTGGATCAGTTTAATTCTTTTTCTAGAATATGTTTCTATTATTTAAACATGCGTAGTAAGTTTCATAAAGATCGGTGTCCATGTTGGGTGGTAATCATTGTGCGGATGTTGTGTGGGGGAGATAACCGAGTATCAGGCTTGTCAATTAGCTGAAAATCAGACCAGCACTACGTGGTTCGGATTCCACGTAAAGCTGTAGGTCCCTTAGTTGCCCTGGCTGTTGGGCTATTAATAAATTGCCCTTTCTGAGGAATAGTTGAACTCAGTTAGTAACCAGACCACACTCATCCTACACTCATAAAACCATTCATATTCGCCTTAAAATACGCACAACGTTGTGTCGGCGTCTCATATGTAAGAATGTAAGAATGTAAGTTGAGCCTACTCAGAGATAAAGACCCTTTTGTAAAAAAAAAAAAAAAAAAAAAAATGGCGGATATCTGGTTAACAAAGCGGGTTCTTAATAACGATTACTCTTGATTTTCTCTTTATTTTTAACTATATAACAATTTCCCCAAGTTTTGTACTTTACCTTAGGGACACCCTGTACATGTACACTCAATGTTTTGGATCTAAAAATATACAGCTGTAACATCAAGAATGTTTGATGCATCAATCGAATATTATTTGGGATTCTAAAACACCCCTAACTGTAATTTTACTTCTACAAACGATTAAACAGCTGCACTTTGTACTTTATACTATAGTACAGTCGAACCATAAATAGTCATAAATGTCAAAGATATAATATTATTTAGTATTCAAGATCATGTTAGGTTATGAGTGTAACTTAAGTTATAAGAGTAAACAGTTTTGTGTTGAGTGTCGTATAAACCTCTAGAGGGATTGGACTATAAAACATAATTAATTATATGACAGATACCTATAATGTTTATGTGAGATTACCTGTGTAAAAGATAGCCTTAGGCCTAGTATTTATCGTTATGACAACCACCTTCCTAACAACCCTCTTTCAGTATTTGTAAATCAATATAAAATAAATTCAGTACTTGTGATATCGTTTTCGTATGAATTACACACTAAAGGTTAGGTCTCTGGAGAAATTTATCCACTATATGAAATATAAATGTTCAGACCTGCAATCGAAACAAATTAAAATACATATAATGGAGAAATCTCTTGATTAGTTGCTCCACTAATTATTATATCTCTCTTTTTTACCATTAAACATGTTCAAGTTATTATTATTATTAATTATTACAAATAATCAATAATAGTATTCCATCAGCGTATTCGCTACCTCTGTTCTACTTCGGCACAATGTACTCGACCGTTAACAAGCAATGTATACGTACGGTCACAGCTAAGGAACACGGAAGTGCCGAAATGGAACACTACAAGTCCGAGTCAGACAAATGTCGATTAGAGTATTCGCTACCTCTGTTCCACTTCGGCACAGTGCATTCGACCGTTAACAAGCAATGTATACGTATGTTTACAAATAAGGCACATGGAGTGCCGAAATGGAACACTACAAGTCCGAGTCAGACAAATGTCGTTCAGAGTATTCGCTACCTCTGTTCCATTTCGGCACAGTGCATTCGACCGTTAACAAGCAATGTATACGTATATTCACAAATAAGGCACATGGAGTGCCGAAATGGAACACTACAAGTCCGAGTCAGACAAATGTCGATCAGAGTATTCGCTACCTCTGTTCCATTTCGGCACAGTGCATTCGACCGTTAACAAGCAATGTATACGTATATTCACAAATAAGGCACATGGAGTGCCGAAATGGAACACTACAAGTCCGAGTCAGACAAATGTCGATCAGAGTATTCACTACCTCTGTTTCACTTCGGCACAGTGCATTCGACCGTTAACAAGCAATGTATACGTATATTCACAAATAAGGCACATGGAGTGCCGAAATGGAACACTACAAGTCCGAGTCAGACAAATGTCGATCAGAGTATTCACTACCTCTGTTTCACTTCGGCACAGTGCATTCGACCGTTAACAAGCAATGTATACGTATGGTCACAGCTAAGGAACACGGAAGTTCTGAAATGGAACACTACAAGTCTGGGTCATACAAATGTCGATCAGAGTATTCGCTACCTCTGTTCCACTTCGGCACAGTGCATTCGACCGTTAACAAGCAATGTATACGTATGGTCACAGTTAAGGCACACGGAAGTGCCGAAATGGAACACTACAAGTCTGGGTCAGACAAATGTCGTTCAGAGTATTCGCTACCTCTGTTCCACTTCAGCACAGTGCATTTGACCGTTAACAAGAAATGTATACGTATGGTCACAGTTAAGGCAAACGGAAGTGCCGAAATGGAACACTACAAGTCTGGGTCAGACACCGCTCACAAGTAATATACAGGCTAATACACAAATAAATGGGCCACCATTTTCATTTTGAAAACTACAAGTTTGAGAAAAACCTTTAAAATCGGAACCTTACCTTGATTTTAGGGAAAAAGAAAAATATATATTTTAAATTTTAAAAAATGGCTGATATTATCCAATATGGTGGAAAACTTTGGGATTTTTATAGAACACTCTATATTTTATGATTGCTTTATTAAATTATATGTATTTATTACCAGCCTACCTTCTACAAAACACCCTTAAAGGTGTATTTGATATATAAGCTCGTTTGTTTTTGCATATCTAAATCATAATATTGCCTAATTTACATTATTTTCAGCGTCTTATCTGGCAAAGTGTATGTCAAGTAAACCTATTTAAAAATAAACAAAAATTATTTGTAGGTACAATACAACTAACCAGTTTAAAATATTTTATTGGAATACTATGTTAGGATGTTTAAAAATTAAATATAATTTATACTTAATATTAATTGTATTCTAGCATTTAGATGTATTTATTATTATTAAGTATATCTACAACACTTATAAGATAGTTGAACTATAAATTTTCAAATTAAAACTCATTACCTAAATTATTTGTATTCGTTATATTTTGTTTGTGCCAGTAATAAATTGATAATGTAACATTTCGTTCATTTATTTATGCAATTTTCTGTAAATAAACTTTAAAAAGATACTAACAACATGAATCATGATTATTTTCACATATTCACATTAAATCACAATATCTGATAATATTATTACCTCTTTTAGAATTAATTAGTTTGATGAAGGCGTTTTTGACAGGGATCAACCGTTAATGGGATTCTAAATGCAGTTTTTATCTACGATAAATAATTATAGCCATAATGGATAATTGGCCAATCAGTCACTGTTGAATAAACATTGAGTGCGTTTATGGATGGTTATTGAACATTTTAACCAATAATTAACTATGTTCTGAATTATGGTTGACCTTGTGATTTTATTGTAAACTAATTAATAGTACGGTTTACTTATCATATAATATGCCATATGAATCGCTATTTGTTAAAAGGGCAGATGTTACATTTTTTCACAAATGCATTTTATGTTAAAATATGAATATACTGACATAGACACATATTTTGCGTTAAAACGGCAGTTGTACAATGATCAGAACAGCAACAAATTAGCTTCTAAAAATCAGGATTTATTTTAAACGGGCAGATGTGCAGCACAAATGCCCTTTTAACAAAAACCAGCTGAGCTTTGGATGTGACGCAAAACCTGAGCGCTAGTTGCTCGTTGTTTGACAGATTGAATCCTAACCTCACTCTATGCTTTTATTGCCTAAATACAGTGTAAACAGTAGTTCGTTAATATTTAATTATTTTCAAGTGCTTTTAAACATTTAAATGGAAAGAAACTCAGAAAATGATGAACAGGATGAACCAGTTGGGAGAAAAAAGAAAACACCAGAAAATTACAAAAGAAATGTTATTAAAAAAGCAAGACTAAGTGGAACACCTTATGTCAACCACAAGAATGAAGCAGCAAAGCGTGCTGCAATTGCAGAATTTATTGTACACAAGAGGAAAGCAAAAAAATACTATGCTTGCATAAAGCAAGAAGTTAAAGAAAAAAAAAACAAAGTTAATGAAAATGTCCTTGCCATAGTCATAGACTACATGCAGAATGTATCAATGCCGAAAATTCCTGTTCAGGAACTTTTTTTTTGTGCCAGCTGACTGCTTATGTGTTTTGCAAACAAGACATCAAGAGCAACAAGTCTTGGATATTTTGCTATAATGAAGGTCAAGCAAAAAGAGGGCCTGATAAAGTATGTTCGTTTTTAAAAACATACTTAGATGATGTGTCTGATTCTTATGATGAACTTCATGTCTATGCTGATAATTGTGCAGGACAGAATAAGAACCATTCTGTGTCTCGTTTTTTTATGGCTTTGACTGACATGGGTCGATTCAGAAAAATCAAACAATTCTTTCCTATTGTTGGCCATAGTTACTCACCCTGCGATAGAGATTTTTCTATAATAAAGGGACGCCTAAGAAAACGTGATCGGTTGTTCACTATTCATGAGCTGACATCACTAATCATCGAAAGCAGTGCATCCCATAAGTTTCTTGTTGTAGAGGCAAATTCTGATATCTATGATTTTCAATCATGGTGGCCAAAATTGTACAAAAAGTCACCTATTTCCAGTGAAACCAAGAAAAAACCTAAAAATGAGCAAGTAACTTTTGGAATCAGTACACGTTACCAGTTTGAATATGATTCAGATACAAAAGGAGTATGCACTGCTCTTCCTTCCATCAATGGAATTATAAGACATTCCTTTAGACTTGCCCACTCAAATTTGGTACAAGTACAACTTCCTCAAAATTTGCTCTACTCTGAGTTGGGAGTAGCATTGAAGTTAAAAAAAATGGCAGATATTGAGAAAGCTATTCAATATGTTCCAGATGACCAAAAAGATTATTATTATAATATTCTGGCCAATAGTATGGCTTTGTTTACTGGAGAATAAGATGATTGATATTATTATTAATGACGTAGTTTTGTATATGTTTAATTCAATTATTTGAAGTAATGTATTAAGCTAAGTAATGTTATTTACTTTTAATATACACATTGTCATGAAATTGTTGTATTTTTGTTGTAATCCACCTTAAAACGTAATTTGTTGTTAAAACGGCAGATGTATACAAATTTCAAAAAATTCTCACCGCAAGAAAAATTGCTATTTTCAATAAAACCTGCTTTTAGTATACTGCTAAATATAATGTTAGTAATATAAAAAATATTTATCAAAATTTAAACAGTATTTTTGGAGTCAGATAGTTTAAACATATTCCTGAAAAGTTTAGGTTTTGTAACATCTGCCCTTTTAACAAATAGCGATTCATATATTTTCTATTAAATACAATTAGTTTTAAGTTTGAAACCACGGCCATTACATTTAACTATTAAGTTAATATTAATATTTATTAAATACATGTAGTTTTCAATTATAATTAATAACCAGTTGTACATCGCCATTGGCTTTAACAAAGAAGTAAAATTTATTAAAATAATTGGTTATAATATTTTTCAACAAAATTGTATTTTTATTTTTTGTAGGTAATTGTGTACATAACTGTGGTGATATTGTCTAGTAAATATATATATATCACTTAAGCCTATTTTCCAAAAAATATTGTCCCAATCTTGATCATAGGTAGGCAATATTTATATATACGATATAAATATATACGATTTTCATTAACTATTTAATGAAAACTAACAGTAATATCTTCTTATAGTACCAAGCTAGTACTGTTATTTATGTTTATTTTTGTATCGATTCAAATGACATATTAAATAATTATATTTCACTGTTTGATTACATGATATACATCCATGATCTAGACAACATACAGGGTGTCCTTTTTAATCGGTCACCATTGTGATCTTGGAAGCCATACGTCTGTCAAATAACTTTAATCAGGAAGCTTACCTTTTTCCGAAAAAAAAAAATAAATATTTAAAATTAAAAAAAACGGCCCTCATTATCTAATGTCGTAGTCAACTTTGTTTTTTTATTAAATACCCGGATATTTTTTGTTAATTCACTACCACAACTTTTTCATCGTAATTAAGGTTAGGTCAGGTCAGGTCAGGTTAGGTTAGGTTAGGTTAGGTCAGGTCAGGTCAGGTCAGGTCAGGTCAGATCAGATCAGGTCAGGTCAGGTCAGGTCAGTTCAGGTCAGGTCAGGTCAGGTCAGGTCAGATCAGTTCAGGTCAGGTCAGGTCAGGTCAGGTCAGGTCAGGTCAGGTCAGGTCAGGTCAGGTCAGGTCAGGTCAGGTCAGGTCAGGTCAGTTCAGGTCAGGTCAGGTCAGGTCAGGTCAGGTCAGGTCAGGTCAGTTCAGGTCAGTTCAGGTCAGGTCAGGTCAGGTCAGGTCAGGTCAGTTCAGTTCAGGTCAGGTCAGGTCAGGTCAGGTCAGGTCAGGTCAGGTCAGGTCAGGTCAGGTCAGGTCAGGTCAGGTCAGGTCAGGTCAGGTCAGGTCAGGTCAGGTCAGGTCAGGTCAGGTCAGGTCAGGTCAGGTCAGGTCAGGTCAGGTCAGGTCAGGTCAGGTCAGTTCAGTTCAGGTCAGGTCAGGTCAGGTCAGGTCAGTTCAGGTCAGGTCAGGTCAGGTCAGTTCAGGTCAGGTCAGTTCAGGTCAGGTCAGGTCAGGTCAGGTCAGGTCAGTTCAGGTCAGTTCAGGTCAGGTCAGGTCAGGTCAGGTCAGGTCAGGTCAGGTCAGGTCAGGTCAGGTCAGGTCAGGTCAGGTTAGGTTAGGTTAGGTTAGGTCAGGTCAGGTCAGGTCAGTTCAGGTCAGGTCAGGTCAGGTCTGGTCAGGTTAGGTTAGGT
Source organism: Stictocephala bisonia (assembly GCA_035578905.1). NCBI lineage: Eukaryota > Metazoa > Arthropoda > Insecta > Hemiptera > Membracidae > Stictocephala > Stictocephala bisonia. Next base: position 9,839 of record JAQJVL010000298.1, read on the forward strand.
TAGGTAAGGTCAGGTCAGGTCAGGTTAGGTTAGGTTAGGTGGCTACCAAAGTTGATCACTAACTATTAAATCCAATGATTGTCATACCACCGAATGCACTCTCCTTGTTTAAGTTCTTGGGAATCGATGTGATAAGGCCAACGATAATGGATTCCTAGTGGATAACGAATACCACAGAGGAAGGAAAAAAATATTGAGAAACAGTTTTAAAAGTAATTAAATGTTTATCAAGTGGTAGTGAGTTAAAGGAAAAGATCCGAACACTCTTTATTTTACGATCAGTTTTTATAGAAATTGTATTTTTAAGAAGATTTTTTAATGGCAGTTTATCTACATTTTTTAATAATAATGGGAGCTTAATATGTTAGAATACCAAATGAAGATTATTATTGAAATAAAACGATTTTTTGTTAACCATTCAATACAATGACCTACTGTGCAAACATTAAAACAAAAGCTTGTAAGATGTATGCCTACCTATTAGTCTATCTATTTGGGTTTCATGATTTAAAAGAATAATATATTAAATTATAGTACTAAAAGATTTGAACAGATAAGTTTCTATTTATGTAACATAGGTTTCTTTAAGGTTAACTGATGTTGGCAGCCCCTATCAGGTAATGCCCATATCAGCTGTTTAAATCAACTTGCAATACAGATCAACAGCTGTATTAAAAGTTAATAGCTGGTAATGGTAACAGAACTGCCAACGTCAATTAATTTATCTGTGACAAAATAGTAACATATTTGATTACATTTCTGTTTATCATAATGTAATAAATTATATTGATAAGCCATAAAAAAGGAAAACCTGGGTATAACTTTTACAAATATTTCTTAATTTATTTGCATATTAAATAAATTATTTCAATTCATGATAAAAAAGGTAATCGCAATAGTATGCTCCATAAGATATCTAAGTATTTATTATCGCGTTGTATGAGCTGTCCTACAGATCGTATTAGTCCTGGTAATGTAGGGATAGGTGGGCATGATCCATATGTACTGTACCACATATCGTATTAGTCATGGCAATGTAGGGATAGGTTGGCATGATCCATATGTATTGTACCAAATATCGTATTAGTCCTGGCAATGTAGGGATAGGTGGGCATGATCCATATGTACTGTAACACATATCGTATTAGTACTGGCAATATAGGGATAGGTTGGCATGATCCATATGTACTGCACTACAGATCGGATTAGCACTGATCAAGCCGGAAAAGGTGGACGTGAACCATATGTACTCCACTACATATTGTAATAGTCGTGGCCCAAAATGGATAGCTAAACATTACCCACATGTACTGCACCACATATCGTACTAGTCCTGGCCATGCCGGGATAGGTAGACATGTCATATGTACTGCACCATATATCGTGTTAGTCCTGGCCATGCCAGGATAGGTAGACATGAGTCATATGTACTGCACCACATATCGTACTAATCCTTGCCATGCCGAGATAGGTAGACATGAGCCATATGTACTGCACCATATATCGTACTAGTCCTGGCCATGCCAGGATAGGTAGACATGTCATATGTACTGCACCATATATCGTGTTAGTCCTGGCCATTCCAGGATAGGTAGACATGAGTCATATGTACTGCACCACATATCGTACTAATCCTTGCCATGCCGGGATAGGTAGACATGAGCCATATGTACTGCACCATATATCGTGTTAGTCCTGGCCAAGTATGGATAGCTAGACATTCGCCATATGTACTGCACCATATATCGTGTTAGTCCTGGCCAAGTATGGATAGCTAAACATTTGCCATATGTACTGCACCATATATCGTGTTTGTCCTGGCCAAGTATGGATAGCTAGACATTCGTTATATGTACTGCACCATATATCATACTAGTCCTGGCCATGCCGGGATAGGTAGACATGAGCCATATGTACTGTACCATATATCATACTAGTCCTGGCCATAAAGGAATAAGTGGATATGATCCATATGTACTGCACCACATATCGTATTAGTGCTGGCCATGGAGGGATAATTGGACATGAGCCATATGTACTGTACCACATATCGTATCAGTGCTAGCCATGGCGGGATAGGTGGATATGAGCCATATGTATTGTACCACATATCGTATTAGTGCTGGCCATGGAGGGATAATTGGACATGAGCCATATGTACTGTACCACATATCGTATTAGTGCTAGCCATGGCGGGATAAGTGGACATGAGCCATATATACTGCACCATATATCGTATTAGTGCTGAACATGGAGGGATAATTGGACATGAGCCAGATGTACTTTACCACATATCGTATTAGTCTTGGCCATGGAAGGATAAGTGGATATGAGCCATATGTACGGCACCACATATCGTATTAGTGCTGGCCATGGAGGGATAATTGGACATGAGCCATATGTACTGTATCACATATCGTATTAGTGCTAGTTAAAGGCGGGATAGGTGGATATGAGCCATATGTACTCTACCACATATCGTATTAGTCCTGGCCATGGAGGGATAGTTGGTTATCAGCCATATGTACTCTACCACATATTGTATTAGTGCTGGCAATGTAGGTATAGACATGATCCATATGTACTGCACCATATATCGTATTATTGCTGGACATGGAGGGATAAGTGTACTTGAGCCATATGTACTGTATCACATATCATATTATTCGTAACTATGTAAGATGGACATGAGCCATATAGACTGCACCACATATCGTATTAGTGATGGCCATGTAGGGATATGTGAGTTTGAGCCCTGTGTGTTTTGTGGTTTACTGCCAAACACACTTTACTCACTCCTAAATCCTTCCGCTACAAACTATAACTAGTCATACCTTTACCCATTAGCAGTACACATGTGCTGTACTACAGTTCATATTAGTCTTGGAAATGTAGGGATAGGTGGACATGAGCCATATAGACTGCACCACACATCGTATTAGTGATGGCCATGTAGGGATATGTGAGTTTCAGCCCTGTGGTTTACTGCCAAACACACTTCACTCACTCCTAAATCCTTCCACTACAAACTATAAACAGTCACAGATTTATTCATAAACAGTACACATGTGCTGTACTATAGTTCTTATTAGTCCTGGCCATTTAGGGGTAGGCGGACATGAGCCCTAGTTGTTTTGTGGCTTACTGCCAAACACACTCCACTCACTCCTAAATCCTTCCACTACAAACTATAACCATTCAAAGATTTATCTATAAACAGTACACATGTGCTGTACTATAGTTCGTATTTGTCCTGGCTATTTATTGGTAGGTGGACATGAGCCCTAGTTGTTTTGTGACTTACTGCCAAACACACTCCACTCACTCCTAAATCCTTCCGCTACAAACTATAACCAGTCACAGATTTATCCATAAACAGTACACATGTGCTGTACTATAGTTCGTATTAGTCCTGGCCATTTATTGGTAGGTGGACATGAGCCCTAGTTGTTTTGTGGCTTACTGCCAAACACACTTCACTCAGTCTTAAATCCTTCCGCTACAAACTATAACCAGTCACAGATTTATCCATAAACAGTACACATGTGCTGTACTATAGTTCGTATTAGTCCTGGCCATTTATTGGTAGGTGGACATGAGCTCTAGTTGTTTTGTGGCTTACTGCCAAACACACTCCACTCACTCCTAAATCCTTCCACTACAAACTATAACCAGTCACAGATTTATCCATACACAGTACACAATTGCTGTACTATAGTCTTGGCCATTTATTGGTAGGTGGACATGAGCCCTACATGTTTTGTGGTTTACTGCCAAACACACTTTACTCACTCCTAAATCCTTCCGCTACAAACTATAACTAGTCAGACCTTTATCCATTAGCAGTACACATGTGCTATACTACAGTTCATATTAGTCCTGGAAATGTAGGGATAGGTGGACATGAGCCATATAGACTGCACCACACATCGTATTAGTGATGGCCATGTAGGGATATGTGAGTTTGAGCCCTGTGGTTTACTGCCAAACACACTTCACTCACTCCAAAATCCTTCCACTACAAATTATAACCAGTCATACCTTTATCCAAAAACAGTACACATGTGCTGTACTATAGTTCGTATTAGTCCTCGCCATTTATTAGTAGGTGGACATGAGCCCTAGTTGTTTTGTGGCTTACTGCCAAACACACTCCACTCACTCCTAAATCATTCCACTACAAACTATAACCAGTCAAAGATTTATCTATAAACAGTACACATGTGCTGTACTATAGTTCGTATTATTCCTGGCTATTTATTGGTAGGTGGACATGAGCCCTAGTTATTTGTGGCTTACTGCCAAACACACTCCACTCAGTCCTAAATCCTTCCGCTACAAACTATAACCAGTCACAGATTTATCCATAAACAGTACACATGTGCTGTACTATAGTTCGTATTAGTCCTGGCCATTTATTGGTAGGTGGACATGAGCCCTAGTTATTTGTGGCTTACTGCCAAACACACTCCACTCATTCCTAAATCCTTCCGCTACAAACTATAACCAGTCACAGATTTATCCATAAACAGTACACATGTGCTGTACTATAGTTCGTATTAGTCCTGGCCATTTATTGGTAGGTGGACATGAGCCCTACATGTTTTGTGGCTTAATGCCAAACACACTCCACTCACTCCTAAATCCTTCTACTACAATCTATAACCAGTCACAGATTTATCCATAAACAATACACATGTGCTGTACTATATTTCTTATTAGTCCTGGCCATTTATTGGTAGGTGGACATAAGCCCTACATGTTTTGTGGCTTACTGCCAAACACACTTCACTCACTCCCAAATCCTCTTTTTACAAACTATAACCCGTCACAGATTTATCCATAAACAGTACACATGTGCTGTACTATATTTCTTATTAGTCCTGGCCATTTATTGGTAGGTGGACATGAGCCCTACATGTTTTGTGGCTTACTGCCAAACACACTTCACTCACTCCCAAATCCTCTTTTTACAAACTATAACCAGTCACAGATTTATCCATAAGCAGTAAACATGTGCTGTACTATATTTCCTATTAGTCCTGGCCATTTATTGGTAGGTGGACATGAGCCCTACATGTTTTGTAGCTTACTGCCAAACACACTCCACTCACTCCTAAATCCTTTAACTACAAATTATTACCAGTCACAGATTTATCCATAAACAGTACACATGTACTGTACTATATTTTTTATTAGTCCCAGCCATTTATTGGTAGGTGGACATGAGCCCTACATGTTTTGTGGCTTACTGCCAAACACACTTCACTCACTCCCAAATCCTTCCACTACAAATTATTACCAGTCACAGATTTATCCATAAACAGTACACATGTGCTGTACTATATTTCTTATTAGTCCCAGCCATTTATTGGTAGGTGGACATGAGCCCTACATGTTTTGTGGCTTACTGCTAAACACACTTCACTCACTCCCAAATCCTCTTGTTACAAACTATAACCAGTCACAGATATATCCATAAACAGTACACATGTGCTGTACTATATTTCTTATTAGTCCTGGCCATTTATTGGTAGGTGGACATGAGCCCTACATGTTTTTTGGCTTACTGCCAAACGCACTCCACTCACTCCTAAATCCTTCCACTACAAACTATAACCAGTCACAGATTTATCCATAAACAATTCACATGTGCTGTACTATATTTCTTATTAGTCCTGGCCATTTATTGGTAGGTGGACATGAGCCCTACATGTTTTGTGGCTTACTGCCAAACACACTTCACTCACTCCCAAATCCTCTTGCTACAAACTATAACCAGTCCCAGATTTATACATAAACAGTACACATGTGCTGTACTATAGGTCGTATTAGTGCTGGCCATTTATTGGTAGGTGGACATGAGCCCTACATGTTTTGTGGCTTACTGCCAAACACACTCCACTCACTCCTAAATCCTTCCACTACAAACTATAACCAGTCACAGATTTATTCATAAACAGTACACATGTGCTGTACTATAGTTCTTATTAGTCCTGGCCATTTAGGGGTAGGCGGACATGAGCCCTAGTTGTTTTGTGGCTTACTGCCAAACACACTCCACTCACTCCTAAATCCTTCCACTACAAACTATAACCAGTTACAGATTTATTCATAAACAGCACACATGTGCTGTACTATAGTTTGTATTAGTCCTGGCCATTTATTGGTAGGTTGACATGAGCCCTAGTTGTTTTGTGGCTTACTGCCAAACACACTTCACTCACTCCCAAATCCTCTTGTTACAAAATCACTACAAATGTTATTTGTTACTTTGTTAAATCATCTTACAATTTTTAGTATGTAACTGAATTAGTAATAATATGTTATTAAATATAACGTTTTTAATACATAAAATTAACTTATACATGAAAACTGCTACGAAATAATAAATTTAAAGTGATAGAATATTATTTCATCACGTAGAAGATAATCCTACCGCTTTCTATGAAATGTACATATCAAAATAAATTTAATAAAACTTGGTTATACTAAAATAAATATAAAAATAAATAAAGAAATACTAATCATTTTCGAATTGGGTATGCTTGCTAAACAACTGTAGTTATTCGAATATGTACAAGGTTACATAGCCTAATATATAATTTATATGATAAAAATATAATCTATAATAGGTTTAAAACATCTATATACTACTATTCATTTTATATTCTTTGCCGGCGTGATGGCTCTGAGGCTACGGCTTCGGACTGCGGAGGGCAAGTCCAAGGTTCGAATCCCCACTGAGCCTACGGTCGGTACTTCACTCGTTGAATATGTAGGTTACAATTTCACGCACAGGCTTGTAGTCCATGTGTACTGGCGAGTGAAGTAATAAAATAAAAATTTAAAAAAATAAAAGATCAAAAGTATCCTTTGGCTTCGTATGCTAAAACGAACGTATGCCATATATATACCTTTCGAACTGGGATCAACGGCTGTTGCCATTCTATACGATAAATACTTATGGCCGAATGTTTATGCGATAATCAGTAACAAATGAATAAACATTGATTGAGATTATGGTTAGTTTATGATAATTGTAACTAATAATTATTACTTGAACTATGGTTAGGTCTTAAATTATATTAAAACAATATATATGTGGAATTATTTACTCATCACAAAATTGAACATGAAGCATATAAATTTGATATATCTCTATCAAATTAAATTTGTTTCAATGTATTTATAAACGTAGGGCATTGCTTTTAAGCTATCATTTTATAATTAATATTTTTAACGTACGACTAATTTTCATTAATATTTCATCAGCAGTTGTACGACACGATGGAGTTTTACAAGCTCGTTAGTTGGAATAAAAAAAATCAAGTTATAGAATTTTCAAGAAGATCCCGTTTTTACTTCTAGGTACGTAATTAATTACGCAGGCCACTGTGGTATTTAGGACATACTTCGGATAAAAAATTGTCCCACTCTAAATCATAAATAGTAACTAACTGTCATATTTCTTTATAAATGATATAGTTTTATTGTATTTTTATATACCATATAATATTCCCCAAATAGAATTAGATTTATATTATTTAAATTTATTTTAGTTTATAGATTCAAATGACGAATCAATCATTCATGACTGTTCTATGTTTTTTATATACAATTTACAAAAATCACATATCGCCTAAACGAATGTACGCTTTTGCGTTTCAAACCCATTTTACATGTATTGGGGGTTTGGTGGCCAATACTACCGTACGTATGAGGGTGGGTGGTTGGTTCCATCACATGGTTCTACACCAAGGTCTATCCCACCGTCCGTTTAAGGATTGTGTCATTACCACCATACGTGTATGAGTGGTTTGGTTGCCAATACTACCGTTCGTATGAGAGTGGGTGGTTGGGCACATTCTATGTTGTATTACACCAAGGTCTATCCCACCGTGCATATAAGTGTTGCGTTTGTACTACCGTACGTGTATGGATAGGTGAGTTATTATATCATGGTAGGAGTCACAAATATAAAAGAAGCGTAGAAAACTTAATTTTTCAATTAGTAAATAAAAAATAAAAAACTTATGACGAGAAAGTATAAGATAATTACTAGTTGTCTGAGATACAAGAGAAACGTGATTTGCTCAAAACCATTGTGACTTTCAGCTAGACATAAGAAACATGGCATTAAGAAAATTTTCAGTAAAAACTTACGAAAAAATGTATGTAACACACTCATTTGTTTGATTATTCTTTGATACCACACAGATCTGTGTGGAGTCCACAGGCAAGCAACACATTTTTTACTGTGTGCACTAAGAGATAGAGCTCCTTTCAAGTAATATATCATAGACTAAATGTGTAATTATTCATATGATCGTTCATTACATCATCAACCACGAAAAACTATATTTAGCATTGTACTATGATTTCTAAATGATATATCTTATATAAAAAAATGTTACCGATTTACTAAAAATTAATGTGTTTGAATAATATGATATAAAAATATTATTTACATGTTTTTTTTTTCAATTTATAAAATAGTTACTAGCAATTTCTTATCAAGTCTACCTTTTGAAATTTAGTTTATGACTCCATTCAAAGTGAACTAATACCATTCAAAATGATTTACATCCCAGTATAGTTTGCCACATCAGGTGTTCCTTGAGCCTTACCTCAAGCATGGTTTCAATCATTGATTTCAAGGAATTTCAGAATAATGCAATTTATGTTCATGTATAAATCTGAGTATTTACATTATAAGATAAATTCTCAGAAAGCTGTTTTCGGTGTCTGCCTCTGTCTTGTAAAATGAAACATGGGCTTAACTTTAATTACATATTTCGTAAACTAAATAAATAATGCAATTGAGAATACCTCGTTAGTTTTGAAGAAGAATATCAAATATACTAAATGATAACCCTAACTTGTAAATCCTAATATTTTATTGTCTCGTTACTGGATCGATATATTGAGGTTAAAAAAAGAAGAAAATGGTATAAACGGTGATGAAAATAACTTTCCAATTGATTGAGTGTTATAATTACAAAGGACAGACATTGAACTATGATTCATCATTTAATAAAAATGATATTGATTGATCCCTCTCCCCACATCCTTTACTGTCTCTTTACCTCGATAATGTAGTATGTCACTTTCTGATTAAGTGAGGGGAGGGAGGTGTTTTTTATTGTTTATGACTATTTACTTTTTATCAAACGCCTAAGATATAAAAATAAATAATAAATACTTTTTCCATCGTTCTTTCTTTTTTTATTATAGTTGTATTTATCAAATGATGTAATAAAGTAAAATAACTAAACAAAAATTTCCCTGACCCATGTCAGCTATGGTTTTCATAATTATTGACAACATTGGTGTATTTTTTGTTTAGTTAAGTTTCTTCATAATTCAATCCAAATTGCAATTTATATATGATTTAATTTGTAAGGACTACGAGTGGACTTCGAGCAGGTCGGCCAGCAGAACGCTTTATAGGACTAGTACTTCAGGCAGTGTGGGTACTTAGTGGACGCTCCTCTGGACAAAAGGATTACAGTTTTGGACTACCAGATTTGACTGTCTAAGTGCATGAGTTACTGCGTTGATCTCCGAAGTTACTTAAGACGTATAATTTAAGTGTTTTATACAACCAAGTGGAGTAAGTAGTGAAGTTATAGTTTTAAGTAACTAGTCTAAAACGTTTAAGTCCTAAACAAGGTTGAGACCCGACCCTAGTGGCTGATATAATTTATACTAAGGGGCAGTTTGGATATTCTCCACGAGGGGCTATCTATTACTACCTCATAACATGTACGCCACCATGGATGTGTAGAAAGAGGATCCTTTCGTACTGAGGTACACGATGGGGGTCTGTAGACTCAGCCCCTGACGAGCCAAACTGTTCACATTTACTCCCAACTACCTCATTATCATCGTATATTCCACAGCCATATGAGTACAAATATCAAATATACTTTATATAAAGCTTCGGTAAAGTTATGAAAGAGAGTGTAAAAATGTAGGTTAATTTATATTAGAAATATAATAATTATTTTCCTCAACACATTTACGGACAATAAGGGATAATAGTAGATTTCTCTTACTCAAAACGTTACGTTTTGATACAGTGTAAAATAAAATGTTCACGTTCCAAGAAGGTTTTCTGTATTTCTTCTTTTTATTTTTGTTACGGATTTTTAATTTATTTTATTTTAACCCAACTTAAATAAGCAAAAATATATAATTCATGAACTAGTCTATCGGGTTTAATTTTCCTAATTTTACGTGTAATAATTATGATAGTGAATGATAAATATATTGTTGTTTTACTTATGTCCTTGTAAAAACTAGAATATCATTTATATGCTCTAAATTGCAGGACATTATATGAAAAAACAATGGTACAGAATTTTGCCAGATATTCATTGGTATTTATAAATACCACTCATATTTGCTGAGAAAGTAATTTCACATCTCAAACGTAAACTGTAGAACTTAAAACCCATCTAAGATAAAATCCATTATTGAAATGGTATTTTTGGTCTTATTGTATTTAATTAAATGTCAGCATTGTTCATATTTTTCTATTGTAACAATATGATTTACATATTTATGCAAGACAACGTAGTTTTTATACGCAAAGAACGTATATTAACGAAGATCGAGTTGGTCTGATCGTAAATAAGAAGTAAATCCTGAAGGAATAATATGTCTTATATGTAAATAACATGAGTGAGTCTGCTGGAAAATCCCCATTAAATTCAGAAGTTACATTGATTACGATCGTGATGTTCTGATGACAAATCACCATTATATGCTGAAAGAATATTACCGACGATCGTGTTGTTCTGATGACAAATCACCATTAAATGCTGAAGTTTTATTAACGACGGTCATTTTGGTATGATGGAAAATCTCCATTAAATGCTGAAGGTATATTAACGAAGATCGTGTTGTTCTGATGACAAATCACCATTAAATGCTGAAGGTTTATTAACGACGGTCACTTTGATATGATGAAAACTCTTCATTAAATGCTGAAGGTATAATAACGACGATCGATTTGTTCTGATGCAAATCACCATTAAATGTTGAAGGTGATTTGCATTTAACGACGATCGTGTTGTTCTGATGACAAATCACCATTATATGCTGAAGGTTTATTAACGATGGTCGTTTTGGTATGATTGAAAATCTCCATTAAATGCTGAAGGTATATTAACGACGATCGTGTTGTTTTGATGACAAATCACCAATAAATGCTAAGGGAATATTAACGATGATCGTGTTGTTCTGATGACAAATAACCATTAAATGCTGAAGGTTTATTAGTGTCGGTCGTTTTGGTATGATTGAAAATCTCCATTAAATGCTGAAGGTATATTAACGACGATCGTGTTGTTTTGATGACAAATCACCATTAAATGCTAAGGGAATATTAACGATGATCGTGTTGTTCTGATGACAAATAACCATTAAATGCTGAAGGTTTATTAGTGTCGGTCGTTTGGTATGATGGAAAATCTCCATTAAATGCTGAAGGTATACTACCAATGATCGTGTTATTCTGATGACAAATCACCATTATATGCTGAAGGTTTATTAACGATGGTCGTTTTGGTATGATTGAAAATCTCCATTAAATGCTGAAGGTATATTAACGACGATCGTGTTGTTTTGATGACAAATCACCAATAAATGCTAAGGGAATATTAACGATGATCGTGTTGTTCTGATGACAAATAACCATTAAATGCTGAAGGTTTATTAGTGTCGGTCGTTTTGGTATGATTGAAAATCTCCATTAAATGCTGAAGGTATATTAACGACGATCGTGTTGTTTTGATGACAAATCACCATTAAATGCTAAGGGAATATTAACGATGATCGTGTTGTTCTGATGACAAATAACCATTAAATGCTGAAGGTTTATTAGTGTCGGTCGTTTGGTATGATGGAAAATCTCCAATAAATGCTGAAGGTATACTACCAATGATCGTGTTATTCTGATGACAAATCACCATTATATGCTGAAGGCTTATTAACAACGGTCGTTTTGGTATGATGGAAAATCTCCAATAAATGCTGAAGGTATAGTAACGACGATCGTGTTGGTCTGATGGCAAATCACCATTAAAAGCAGAACGTAGACTCTTGTGTGTACACAACGTGAGTGGAAGGCTAAGCTGCGACGTGCAACGACTGGCAAGACACTAATAGAGAAAATTGTTCACTTTCGTTATGTTTTGTGGATTTTTTTTACAAACTAAATGAAAGACATGGTTTCTAGTTTTTAAATATCATTACAATTGTTTAGTTATATATATTAAAGTTTTGCAACCCTGAAAAATGTACGAATTTACTGTACCGCATATTAAATTTCCTAATTCTTAAAAAAAAGTTACTTTGGGAAAAAATATTATTTTTTAATGTAGGTAATTATATGATCAATGGTCAGAGGGTGTATTAAATATGACTTAATGTTTAAGGGTGATCGTATTATGTTGTTTGAATAACAAATTCATGTACCGGTATAGATAAGTGGGAAATCCAAAAAAATATACTATTTATAAATTTTATTTGTAATATATACCGAGATAATTTTACTTTTCAACAGGATAACTCTATAACTTAATCCATAAGATGTCATGAGTTCATTTAAATACGATAACAATATAACACATAAATTACAGCATACAGTTTATAGGTGATAAAATATCTAATATAATATTCGTACTATGTCATTTGGATTAATGGTTTTAAAAATAAAAATATTGTTTAGTTTTATATGTGTTATGAATATGATAGAGAAAATTTCAGACAGTTAGGTCAAGACTAAAGCATGTTCCATGCTAAAATGTTTAAGTGATTCAAAGTTTCATTGATGAACGGTGCAATTTCTTGCAACTTGTAAAAGGTCAACTGCAATACAGTTGTTTCCATAGTAATAAATATTACAGAATTTTTAAGAAATTTTAAGAAAATAAAGTGTAACACGTTATAATTATGAATTTCAGTCTTATATCTTAATATAAACAGGCTAATGGATATGTACGACGGTACTAAACGACCCAACGCAAATAAAAAATAAAATGTAAAAATAAACATATGTTGGTATTGATCCTCTTACACGCCTACAGACATACGATGGTACTCTCCGACTCAATCATTTTTATACGTATATGTTATCGTCATACCCACCCACACATAAACGTATGATTATATTGACCATACCACCCAACCATTTATGAACGATAGTATTGACCCATCCATAGACGTTGACATGATATTGATTCACTTCACCATCCACAAACATGTTGACATTTTGTTCATGTTAATTCTATATGATAATAACCTACAGTTAAAATATTACTTTAGTATAGTCTCAAGTAAATGTTTATATAGTTTTAAAACTCAAAACCCCTTAAAGTTATTACTCAACTAGATAATTTTTTAATTACCAGAGAATATTTTAATTGTTGTTGATAAATCTCATACGTTTCTAATAAAATGCAAACTGTTTCCCAAGCTTCAAATGAACAGATAGTAGAAAGCAACCCACTCATACTCTAACTCTTACCGTTGATTTTACAAAGGAGTATATAATCAAGCCTCTTACTTAGATTGAGTTGGATTGTAAAGCTGGCAGATTTGAATGTATTGAATTATACGCCCTACCTTAAAATAAAATTGTTTTGGTTATCAGTTTACATTTAATTGGCTGTTGACTACAAGAATAAAACATCTCATATTATTTCAGCAACATTGACAAGTATCGGATTTTACATCATTATGGGACAGTCTAATGACACAACAAATTATTTATATTCAAACAAAATATTGACATGAAAACATCTGTGTAGGATGGTACAGAGCTTACATTATTATAATATGCTTATTTGTAACTAACCAACTAGCAAATAAACTGTAATTGTAGAAGATTTTTTTGTAGTTTATATTAGTATTGGAATATATTTGTAGGAACTAAATCATATTCATCATGCATATTAGATATTTTCAATTTATTGGTTTTGCACTTTGTTAAAGTGGCAAAGGAGATGATTGTCTCACATTACTACTCTATGTAAAAATAATCATATATAGTTATTTTTTATCATATAGTACAAACTAACAGAGCAGAATTCTCTACATTGTTAAATTAATAGAGGGGCAATGTGATAAAGCTGGTGGGGAAGGAGGGTAGAACCAATGTGATAATGGAATTGGATATGAGGTAAGCAAGCTAGGTAGGCTCTACATCTGCTTTAGTATTGGTTTCCGTATGAGGATTAACTCCTTAAGCCTATACATTACAGTAACGCATAGAGCATATTTATGTTGACCCTTATAACCTTCATACAACTCATATATTAGTAGATATTGATTTTGATTGATTATAAATTTATTCAAAAAATATACATATACGGCATAAAAAAGTACAATAAATGAATAATTGTTCTGCTTATACTATCGGTATGTGTGCAAGACAAGATATATAGAATGTACTTAACATTTTACTAATACATAAATAAACAGATAAATAATTTTAGTTTACTATACAAATTAACGTATTTAATTCAAAAATTTAATATAAAGAGATATATTGAGAATATATACTGTACTACAATTCAATTTAACTCAACAAAACATTCGAGGAAACCAAAAATTTATTAAGAATAGAAGGAAACTAAATACACTTTTACCATTTAAAAGTCAAATAAAAGTTATTATTTAAAAAAATATTTATTTAAGATTCTAATAATCACAGCTGCTATATGTAGTTTGAGTGAATCAGCCTCTCAGTCTCTTCAGGAGATAACGTGAGTATATCTGAGATATTTAATCTATGCATTATTACTTGGTAGCTGTAGATAAATTATCTTTTTTCGTAAAGAATTTCCAGGATAAATACTAAAAGAAAACATCTCGACAATTAAGGTATAAAAGTATGTCATTGGTAAAATGTACGGATTTAAGCTGCACCTAACTAAAAGTGGGAATGAATCCATCCTCATTATCCCCTTGTGACGGGTTTCGCTGTCAAATGAACTTACTCAATCTTGCTTAATAATAGTGATATGTATAATAATCATAATATGCGGTGTTTGTACATTAAGTCTTATCCTTCCAATCATATACTCGGTTAAAATCCGTTAAATGCTCCCAAACAGAAACTAATGTTTTAACTTGAATAAATGTAATCTAATCTGTAGTAACCAAAAATAAATTCGGTAATTAGGTACTTTCCTGCCACCTCTGAAAATAAGATTTCATGTTGAAAAAGTGGTAAAACTTGAGTTTATATACTATGAGGAGCTTGATTTTATGAGCTGAAAACTTTTTTTACCGAAAAATCGAAAATTTAGTTTTTTTTCTGACAGTGAAAAAACCGACTTTTTTAAAAATCTTAATTTTTGAAAACTTTCTTTTTTCATTTCTCGAGTTTTTGTATGCTGAACACAAATATATAACTGGTTTTGTAGTAAAATTATTTTTTTCATCCCTAAAAATACATTTTTTTTTAACATAACCAAACATAACCTAACTTATCCTAATTGTCTATTTTCTCAACAAAAACTCGTAATTTGCGTTAAATTCAAGTGTTTGGCCTCCGTGACCACTCCGGCGGGAATATAGGTGAATTTGGTTTTTGAGATTAACAGCTGTATATAATGATCACGTAATGATCACGACAGCAGTTTTTCCGTTATATCTCGAGAAATAACTTTAATAGACCAATAGTTTTCAAATTTGTATTCAACGCAAAAAACACATGAAAATTAAAAAAGATGATTGAAATATCATTTAAATTAATGAAAATTTGACAGAAATACTAAAATTGTGACATATGTTTTTTTTCGGTAAAATAAGTTATTTTCGCGGAATAAAAAGCATATCACGTGGAAATACAGCCAATTCTAGACCCATTTCAAGCAAAATGTTCCAAATGTATTTGGTGGCAAGAAATTGCATAAATACCATGAATTCTGTGCCTATGTGGTAATATGTACTCGCTGATTGATAAATATGGTGATAAATTGTTACGTGTCACAGCTAATTTAAGATGTACAAAACTAAACATATTAATATCATATATACATATATATTCTAAAAGATATAAACTTGCAAAGCTTACCTAATATTCATCTTTAAAAATAAACAGGCACAGAGTCATCACAAATCATCAACTTATAACAACACTTGTAAATAATTGTATTACACACGTTAATTACTTACTGAATATCACATCAGAAAAAGTAAACCATATGTGAATTGAAAAGAATACAACAATCGAATCTATAAGAACTGTTAAGGTTATGTTACCTTCCTCCAACAATCATGCAGAGTGAGTGCAGCGCTTGGTTTAGAATAGCGGCAAAAAAAGAAAGTAATAATCAGCTGATTATATGACATACACCACAAAGCATCGTCAGCTGTCTCAGTGAGGTAGCTGTTATTGGTCACATTACTCGACTCAGAATACGCACTAGTCTTAGCACTCAACTAATCTGAGTCTCATATAGTTTTTTCAACATAATTATTTAATGTATTTTCAATTGAACTCTGTTAAAACCTTCTATTGATATATGTTAACTAAAAAATATTGTTAATGTTTTTATAACGACATTTTAAATTTTTTTCATTCCAGTTATAACAAAACAACTGGTTTAAAGTCAGTGTTATCCGTATGTGAGCTCATCTTATCCTATACTTTGTTAACTCTAGTAGTAAAACACTGTACAGACCAAATCTCAGGAACAACATTACTATTGTAAGATATAGTTCACGTAATCAGGTGAAGGTGACTTGTAGTCTTCAGTAATGAACATAATTTTCCTATTTATGACTGCTAAAATAATTGAACTCAATATGAAGTAGATCAGTCTGGACAGTTTGGGAAGTCACTTCCAGCTCCTATGTGACTGGACCAGTCAGCCAACTACGACCGCGTTCTTTACTGACACCCCTAGTCCCAGGGGTGTGATGTAGGGGTGACATTAATATTGGTAGCGTTAACTAAGATCTCTCTCACCTCCATTGCATTTATATAAATAAAGTTATAACAAAATGAAATTAAGTGAAAAATGACATTATTGTACAAACAATTTGCGAGGTTAGGAACAAAATGTCCTCCATTACACCTTACTATTAGGTGTGTACTATGTAATATTAAAGCAAAAATACTAACTGACAGTAAAAATATAGAAATACAATTTAAGAAAATACCTTTAATAAAGGTTAATAAATAAAGGTAACATGAACCCTTGTGTTTCATTTGTAACCTCAATGTTACTAATTTGTACATATATATATATATATATATATATATATATATATATATATATATATATATATATATATATATATATAAAGGAAAAAAAGCAAGAGTTGGAAAATTATATATTTTAAACCATGTATTCAAAATAAAGTCATTTTACCTTGTAACTAATTTTCTCAGTTCTTCCCTCACGTGCACAAAATCAAATATAGTATAATGGAACGTCACACGACTCGTCAGTAAATACTGTCCAGCTTTATATACCTGCCATGGGAATACCAGTCATCCATTTTGACATCGGAAGTTTTATACGTACAGTAAGTTTTATATTGGTTCTTGTGTTTTTTATTGGTTTTATGTTTATTTTGAAGTAAAATATTGGCGTAAAACTATATTTTACTACAATTTTATTTAATGAGGTTCTGCTATTTAATATGAAAACGTGCTAAAACTTGTAATGCATTTCGTGAGTCCTGTACTTGTGGTAGGGGCTCCTCCCTCCACTCAGTCAAAAGTAATTAGACTTTTAATTGGCTTCACAATTAAAACGTCAATCAATGTTGACCGGCCTTCAATCACAGCCACGCATATTGATTTGGCAGCTTCTGTTGTTACATTACAGTTCAAGTGGAAACTATATTATTTAGTCTAAAGGTTTTATTGCTGCAATGAAAAAAATTGATACTTTTACCAGGTTAATAATATTAATAAAAGTAAATCAAATTCATAAATAATAAGTTGTAAAAATGTATAGTATTAATTGTATGGCAAATAAACTGGTAAATAGTTTAGTAAAAATACATTAATATTCTTTTGGCATTGCATAAATATGTTAGGGGAATTAAAAAGAAAATTATATATGAAGGGAAGTGTGGTTATACACCGATTTCCGGTTTCTTAAATGTTCTACTATATTTTGATCCAGTATAATATATTGTAGAAAAAAGTATAATTTGAAACGACTAATTTTGCACATAAAAGATACTGTAAGCATATAAATATTTTTTAACTTTTTTACTGTACTAAATTAAACTGGTACGGTTTAATATATATTTCTGTGAAATAACCATAATCCGAGCTTAAAGCCTGGTTAGTTTTCAAACTGTTTTAATTAAATTTAACTTTATAATTTATAATTGAGGAGTTCATAATTTTATAATTAAAAGAGTCAATAATGTAATTATAATAATATAGACCATTAATTATTTTTAAAACACGTGAAAACAATACTTGAACATAGTGAAACATGAGTATTTCATTCATTCGGGCCAAAAAGTGTTGTTTAACAATGTAACATAGGGTTTGTTTCAGTTAGAGGAATAAACAGTGTTGCCAGATAAATGACGTCATATCTACGTGTATTGTTGGCACTACGTCACGTTGTACAATAACCTCACCCTACCTTATTTCGCTGTGTACATTGAGAGCAGCTTTTATTTACGATCTTATGGGGTGAATATTATTGTCAACACTTTATAGACTACATGTAGTAGATATTTATTTGTATATTGTCTTATTAGGAGGTTTATAACTTAATAAATAGTGATAAGAAAACTGGTGGGACATTCAGGTACTATTAATTTTTTTTTAGACGCATTCATAATTAAATTATCTTTTTGTACCCTATAATTATAAATATGACCAATATTATTTACAAAACAAATGTTGTAGGTTTAAATGGAATAAAAGAATGTAATTATTGAAATTCAAGTTCAAGTTCTTTATTGTTACAAAAACATTTTACATGCATTAACATTGTCAAAACAAATCAATGATAAGAGAAAAAACGTGCCTTAAGTCATTAAAGAAAGTAATACAATATAAAAGAAAAGAATAAACAGTATACTTAATCTTTTCCATGTTGTAAATGCCTACTTAATATTGATATTGTGAAAAATAATGTGTTTCCTATCAGTTCATGTAAACTTTATAGGCATACATTTTGAAACCAATTCCTTAAAGCTGTTTTGAAATGTTTGCCATATATTTTTTTATGTCTTGTGGTAACTTATTATAAAATAATAGCTCCCTTTGACAAAATGAATATTTTCTGTTCTGTGGTGTCTACGTCTCAGTCTGTAGAATTATGTTTTTGCCTAGTGTTATGTTGGATGATTGTAGAGTTTGTTATTGTATATTTATCATCCTCTTTTACAAGAGTAACTACCTGTAATTCGTACAAAGCATATATTTTTTAATGTCTAAACTTAACAAACAAATATCTACATGTTCTTCTTTCTAGAATCTACTTTAGCATGAACTCGTACAGCCTTTTTTACTAACATACAAATAACATATTAATATGTCAAAAGTATGTACTTCCCCATCAACATAAGCCATAAGAAATAAAAGCATAAATTACACCAAAATATATATTATTGTATAGTAACAGTGACTAAATGAACTGAAAGCCTTCTTAACAGATACAATCCTGATATAACTTTTGAGCTTACATATTCTATATGTTTTGACCAAGATAACTTTTATTTAAGTAAATATCTAGAAACCTACAATATTCCTTATTCTCAAAATCAACTCCAACCCGTTGTATTTCATATCCTAGAAAGACTACTACCTAAACTATAAGTATAATTGTATGAAATCAGTAGTAAAATAAAGCACAAATTGAACAACAATAAAGTGAACGGATTTAAATTATATATTAATAATTAACTGTATTTATTACGTACATTTGTATTATCATATATTTGATTTAAGAGTCTATTTAAACTAATACGTCTATAGTAAATTGTTATATTAATATACACAATTTCATCAAATTTTATCACAAAAATTTAATGTATACAAACAATGGATTTTGTTAGTTAATAATTAACTATATCAAATACTATTAAGTTGGCAAATATATAAAAATATGGACAAAGTGTATGACCTTTTTGGTAAATGTAAATCTCTTTTGAACCCATGAAGAACCAAGACATAGTAAATTAAAGTCTAGTAAAACATGTCAGTAAACTATGTTTGGTCTGTTTTCTTTCCTTTTTACATTGGACTTTTTTTGTAATCAGGCCAGACAGTAAACGAATGAGTATGATATATTTAGCATGTAGGGGTTTCATCAGCAGAGAGGAATAAGTAAATTAATCAAACCAATCATGGGTACTGCTCAAATGACGTAGTGGGTGGGGCTTGTTATGGTGATGCCAGCCCATAGCCTACTGTGGAGGGGAATTATTCCATCGTTCAGTTGTCACTCGTCATAGGCGTATACCTTCTGACTTTAGGTGTTCAACTTCCGAAGTATTTAGTAGAAAAAAAATTATAATGAACTTTAAAATTCTTTCAATTGCTATTTTTTTGTTTACCTTATTATTCATTTTGTTAATTATAGGCGTTGCTTCGTTGTGTTCGTCTCAAGAGCCAGGATGGAAAGAGGACTTCTCGAGACCAGCGCTCAAGGTATTACCTCGTTTCTGCTCACGTACTGTTGGTGGAAGAGTAGGAGCGTACCCCCACTACGGTGTGGTGGGAGCGATGTATGTATATGGGAAGGACTCTCCTTGTCGGCCGGTAAAGATCTACAAAAATGTTTCCAGGATTAGAAATAAAATTTTCCCCCGTCGCCAAAATCAGTCGTTAAAGCAACAATTAAACTTATTAATAACATGTATAGTAGTCAATTTCAGATGGAGTTAATATTGGTTTTCTTCATTTTGTTAGAATTTTTTTCAAATCAATACATATAATTTTTACAATATGGTGAATTGTAAAAATGTATAAAAAACATGTATAGTGATTAATTTTATTTAAAATAAAGAAACTGTTATCTACATCATTATAACTTTATTCATCCGCATATCATGTGATTGCTGTACTAAAGAAATAATAGATGCTCTTTTAAAAAGTGAAATGGATTTTATTAGCGTTGAAAGCTTAGAATTGTAAAAGCCAAAGGCTCTATAGAAAGATTGGCGGAAGAGTTGTATGCTCAAAAGCTCTTTCATATTAGTCAGCCATTGGCTTCCATTAGCTTGATTTATTTACATGAACTGGCTATTTCACATTATAAGATTTCCCTAGCATCGGAATCAAAGTTATTGGTCGCTTGGATTTTAAAAGAATTTATTTCTATCTATAAGTGTTAATAAATATGATACTTAAATAATGTTCAATTCTCAATTAAACAAGCCGTTCAAGAACTATCCACACCACATTATACATCAGGGTGTGAACAATTTCCATTTATTTTGGATAAGAATTTACCTCACGTATAGGCTACTAACCGTAATGTGGCACGTTTAAAAAAAACAAGCTTTAAAAATTACTTCGATAGTAAGCTTACTAAGCCCACGGTACGACATTGATATATATATATATATATATATATATAGCTGTTTACTCTCTACACGTTTATGGCTCAGTTAGAGCCACGACAGTTGCACAGTTAGGGCGGGTCGTACTTCGATAGTAAGCTTACTAAGGCCACGGTACGACATTGATAGATATAGCTGTTTACTCTTTACACGTTTATGGCTCAGTTAGAGCCACGACAGTTGCACAGTTAGGGCGGGTCGTACTGCGATAGTAAGTTTACTAAAGCCAAGGTACGACATTGATATATATAGCTGTTTACTCTTTACACGTTTATGGCTCAGTTAGAGCCACGACAGTTGCACAGTTAGGGCGGGTCGTACTGCGATAGTAAGTTTACTAAAGCCAAGGTACGACATTGATAGATATAGCTGTTTACTCTTTACACGTTTATGGCTCAGTTAGCGCCACGACAGTTGCACAGTTAGGGCGGGTCGTACTGCGATAGTAAGCTTACTACGGCCAAGGTACGACATTGATAAATATAACTGTTTACTCTTTTCACGTGTATGGCTCAGTTAGAGCCACGACAGTTGCACAGTTAGGGCGGGTCGTACTGCGATAGTAAGCTTACTACGGCCAAGGTACGACATTGATAAATATAACTGTTTACTCTTTTCACGTGTATGGCTCAGTTAGAGCCACGACAGTTGCACAGTTAGGGCGGGTCGTACTGCGATAGTAAGCTTACTACGGCCAAGGTACGACATTGATAGATATAGCTGTTTACTCTTTACACGTGTATGGCTCAGTTAGAGCCACGACAGTTGCACAGTTAGGGCGGGTCGTACTGCGATAGTAAGCTTACTACGGCCAAGGTACGACATTGATAGATATAGCTGTTTACTCTTTACACGTGTATGGCTCAGTTAGAGCCACGACAGTTGCACAGTTAGGGCGGGTCGTACTGCGATAGTAAGATTACTACGGCCAAGGTACGACATTGATATATATATATAGCTGTTTACTCTTTACACGTGTATGGCTCAGTTAGAGCCACGACAGTTGCACAGTTAGGACGGGTCGTACTGCGATAGTAAGTTTACTAAGGCCAAGGTACGACATTGATAGATATAGCTGTTTACTCTTTACACGTTTATGGCTCAGTTAGAGCCACGACAGTTGCACAGTTAGGGCGGGTCGTACTTCGATAGTAAGCTTACTAAGGCCACGGTACGAAATTGATAGATATAGCTGTTTACTCTTTACACGTTTATGGCTTAGTTGCTGCACAGTTCGAGCAGGTCTAAAACTATTCACAGACATTCCAGACCCTAAGATGCAAGTGCCTAGTTTTGGAGTGTTAAAATGCCATAAAATTGTTTACATTAAATACATATATTTCGTGTGGTGAGGTTTATGACTTATCATTGTCGATTTATAAAATAATTGAAAACATTATTTATAGATGATGCATCATAATAAAACAGTTTTACTAATATAACGGGTATAGTGGAATACAACAATGGATGAATGTTTCTCCTGTATTGGTACGAAATGCGATAGTGGTAATAATCTTCCAACAAACCCATACGCATTTCAGTGTAGCCTCCCCAACCACCCTCCATAAAACACTTCAAATTTACCATAAAATGTGTAAGAGTTTGTTTCTGCGTACAGAAAGTTAAATTTACAAAACGCCTTGTTTAGTTCAAATTTAAATCCTTATAACCAATCAGAATAATTGTGTAACGTACGATTTATTGTAGGCTCCATTTAACACTCTCGTGTTCTTTAATATTGGTTAAGGACAAGGTTTTTGAGTCGTTTTAGTAAATACAAAAATATTACTACATACATTTTATGTGAATTGAAAGTCTGCTTGAACAAAACACCCTGAAGGATCGTGGGTAAGTGTTTGTTTAACTATTGTAAGTAAATGTGTAATCAAAAAGGAACACGGTTTGAGCTCCATTAGTAAATAGTATTCAGTTAATTGTGGAAGTCATAGAAAGCCGTTGACAATGGGAAAGCTGTACGTTATAATACTAGTCACCTCTAGTTCGGAATCATAAACGAAAAATTATAGTTTTTATAGTGTTATAAATATATTTATGTTCAGAAATTTCAGATACTATCACCCTGTGTAATATTTGTTTGTTATAAATATATAAAGCACAAAAATTGTAATTTTAATATGTGATACACTATATCTCCATCTTAAATATGCTGAATCCCAATCTAAAATATTACTACAATGTTTTATTATTCAAATGGATTTATACACGAACATTAAAAATTTGGGAATATATTGGAATGGTAATCCCAGTGGAAAGTATCGGCATACGTATTTCCACGAGTGGGTTTCTGAATAACTCTGTCGAGACCAATGAAGCAGCTCGCAATCTAAAGTGAACGTTGAGACAAATTATAAAATCTCTGAACATATCTGAACATTTCTCTTCTTTTATTGAAAGTCATATTTATTAATTTAGTTTTATATTCATGGCATAAAGAATATAGGTTACTTTTTAATTGTATTCTATAAAAAGTTAGCGATTCTCTACATTTCGTGTAGTTATCTTACCAAGGTGAACAATTCATTTTAAAGAATTAGCAGGGGTCTGATTGAACGTTTTTGCAATATATGAAATTAAATGCCTTTTTAAAGTGTCAAATTATCCGTGGAAAGGCTTTCTTATTCAAACCAAATCTGAAATCCTAAAAAGAACTATATACTACTACATGGCTTGTCAAAGACCTTCACAATCGTGTATTACCTAAATAGCAAGATAGAGACTTACGATATTGTGTATTATTAAAATAACATGCCAGAGACTTTCACTATCATTATTTAACTTAATGGCATGTTGATAACTTTTATATTGCGTGTCAAATAAATGGCATTCCAAAGACCTACATTATCATGTATTACCTAAATAGCAAGATAGAGACTTACGATATCGTGTATTATCTAAAAGACATGCCAGAGGCCTTCACTATCATTAGTTAACTTAATGGCATGTCGCTAACTTTTACTATCGTGCGTTAACTAAATGGCATGCCAGATTTTTTTAAAAATAAATCTGGCAATATAGTTTATAGTTAATATCATCGTTTCAATTAATTAGATTTGATAGTACTTCACTAGTAAAATTAGCTTAATAATAACAATATTTAATGTATTTATACAGAATGCTTTTAGAATTGTTTGATTTTCATTATTTAGAATGTATAATAATTTAGTAATATTTAATAAATTAATTATGATATTAGGTAGGAATTTATTTATAATTAATGTAATAGTACGATATATATTAGATTTGGCATAGCTAACAATTATAATTGTCAAATGACACTAAAAGCAAACAGAATAATGTTGAATAATGTATAATTATTAACAATATTACAGTTATAAATGAAAAATACCTCGGTGTCCTCTTCCTCTTTTTTATTGCTATTGCAGATACACTATTATAACATAAAATCTAATCTATTAAAATGTATATTTTTAACGAAGTATTAAATGTTATCAACTATAAAGTAAATGTTTAATACATTATTATTTAGATAACAAAACATTACATACAGGGGCAAAAAATAAGCTTTAGAAAAATTCGTGGCATACACACAATACGCAGAAAGGAAACTTGTTTGCACTAAACACAATTTTGGCTAAAAGCATACATAGAGCATATATTAATCTTTTAATATGGTATAGCTCACATTTTATCAGTCTACCATGTTTCTGGTAACATATTTCTGAATTTATTTTGAGAGGATTATAAAATATATTCTATAACGATATTACTTTTATCTGTGAGAGGGACGTTCTCGACTTTGCAAGGGCTAAACACGCAACCGGCTGCAGGTAAGAATAACTATATCTTTAATATGCTATATGAGGGAGCGACTAATCTGCCGAGGTCTGATCTAATCAAGTCTCTATAGCTGCAATGGCAATTGAAACCCTCTTTTTTCCCCCAAAACCATCACCTCTCCTGACATGGCCACCTCCATCTCCTGATAAAAATGGAGCACGGCCATTTCACTATGAGGTCAATAGAGATAAATCTTGTAAATATGTGTGGTTCTGATAAAATAAATAGTTCCAAAGAACTGGTACAAACTTTCCACCATATTAAACACTAAAAAATCTAATCTTTTAAATTTACCAGTTTGATTCCCAAATATGGTTTTTGCCATAGTTAAAAAACTAGTCAATTTAGAGACATGCAGTTTCAACAAAAAAAATGTTACGTTAATTTACACCTTACCTGACAATTTAATTAAAATCGTTAGAGCCATTTTTGAGAAAATTCCATTTGTGTATGTTTTTTGCCCATTTAAATTAAGAAAAATAAATTAAAAAGTGGAAAAATGCCCTGGAGATCAGGATAAATACCCATACATACCAACTTCATAAAAATTGATCCATCTATTTTGTCTCCAGTGAACTGCATACAAACACAGACAGACACACATACGGACTGACAACAAATTTTTTTTTCGAAAAATCACCTTTTTTAGGTTCAGGGGACTAACTCATAAAACACTGTTTTTGAACGATCACAATACTTTTTTATACTAACGCATATTAGAAAAAGTAAAAAACGAAGACTACACATTTAACTTTTTACTTCTCGAGCAAGTCTCTTTCAATATTTGTATCTATTAAAAATAAACTCCTAGTCCATTTGATTGTACAAGAGAATTGACTGCACCGTGGATATGATATAAATAGATTCGTTTAAGAACAGGTCTCTGGCATTAGCCGTTGGTTTTTTTAAGGATCAAGAATTACCTGGAAGACTTCTTCTGTTCACAGGATGTGTTAGATCATAATAGCTGTACATTAAACCTAGGTGTTTGGACATTATCAGTCAATGTTCTAGACTTAGCTGGTTGTGAATTTTTATACACATACGTACAGACGCTTCAGTAATACATGTCAAAAGATTAACCCTTACGTAATTTTAGGTTACGGCTACGTTTCTATATTTTTTTGATCAGAACTCGGCTGTTTCAACGAAAAGTCGACAAGAAACAAACTAGTTCGTCAAGGGAAAGACTATGCACCCGAAATATTACTATTATTATTGTCCTGTAACTTGCAAAACAGAGGGACTTACTTTCTTCAAACATAACATGGAGCGAAATACCGTTGGAGTGTTGGATGTGTTTTTGCTCTGGTGAAACCTCCTCTAATCATGCGTCACTTGTGGTACTGACCTAGTCTGAATACGATTGGGTGTGAGTTCACCATCGAACTGAAAGCTATCGTGCGAAGTATTTTCAAGAGCCACTAAATAAACTCTCTTTTTGGGTTAAGTGTTCTAAGATTGTCAGCAATTGTATCAACTCAAAATGAATCTTTGCCTTTTTGATCATATTGATCATAGTACATTTACTTACTGTTTCCTGACTCGGCACGCTAAATGGCTTACTACCACATATGCATATATGTGATTTTTCTTTCCTTTATTTCTTCTCAGATATTTTCTACAGGACTAGCCTTATTTATCATGAGAAAGAGATCAAAGAGTAATGAATACCCTTCATTTAGGACACGTTCTATCCTGACTGTAATCGATGACTTACCATAGTTACTGAAAGCTCGTAATGATTGGGTAGATTCCTTTACCTGTATGATATCAATGTGTCTAACTTGG
The DNA here is from genome assembly GCA_035578905.1 of Stictocephala bisonia. NCBI lineage: Eukaryota > Metazoa > Arthropoda > Insecta > Hemiptera > Membracidae > Stictocephala > Stictocephala bisonia. Next base: position 37,019 of record JAQJVL010000298.1, read on the forward strand.
GGCTAAAATATTACTTGATTGACAGACCATCCAACAGTCGAAGCTTCCCATTCGATCAATAGAGCAAATCTATTTGTATTATTCACCCATTGTAATGGAATAATGCTAGTGAGGGCCTTATCTTAAACATAAAACGTTACTTTCCAGTAGAAAGTACATACTAATATTCTTAATGAAGTAAAATAAATAGAGTGTGAAGTAGTCATGTAGTATCTATAGATACGTGTTAGCCTAAGTTCTCAACCTTTAACAATAAAGCATTGTTGTAAGTCACCTCACGTTGGGTACACAGTCATCACATGTTTCACCCCTAGCGGTTACCGGTGATGCTGTAATAAACCACAACCTACACGTGTGGCATCAATATTACATTCCCTGCTGTATGTGGGGTTGTAACATACGTCATGTAGTAAGATAAAACATGTCTTGACATAACTTGTCATTAATTGACAAAGATGCCTTAATATTGCATAATTAATATATATTAAGTCAATGTTTAGATTGTTGGATGGAAAATATTTGTTCTACTACCCATTATAATTAAGATAAAAGAAAGTTTATGAAACCAAATGAAAAATATTATGTTTGAGATCTGTTTGTTGGGTTAGAGATAGCGCTGGTTTGCATCCGGCCTAGACAGGAAGATTATCAGTAATATTAAGCTTCTACTGTACTGGTTCACCCCCTTACTATGTCTGAATAAGTTCCTCGCACAGATTACTAGTGTATGAGGAATGAACATAGTAAGGTTAAGAAGGAGTTAGGCTTCTCCTTTTAAAAACACAAACATAATCTATAATTAAAACAGCAACTAAGAATAGCAATTAACAAAAGATTAAACAGAAACCGTACTAAATGTAGTTTTAATCACAATAAATGTCCAAAGTTCTCCCCTTGGTTGTTTGGCAGTGTGCCACACTGTTGTATAATCCTTCAACAACATTTCGAAATACACCAAGAGGAAGTTGTACATATGAGGATATTGATGTTTCCTACAATTATTGATTTGTTCTTACTTGTTTTATTTTACACGCCGTCATTTCTGATTATATTATCCTTTTTAGGTGCAGTTTGTGGCATTTAACACTATCAAGTAAAACTTTAAAATAAGGTATAACAAGATCCATGCTTACATTTGACATTTCAATGATACCCTCCACGGGCCATCCCTCCAATGTAGAACTGTAGAAGTTTATTACATGAAAAAAAGTACTTAAGATAGCCATATAATTATTTGAATAGTTTATACATTTAAATATGCATTTTTTTAAAATAAAAAAAGTATTAAATTTTTAAACACTGTTGTTACTTATATTCTTTAACATGCCGCTATTTGAATTGACTAAGTAAAACCTTTAAAATGAGGAATGACTAGACACATACTTATATGTACGAGTAATATTTCTATGATAATCAACACGGGCCATCCATCTGTTGTATAAATGCGATGGGTTTTATATGAAAGTGAAAAAGTAATCAAGACGCACAATTAAGGGATCCAGAAAGGAAAAGAAAAACTAATATTACTAAAAATTTACTTGAGGAAATGAACTACTAAGAATATATTTGAAAATAAAATGATAAAAAATCTTAATCATAATATGGACAATACAGATACCCTTTTCTTCTGATCATTTTTTAACATAGAGAAATCTAAGTAATTATTGGCGTCAAGGATTGATTCAAAATGACTATTTTACCATATAAACTTTGCTTGAAAAAAATTAATGTATGGGGTGTCACCGTTTTATTAGCTAGATTACCTACAGTTACATTGCAGATTTTATATGTATTCTTTCATTATTACTGTATTGGATCTTATCCGTTAAATTCACAATTACTCCTTTTTTTGTTTCCGTAAATTCACTACCACTTGGTAAATATTCTATTACTTTAAAAACGTTTCCCCAATCATTTTTACGTCCACTATGGTATTTCTTTTCCGCTGGGAATCCGATATCGCTGGCCTTATCGCTTTCCAAGAACTCACACACATAAAGAGCGAAATCGGAATTGGAGAGAGCGTAATTCAACCATTGGATTTGCCAGTGTGTGATGAAATTTAGTAGCCATCTAACCTAGCCTGACCTGACGAATCTAATATAACATTAGTTGCGATAACAAAAGTAGTGGTAGTGAATTAAAGTAAAAAGTAGTGGTAGTGAATTAATGGAAAAGGTCTACTGCATTTAGTTTTCACAGTTTTGATTTACAAAATTAATAATGACAACATTTACACTACAAATCCAAAATACCTAAACAAAGCAACCAACCTATCAGATATAAATAGCTTATTTTGTTTTGTTTGCATTTGTTCACTGAAGTACATTTCTTGAAATGCTATATTCTAAATTAAAATATTATAAAACTGTTTTTAGAAATTAGTACAGGTATATAATTTGAAACTTATATTATTCAATGCAATCTTTCAGATTATTTATGCCACTTGACATTTTTCTTTTCTAACATTTTATTAATTTCAAATGTAAACCACAAAGATTTATTCCCTAGATTTACCTAAAGTTACATTGCAGAATTCATGTGTATTCAATTATAATTACTGTATTTTGTTCTCAAAGTTTTTTTTTTACAACATTTATATTAATGATAAACTGTATATTACAAACACAAAATACTTAAACTAAACACTTATCAGTTACAGATAAATTTTGTTTTGTTCGTATTTATTCACTGACGTACAATTCATCGAATCATATGTTAATGTTTCATAGTTTGTTCTAAACAATAGATTAGTTTAAGCATAAACAATATTAAAAGAATTTTTTGTACTGTTATTCTTTCACTTCAAATACGTATTGTACTAAACTCTGTTAAAAAGGTAACTCTTCACTATTGAATCCATAAAACATACACAGTATTTAAATTTAGTTTAACTTCATAATAAAAATTTAAGTACTGATGTCTTTACACTTACAGTAGTGATGATCCATCCACCCATACACGTACAGTGGTGATGGCCCACCCACCCACCCATACACGTACAGTGGTGATGGCCCACCCACCCACCCGTACACGTACAGTGGTGATGGCCCACCCACCCACCCGTACACGTACAGTGGTGATGGCCCACCCACCCACCCGTACACGTACAGTGGTGATGGCCCACCCATACACGTACAGTGGTGATGGTACAGTATCGATGTATACAGTATTTAAACTGTATACATTGATTTACAAATAAAAACATACACAGTATTTAAATTAATAAAATGAAGCTGGTAACAAAACTATACATAACAAAATATTTTATATCGGACAGAAATCAGTTTTTTTATTGTATTTTTTGTTATAATTTAGTAAACCAACCTATTAATCGAAAAGGGTCTGATATTAAACAATACTTCTTCTGATATATGACATAAATATATAAATACTACGTAAAATATAATCGTTAACAACTAACAGCAAGTGACATAAATAAAAACTTAAATGTAAAATTAACCCTTACCGACTGCAGCAGACAATGTTAATAAAATGTATCTTCTAAAATATGTTTTATACAGAAAAAGTTATATTTTTAATATGTTATTAAATTATATTAACAATTATGTGCATTAATTTCAATCTGACTATGGTATAACGTCCTTAATCATTATATAAATAATGTATAAATAAAGTCAAAATATAACACGTACCAAAACCTACAAATTATTTATTTTAACATTATAAAGTGCGAATGTTTACGTCAAAAATCACACCAAGTTTGTTAATGTCCATTCCATGACAATTATGTCTTGTTTTCCTAAGAGGAGAAAGGGAGTTATTAAGGTTGCAGAGGGGGGGGGCTTCTAACCCCTACACCCTGTACTTATATGTAAATGAGACAACATTAATTTACCACTTCTGTTGTCAGTTGCAAATTGCCATGTAGGGAAGAAGCAGTTGTTTTGTGGTCCTACATATTAGTCTGTTCCTATTCTCTAATTGTTTGAAGAAATATGACAAATATATTGTTTTACTGTTACAGCACGTTACAGATGCAATTTATATCCTTGGATTTATACCCCCAGGAATATACTAATTTATCCGTGATTAACTGATATCACATCGGGCATTTGCTGCATGTAATTTCAAAAATTATTATAATATCATTTTTATCTTCACTTACATGATTAACATCTTAAAACACTATTTGAGCGTAAATGGTTTGTCCTAAGTGATTTGATTACTAAATAAATCAATAATTATTTGACTTCGGAATATAAATCGATGTTTTCTAACACAAATAAAACCTGAACCATCCAAGTAGAAAATATTAAACGTAAAAATAAAAGAGTTACACAAAATATATAAATTTTTCACACATCTAAGCAAATTTAAATAAATAACATTTAAATATTTTTCAGTTAAGAGAAAATTTTTATATTTTATTAATTTACGTATGCTCAATGTATAGTAATATATCGTTATATTATATAAAAGTTGTAATTCCTAGGGCTGCTATTTATAATAATGTTATAATAAAAAAACAATAACTGAGCACCCTTAAATAGTTTTTTATATTAAATTATCACGACTGGTTTCGGCATTTATGCCATCTTCATAATGTGAACATTCTATCAATTCAGATTATGAAATCAAAAATACAAAATTTTTTCCTAAAATTCAAAACTTGACAAATATCCAATTTAATGACGAAGAAAATGACACTTGTTCACCTATGAAGATGGCATAAATGCCTAAACCGGTCGTGATAATTTAATAAAAAACTATTTAAGGGTGCTCAGTTATTGTTTTTTATTATAACATCGTTATATTATAATACACATTAATTTGAGATAATAATCATAAGTACATAAAACATTCGGCTATATTAAAAAAAGTATAGTAGCTTAGTGCTAAGGATTAGGAGTTTCAGCTACAGGTTAACTTCCAATACAGATCGACAGCTAAACAACCTCTAATATAGCTGTTGATCTGTATTGGAAGTTGACTTCAACAGTTAATAATGGTAACAGTGCTGCCAACATCAATTTATCTGTAATAAAATAATAACATATTTGTTTTTTTTCTCCATATTATAATTTAATATACTGTTCTGTCAAATAATGAAAAAAAGAATATCTAGGCATACATTTTCCAAATGTTTGTTGTAATAATTGCAGATTTGAAAATTTTTTAAAATGTAAGTAGTGAATATCTGCTGGTTTTGGCACCACTCTCGGGTATCTTCGGGTATCTTCGGGTATCTTCGGTAGTAGATAAAATATAAGAGTTCAAGACTCACTTTTTTTTTGGTCACGTGACCGGATCCAAGATGGCGGCGCAGTGTTGCCAACCCACTGTGGGAATTTTCCCTCCCAAAATTTCCCTCCAAATTCCCAAATTTCCCTCACATTTCCCACATCATACTATATAAAATGCACTTTTTTGTCCAATATGACGTCTTTATACTATATAAAATACAAAAGATGGCGACCGGATCCAATATGGCGTCTCTTCCCGCCCGCGCCAACTCACACCCCGTGGGAAAATTCCCTCCCCAAAATTCCCCCATCCAATATGGCGTCTTTATACTATATAAAATCAACATCATATATACTATAACAAACGTAATACTTCACATACTCTATGTGGCTGACCCAATCGCAGCACACCTAGCGGCAATGTCGATCAATCACAGCGCACTTAGCGGCAATACCGATCGCAACGCCTCTAGCAGCAATACCGACCGATCACAGCGCACCTAGCGACCACATCGGTTCGTGGGTGGTGCATGCGCAGAGACTTGCTACTCTGTGGCAATATACACTATAACAAATGTCGATTGCTCTCTGTGCAAATGCGCACCTAGT